>JAYESA010000008.1:185443722-185751214 GCA_036927795.1 Iris macrosiphon
GCGCACAAGCCCGAAACAAGAAAACCACGCCGAAATGGCCGTTCGGTCATTTCGACGAACACGTGGTGCGCGGTTCAGAAAACCTCCTGAAACGCACACCAAACGAACTCGGAATCGGCCCCAAATTTACCCACGCGCTCTAAACGATGCCTAGATCCTAGAAAAAGTACTACCCCGTCGATTCTAGGCCCATGGCGGAAACGCGCACGCACTTAGAATCGGCGACGACGAAAAACTCCAATTTTGCCCGAAACGCCCGTTTCTCCGCGACACGACTTCCCGTGTCTGAACGGAGACACGCACTCACCCTCAAGACACCCGACAATGTCTACCTAGGTCCGTCTAACCTAGGGTATCACCCAAAATTGGGCCAAATTCGGATTCCACCCGAAATCGACACAAAACATAATGTCAAAGTCTCTAAACTCAACCAAACTAGTTCCAACTTCCTCCCACGGGTAGACTTAGGGTCTAGGAAGGTTCTACAACACTAATTACACTACATAAAAGTAATTAGCAAGGGAAAAGTTAGGGTTTACCTCTTGGAAGTTGAAATCCCAAGGCCAAAGTCTCCGATCTTCTTGGAATCACCTCCCTCAAGCTCCAAGCCTCCAATTCTAGTCTCCACACTAAATCTAGGCTTCACACACCTAGGTTAGGGAAAATGCAAGGTGAGGGTTAGCATAAAGAAGAAGGAATGGAAGAAAGAAGGAAGAAAAAGAAAGAAGAACTCACCTTGAAGAAGAAGGAAGAAGAAAGAAGAAGTGGAGAAGAAGAAGAAGTGAAGAAGAAGTGGAATATGAAGAGGGGGGCTGCTGTCGGGTGTGGGGCTACTGGTTCTCACGGAAATGGGTAGGTAGGGGCCGGCCACACACCTAAATAAAGGGTTACATAAGTCCAAATGACCAAAATGCCCTCCTAACTTGGGTTTTGGGTTTCGGGATTCCAAAAGCACTCAAACTAACTCCAAATCTCTCCCACTAACCCTTTAAAAATATAATAAATATTTTTAAGCTCCAAAATAATCCTCACAAGGGTGTGGGCTGGGTCGGACATGGGTCCACTAGGGTCTGACATGGGTCCAGGCTAGCCAAAACCCTAAAACAATCATTAAAAAAATAATACAATCACTAAATAAATATTAATATAATTAATTAAATACAATACACAATTTATCCAAAAAAAAAACCCTATTTTCTAGAATTGGGTAGTGACACTCGCTCTCTTCTTCTGAGCACTAGCTAGCATCACTGAAATCTTCCACCACTGCTGAATCTTTGCTGTAGTAAAGTGTAAACTTCTGAGTCTTCATGAGGTATCTCATCACCCTCTTCACAACTTTTCAATATTCAACATCTGGGTTACTAGTGAATCTACTCAGCATCCCCACAACAAAAGCAATATCAGACCTAGTAGCATTCGTAGCATATATCAAACTCCCGATGACTCTAGAGTACTCCAACTGTCTTATGCTTTTCCTAGGGTTTGGCTTCAGCTTCTTGTTACATCTGTACGAAGTATCAATCCTTGGAAGATCCTGGTATCCGTAGCGTGTAAGCATCTTCTATACATAGTGAGCTTATAAAAGAGCAAGCCATGTTTTTGTCCGGATTATTTTAATCCTAAGGATGACATCTGCATCTCCCATGTCCTTCATACTGAAATTGGACGAGAGAAACATCTTTGTTCTAGTGACGCATTCTAGATCCGTACCTAGGATGAGCATGTCGTCCACATAGAGACAAATGATGATACCTCTATCACCAACGAAATTTGTGTATACACACTTATCATTCTCGCTGACCTCGTAGATATTTGATCTGATAACTTTGTCAAACTTCTCGTGCCATAATTTGGGAGCATGCTTCAAACTATACAGAGATTTCACCAATTTGCATACTTTATCTTCAAGATCCTTGATGACAAATTCTTCTGGCTGCTGCATGTAAATCTTCTCAGTCAGTTCATCATTCAAAAATATTGACTTGACGTCCATATGATGAATCACCAATCTGTGAATAATACCTAGAGCAATCAACATCCTGATAGTAGTCATCCGTGCAACGGAAGTATAGGTTGTAGGAACACTAGAGGTGGGTGAGTAGGGTCAAGCTAATAAATCAAGCACAAATAATTTATAATAGAAAATTTAAAAAACTAAGTGTGCAAGAAGTAAAGCAATAAGAATACCGACACCCGATGTATCCTCCTCGAGGCACTCCAGTCCCGGAAACTTTTTTTCGGCTTGAATCCACTATTGTCAAATTAGTTACACAACGAGCTTTCATCCGAAGACTCATTGACTTCTTACACAAGAGCTTTGAACCGAAGTCTCTCTAACTTCTCACAAGTTTTGATCCAAACACTACACCAACATACCTGAATTGTAATGGTCTTGACATGTTACAATAATTAATTCTAACGGATAAGTTCCGTAAGTATTAAGGTATGGGTAATATTACTAACTACCCTCCTAACGACTCATGCCCGTTAGTATTTTAATTATTCTAACGGCTATAGCCGTTAGTAATTTTTTTTTAACATTCATAAACATATGTGCAATTGAATACTAACGAGTTTTGGCCATTTAGTATATCTAAAAAATATGGAAAAAAATAATTTTAGAAATGAATAGTAATGGGAATGGACCGTTAGTATATTTAAAAATATACGAAAAAATTTAATTTCATAATTATCCTTTTTAATTTAAACCTTCTATTTTTTTCCCAACATCCATAAATTTACAAATTTCTCCATTCTAAAAAAAAATACAATATTGTATCTAAACTCAACCATATATACTTTGATATAATCACTAATAAATATAAAGTTTACTCATAATTTCAACAAAAATGAATCGAAAGATGTACAGCTTACTGCCAAATCTTTGTGTCATTCATTATATGGCCTATAACTGAAGCAAACAAGAAGAGGGTGGGCTCTAACTGAATTCAAATAGTTCTCTGTAGGTATTTCCATCTGTACTGCTTTCCTCCCGGTGCTGAAGTTAAGCAACAACCCTCTAAAGTATTTCTTGACATCAAAAATAGATTTGAAGGACTTTGATCTCCTCCAGCAAACTGGAAGTGTTGAATCTTTAAATGCCTCTTTTAGTGGAGTTTGTTTCAGCTCATTCTTCAATTGTATAATTACATGAGTAGAATAGTTATGAGAAAGCAAATTAAATATAATCAAAATGTTTGACATAGTGCACTTGTATTAGCTAATGTTCTTGTTTTGTCATTTGAGATTAGCTCAATTTTGATACTTAAATTCTAGTTTTGAGCATAGCAAAGTGTTTTAAGTGTAAAATGTGCAACCTTACCTAGCTAGTCATATATGTTTGCAAGAAGTGTATGTAATGTGGTATCTTACAATGGAAAGAAACGCTTGGTAGGGTTGATTGGTGAAGTAAGTGTAGGAGCTCCCACTGTCCATAACCACCGGCATCTCCTTCACGGCCAGCGAGTTTTTACCGAAATAGAGGCTCGCTTGTCCCGGCGAGTAGTACTTCCTGAAACTCCCCACACCACAAAAGAGCTAACTTTGAGTGAATCCAATGGCGATCTCGCAAATTAATTTGCTTCTTCCTAAGTTTGGTAGTATAGTACCTCAATACAGTCTGAGATATCGGTGTCCAATTCATCCTACCGGTGGAAGGGACCAGATCATCCCCGAAGAAGAGGTAGCCTCCCCCTCTCCTGCCGAGGCAGTGGCCGATCACATTCTTGGTCACCCCCTGATCCCTTAGCTGCGAGACGATGGTTACAAAAATGACAACAAAATATTAAAAACTAACAAAATCAACTCTGTAAGGCTTGATACACCAAATGAAATTAAGAAGCCTTACCATCCGCTCCAATTCTCTGTCCACATCTTGGGTGTGTTATTAGAGTTTGGACTGAACCAATCACAGTAAAACCTATTGCAAGTATTAATTTGCAAAAGAGTTGCTTTGAGTTACAATTGTCAGCTAATTATTAAGCAAACAGATATAGGGAGCAATTTAGTCCGTAATTTAGTAGAGAGTTCTCATAATAGGTTTTGGGCATCGGGTTGTTGGCATATCACCCCAGGGCATGCCTGTATCTAGAGACGTTGCCCTGGAAGTAGACCAATTGATATAAGGCTTGGCTTCGGCCCATAAGCCTAATCGATATTACAATACTAGTTTTCAAGTTGCCATGATCAAGACTTGGCATATGAGTTATACTTAATTGTTCCAATTGAGTATTCAAGAAGCTACTATATATGACATAGCTGGATTGAAGTACCTGAGATAAGATGATGGGTCTACCCTGGGAAGCATAAAGTTTCTCTGCCTTAATCATTTCGTTGATCTTTTTGGTGAAGCGTTGCATCTCCTCCTTGAAGGGGCTATTTTTGGTTCAAAATTTTATACCGGGTATATAAAATACATCCATAGAGGGAAGCCACTGTAACAAAGATACATTACATTGGCATCAGTTATAGTAGCTTATTAGTATGATCTTCATATGTAGTAAATAAGCAAGTAACTGATAGATTTGGAATGATAAATGGGAAAGCAGTGAGTGGGAATGATACCTTTGAAAGTTCATTCTTGAATGTAGTGGGAATGGGCAGTTTGGAGCAATACTTGATCATCGATGGATTTGGCAAAATGGACATTGGGACTGAACACATCATAAAAAGGATGAGTAGGAAAATAGCCCATGGTTATTATTATGGCAATTTTAAACACAACGTTTATGTCCCTGTGAAACTCTAAATAAACATGTGGGGTTTGTTTAAAAATTGGTGTCTAATTTTGGATACAATAAGCATTAGTGGGTTTTGTCACTCTATTAGATATTTCACCCTATCATACAAATGATTGAAACATATAATATCTAACCAATGTTACCTAGCATGTGAAACATTATGATACTCAAAGACAAATTAGAACAAGGAATGTCATTTGGTATGGAATGAGGTACAGTAAGAGTAAGCATCTTTGGAACACATTAGAGAAAATATATGGATTCAACATGTAGTCCATTTTCAAATTTCATACACCCTTTCTAGTCATTCTTTGAGGAAGCAATTAATGGGTCTTTGTACTTTCTCTTGTTCATTTTAAAACAAGCATGTAACCACTACTCACTCCAAATAGTAAAAAATTTACTTGAGCTATAGTACTTTGTATTCATTATTTTTTTCTCATTTATGTAGTAGATACTTCACCTCAATATCACTTATCAGATAATTTTCTTCTCAAAATTATAATGACAGTAGCTGCTGAGTTTATAACTGCTGAACAAAAAAAGGAATAGGCTAGACAAAAGTTTTACCTAGAATTTTTTACTGAAAACCTTTATTCTTGAAGTACTTTCCCTAACTGAATATTCATCATCAGATGAACAAACAAACTCGACTTGTTTCTTCTTGCCAAAGCAGTATATATAATGTATTCTCCATCTTCACAGACGAGAGCGAATCGACCATTACGATTGTGCTTCAAGCTCTGTCCAAATACAAACATGATAGGTTCAGCAAACATGATGTGTTAGTGATATGGGTTAACATCGACTTGTATTTTGTTAGTGTTCGAAGGATGTAAAAAGTTGGAAAATATTTATTTGTAGATTTTTCTTCATTAAAATTGAACTGGGAACCATGCATTACTTATTTCTCAAAAAAAGGAAAGAGTATAACTATGTCTGAAAGTAATATAAATATTAGGGAGGTAAGAACTATTTTCTGAATTCTCCTCTATTGAACCTAGTACTTCATCAGAAAACCTGACACTTGTGGCAAAACTTTGACAATATATATATATCACTCAAGTATACTTTTATATTAATAAACAGACATAAATTACTATCATTGAGTATGGATAATAAGTTTCATATGCCTATATACTTACATAAGGTTTTGCGCAAATGTAAGCATATATATCACTCAAGTATACTTTTATATAAATAAACAGACAGAAATTACTATCAGTGAGTATGGAGAGAAAGTTTTATATGCCTATATACTTACATAAGGTCTTGCGCAAATGTAAGCATGGAAAAAGTCCAATGTCCAGAGGAAAATGAAAATCATATTTATAACAAAATTATAGAGATTTTTATTTCATTTTAACCAGGAGATATGGATTTTGAAGCAAGAGCAATTAGCCCACCTCATAGATATCATCATCATCAACATTGTCATCAAAATGAGCATGGTATGGCAAAGAAAATGTTGTCCACTTTAAGATATCCTTATTTCCTTTTTATCCTCCATAAGGGAAGTCTCCAATAGAACTTTCATATTAGGATTGAGTTTACTGATGAACTTGATTTGAGAAAGCCATACCAGCGGCTCTGTTGTCGATGGGTTGAGTAGAATAATGCATGCCTATGATTATGCCTTAGTGTTATTCCATATGGTATTCTCCTGCAATTAACCAAAAATAGAACTAAATTGTATCAAGGAATTGATTTGCTCAAGAAAATATACAACGAAAGGATGGAAGATACCTCTGAGAAAAGAAAATCAAGCGCCGCTAGTCTCACTAACCCAAACGCTTGTAGAAGACTTTGTGCAGCATGAGCCTGCTCAGGAGAATTTGAGGAAGAAGTAGCTAGGGTTTATTTGATTTGAAAATAGAGGGAAGAAGAGAATTATAAGGAAATTATATTTGAACTGAGTTTGAATTACATATCACACATATCTCTCTATCCTCTCTTCTCTATTTATACAATTCAGTACATCATGGTATCAGTCCCTCTGATACGTAATTGGTATGCTGACTGTGGATGCTAACTGGGTAATTACTTGCCACCCACCCAACTTACAGGCTGACATCTCTTTGTTGACATAGTTGATTAGGCTCCTTAATCTGCTGACTAGGCCTTTACTGATACTCTATACTTTGATATAGGTTTCACTGATACATACTTTGGCAAACTCTAGATGAACTGCTATAGTATTACTCCTGAGTTAGAGTTCTAGATATAACTGGGCTTATATCATTGTAAGTTTCACCTGGTTTGTGCTTAATTATAATGTTTAGTCTATTGGAGTTATCATAATTTGCATCTCGTTACATACAGTTCTGTTTTATTATATGAACCCAATGTAGATATCACAACTGCTTTAGTTCATGTTATTTTAGGCACCAGATCTCCAACTAATTTGAATTCTCTTTCTAGTGTCTAACTTATGCTAGGTAAATTTTCGATCAAGTTTGGGCATCTTCATCTTGTATGGACTTTATGAAGCCACCATCTGGCTTCCAGTTGAATATTTACTGTAATGTTTTATGCGTGCGAACTTATAGAAGCATTTTTGTTCTTTAATATTTGCATAACCTACGACTACACTGACTTCTTTAAGATGTACTATATTCATGTATACCTACAGCCATACTAATTGGGCCAATTAACCACATGTTGTAACATAGTACATTACATTTTGAGCTACTAAGCAGCCCCTTGGACAACTAAGCATGGAAACATCTTGATTCTTTGGCCTTCTATTATGATCAAAGCAGTTTATAGGTTATACTTGCATCGAAGATGGTTAGTTTGTGTATATTAAGATATTACTGATAAAACCTGCTAACCCCTAAATGGTTTTCTTCTTCTTGATAATTGATTAGGGACATTATATACTGTGGAATAAGATATTTGCTCTAAATAACCTACGACGACTGAGGCATAAGATTGGATATAATTAGCTAATACAAAGTATTTATAGCAGTAATTGATCACTGAACACTTTTGACTCGTACATAATACTGTTTAGCAATTTTAGCCATTTTTGTATTGAAAAATTAAAAATTGGAGCTAGCCAACAAGCTATCAGAATAATAAGAAATGGTAGATCACCTCCAAAAGATACAAGCTAAGATGGAGGACACCATCCGTGGGAAGCAGAACCAAATCAGCATGTTATCTAAGCTGTAGGTCTGGTCATTAGGTTGGATCCCTAACGAGTAAGCATACTATCAAGTCATCAATAGGTGAAAATAGAGTTGAAACAAACTTAAAATGTTTAGCAAAACCAAACAACTTTTTTACTTTACCTGCACTTGTTAAGATTCAAACCAAACTGATTACTATTTCCTTAGCATCATATAGTATTTAATACTAGATATTCATTTTTAGTTGATTATTTTTGTGTTCACCAAGTTTCTTCTCTCTTTTTCAAAATGACTTATAAATTCTTTCTCCATTCTCTTAAACTATTATAACTATATAAAATATTTGACCATCAAAACCAACCTCACTGTAATTTGTCTACAAATGTTAAATCAATGGACAATAGCGGCTTCCGTACACTTTTGTTGAGTGCCAATTTCAGACTCTTTTGTTGAGTGCCTTGACTAATTTGTAGGCTTGTGGCATTACTAACACACCCAAATTTTTTTTCTATAAATTCAATATAACACAAAATATGACTATTGACCAATCTATAAAAATCTACGATGATAATGTTTCTTCCATACACTTTTATCCAAATATTCCTCTACTAGAGATTTTAAGAAGGCTAGTGAACAAAAATTAAGATGACCCAATTTGTCAAAATTTTATTTTTAATTAAATTTTAAATTAAGATCAAATTGTTCTTACAAATTGAGTTTCCTTTCATCAAGAAAACTAGTATTGGATAATTTTTACGGCTCAAGTTATTATAAACAGCAATGTAATATAACAAAATATGACCCATTGACCAATGTATGAAGTCTATAATGATAATTTTTTTCATATAGCTTCATGCCAATATTGCTCGAGTAGAGGTTCAAGAATGCTAGTGAACAAAAATTAAGATAGCCCCATTTGTCTACATTTTTATTTTATTCCCAAATTAAAATTAAAAACTCGGTAGATATGAACAAAAACTAAGATTAAATTATTCTAACAAAATGGATTTTCTTTACTAATATCGGATTATTTTCACAAAAGAGTCTCAAGATAAATTGACCAGGAATAAAATAAAAAAATATCATATTGTTCTTAAAGATTAAGAGAAAAGCGATTTTACCAAAGCAGCAACGATATGTGGAAGGAATATGTGGTTTCTGGTCCCCCGAGCACGAGTTCTAGCATGGACGGCGGATGAGGAGGAGGATGAGAGGAGGAGGAGACAGAGCCAAAGTCGATGAAGGAGACAGAAACGTTGTCCTGCCTCCGTCTTGGATCGAGTGTCGTGGCGAACACCGAAGTCGAAACCTCAAATCAAAGCACTCGAGCAGAAGTCAACGAAGGAGTGAAGGAATTTGGTATTTTGGAAATGGGATTTGGGATTTTGGAGATAAAGAAGAATTTAGGATTTTGGAGTGGAGGAAATATGGGATTTTGGAGGGGTTGTCACTACCGACCGCCGTTGGAAACACTTCACAGCCGATGACCCGCCACTGCCGAAAAATCGTATTTGCCGAAAAGCTTCAACGACCTCGCCGTACTCGTCGCAGCAGACGAGTTGGTTAAGGAAGAATGTTGTCGCGGCTTCAAAGGACTCATTGCAACCTAGGTTTTTTTTTGTGATGAGAGAGAAAGAAACGATAGAGGTTTATAGTAAATTGGAGGGAATTTGGGGGGGGGGGGGGGGGGGGGGTGGGGGGATTAGAGCGCCAATTTTTTTGGCTTTTTCCCTCTTTGTCCACCAGAATTTCACGAGCAATAGTTAATAATTTTATGAAAAATTACATTATTTGTAACATGCTATATCATACTAACGACTTGGTCCTGTTAGTAATTTTTGACACGTTATGGCCGTTAGAAACGGAAGAAAGGGTCCATTAGAAATTGGCCAATGTGGTATAGTGGAAGACTCATACAATTCACCCTTTTACAAGATGGTTTTGATCTTCTTACAATAAATATAAAGATCTAACTTTTACAACTCAAGAACACTATAACACAATTTGTGGATAGGAAAATGAAAGCTTTGGTGGAGTATTTGTGGATGGCCTTTGGTAGATTAGAAATTTTAGGCTCAAAGGGATCAACCTTGAAAGAAGGGGTTCAAGGCTTTATATAGGCCAACACAAAGAAAGAGCAAAAATGCAACTTTCAGCATGCGAACGGTATATCGTCGGTATACTACAGTATACCGTGGGTATACCGGTCTGCAGTAGGAACCGTTATAAATATGACCGTTGGGATCATTTAATGCATAGAATTTGACCATTGGATTGTCAACTGAGATGAACCGGTATACCGTCGGTATGCCGGTCCAAACGACAGAGAGCAACATTTATATAAAATTGGTATACCATCGGTATACTCCACTATACCGTCGGTATACCGATTTTCAGGCCAAAAATGATCTTGGATTATTTTCTACCCTAGCTTTCGATTTTGCCATCCATTACTTGTGTTTACAATAATTCCTAAGACTTCTTACAGACCCTAGACAGACAATGGCAGGTGCAGGCTTCTTCAGAGTCTGGAGACTTATTACAGACTCTAGACAGACTATGGTAGGTGCAGGCTTCTTCAGAGTCTGGAAATGATGATGACTGTCACGACCCCCACCGAAAAATTGGACATGAGTCGTGGGTACGTCCAGCCTATGCCGCAACATCGACGGTAGAACGCTGTAAAGGTCCACACCATAATCTAACACTCACGCAATGATATATAACCTGTCAAAGGTAACTCAACTCCATAAGGAGGACAAGATGAATATATATAACATTAATACTCAATCACCAAACTAGAGATATATAATGACACAATATCATAAACAGAAGAGAATCATTAGTCAATAATAAGTCTAAAGTCTAATAATAAACATAAATGGTCTCAATGTATTCAACAAGCCATAGTCTAAAGCTTGAGACATATCCAGTACAATAAATAATAGCTAAGGGTCTGCTATAGCTAGGTGGGTCTCCTCGACAACTGGTGCTGGATCATCCTGGGCTAAGGGTGCTACCTCAGCTAGCTCTCCATCCTGTGGGCCGTAGTAGGTAGGACACCAATCCTCTAAATAGTCGTTTGGAAAAATATATCCAATCAGGAATGGAGCAAAGTACAATAATCTAAAAGCAGTTTCATATACATGGTAGAGAATATATAACAATAATAGAAAAGAATACAAGATGCACAGGTACTATGAAATGAAAAATACAGTTGAACTAGGCATATAATCACAAGGATAACTGGAATAAATAGGTACAAAAAAAATGGTGTGTACTGTAACAAGAGAACTGGTGATACTATCTAAGTGATTTAGAGTACAAGTTTATTATGTTATCGGGTTGGGTTGCACAAGTCTATACTATGCTAACTCAATTATATGTGTATTATATAATTAGCATGCACACAAATACGCTAAATGTTTGATCACATAACCAACTCCTACTCCCCTGTACCGACTAATATTCATAGATAAAATCATGACACGTTACGCACACGAATATAGCATGGGCACATAGAGCATACTATAGATACGAGCACAAGGAATACCCGAAGCACACAATAAAGTACACGTGTAAGAAATATCTGATGTACGCATCAAATAAATAAAATCTCCTGACTCGATCCATATAATACCAGTCCATGTAATCATGGTGTCAAAATCAAGTAAAATATATCTAGAACATGCAATATATACACTATCAAGTACTAAAAACTAATAGAGAATGTACTCGTCTAAGATCCTGAGCAAATATGGTAGAACGGTGTCCGAACTGGTGTCACACAGACCTATATATGAAATATCATGTAATGGGGTGTAATGAAGGGATAAACAAGTTTAAATAAGTAAAATAGGATTTCTAGGTCAAATCTAGGCTCCTCTAGTCAAACTATCATACCCTGATTCTGTAGAATCGATAGTCGTCCCCTGGGCGTGATGCCGTGCGTGCCTAGGTTGCGCAACGCACAAGGCCAAGATATTTTATATAACGAGCACATATTCAGAGTACGCAGATAATTGAACAAAATATTGAAACATGAAAAAGTTCTCTTTATTGATAATGAACATCTTTATACAAACTCTTGAATGAGTCAGATAATTGCCGCACGGGCTTACAAAAGTGGACACAAAATGAGATAGCCGTCTTATACATTACATTCTTTTACTAAAACTTCAAAAACTATAGACACCTTCGGGCGAAGCTATCACCTTTCCACGGAGCTGCATAAGTTATGTGCACGAGCTCCTGGAACTTCAAAATGCTTCTTCTGAGGCACGACCAGGGCGTGCCGATAGGTGAACTGGATTGGAAAGTTGATTTAGCTTCTTGTAGGACCTCCTTGGTGCGGGAAACCTGTTGCAACGAGGGTCAGCACATCAAAATGCACTTGTGAAGGCAAGCTAACCCAACTATACCAATCAACACGTTGTTTATATAAAGCATGCAAGTTATTTTGCGGTCTTTCTATCTTGTCTTAGTTCATTTTATAAGCAAGCATTTGATATGGGAGTTTACTGAAATAAATACGCCACTGTTCGGTGACTTTTATCTGCCCGTCTGAACCACCTGCACAAATACTTACCATGACCTTCCCTGCTACGAAGATATAGTTAGCTTGCACAGTTTAAATATACAAGGGAGGGGTCACTAGCATGATGCCATAATGGACGAGTTATAGTCTCGGGGAAAAGATGATGGAGGTACATGTATTGGTACACGCCATCCCGTCCAGGACATGAATGATGTACAACTTAAGGGACATGGGACGATACACCCATTCCTGCCCGAAGCATGCGACTAAACATGATGTTTCGTCCGGATCGGATCGGTGCCAGTGCCCCAACGACCGTCCGCAAGAACTGAGACCTTGTGCACAAGTTGTCCGTGACCTAGCGAAGTCTACTAAGTTATCAATCGAGGAAGTTTAAGGCAACACATGCACGAGACAAGTAACATGACATGATTTGTTTTGCATAGTCTTCCTGATCAGTTTATTTCATAGCAAGGTATGTTCTATACATATCTTAATAATAGAAGAAGTATATAAATTCTAACTAGAATTGAAATATTTTGAAAGAACATTCATAATGAACTAGCATGCATCAAGGTAACCGTTCACAAGTTTATTGACAAGTAAGTAACTCTAAGTCTATTCCTTTTTATCTTGACATCTTTTAGTTATTATGGTATCGTTTGATCAGAACAATCAAGAAAGCAAGATTTTAGATGTGAAGACTTGAAAGAAGGGTCAACTAATTTGAATTATAGCCACTCACAAGTTGGTTGGAGAGAGGAAAGGAAAGAGGTGCTTCAAGACTCCGCTCGTACGACGTTTACTGCACGATCACCAGTATTGCCACGAACAGATGATCAATACCTCTTTTACTCTTTCCAAGCTCAGAATAAAATGCAGTTCAATAAACGAAAGTAATAAAATCCATCGAAACCATTCAAAAAAACGTAAATCCGAAAACTAACTCAAAAGCACAAAAGCAACAAGGCGATAACAAAAACTAGGCAAGAAAACTTGCAGCGGAGAGGTCCCTCTTGATTCTGCCGCTAAGTCCATCCTTGGGGCACAGTCTACTGAATATGGGAATCGATTCTGAAGAAGCAAATACATAACAAGGAAAAGATCTTGATTCAATCTATTCTGATCGAACGATACCGAAAGTATTTCTTAGCCGCGCTCCCCGTAAAGGTTGACTTTTAGGGTCAAAATAATCAACTCTAGTCAAAACTAAGTTAAACTAGTCAATACCTTGCTAAACTAGATTTTTTAGGCCAACTAGCTTCTAGGGATACCAAGTAACGTATATATACTACATAGAGTTTTATACATAACTACCTTAGCTATTAACTCTTACCTCTGCATTACCTTACCTTAACCAATAACTTACACCTAGAATTTACCTTAGTTGTATAATATCTATATGTTCAATATATATACCCAATGTATTATAACCTTATTTACCTAATGCTCTTAACACTTGACCATTGTTACTTACACTCACTCTTGCACAATTCATAATTTCTAATTGCTTGCACCACTACCCCCTTCAGATATTACCCGACCTACCTTATGTGATACTCTGCAGTGTATTACACTGTTGCCATGTTATGTAACAACTGTTGTTGCTTCATGCAACCAATGTTGCAGCTACCGTCTACTTCTTAATGCAGCTATTGATGCTACTACCTCTTATATGCTGCTCTAAAGCAGCAAGTACTGCTACTATTGTTGCAACTTACCTTACTCACATGTAGATAACAAGTACTTGCTATTGCATTCCACTAAACCCCCACTCCTCTGATATTCATTGTTCCCTACTACACAATTGCACATATAGGTTAACCTGAAACACTACAGTTGCTCCTGGGAACAATTTTATCTAATTACCACTCAAGTATATTGTATCTTGATACCAAGCTAATTATAACACTTTCCTATACTATACACCAACTTTAGGATACCAATTAGGATCCTAAACTTCACAACCCCTTTGACACCAACACACTTATCTACACTACCTACCCATATACCTATACATGATTTTCTAATATTCAAGATACTCATTTACGACTTATCACTCTAACACCCCCCCTGGATACCTGAGTTTACTCCTAACACAGGTATTATGCTTAGGTAAATTGGCACTAGACCTTACTATATACCACCCAATACCAATCCCTTAACTTTTACACCAGATTACCCACAACCCACTATATTCTAATATCATACTGCCTGCTCACTGCAATATTTGTAGTTTCTCCAATCTGCATAGTTCACTCGATCTGGCATACACTCAGACTTGTTCATCCTTGCACCCATTGCTCTTATAAATTTACCCAAAACATATACTATAACCTACACTCAAAACACTTGCACTGTGCCTCAGACCTGGAAATAAACCCATTGCAGTGCACGAGAGTGCACTGCAACTCACTGAATTCCCCCTTAAATCTGAACCCGATACTCACTCCAGTGTACTGCAGTGATCAACTGTAGTTACTCAAGCCCACCCCCTGCAATTCAGCAAGGTTTCCCCCCTTGCACAGTCTACACTCCTCTCCTATACAGGTACACGATCACGGTAGCTATGTGCACAACTCATGATCTCTCCCCCAATCTCAGTCACACTGTGACTGCACCTACTTTCTTTCAAGTTGCAGTGCCCTCCCCTAAACACTATACACTCTAATCTAGAATGACACCCACATACTAGCCTAACTAATACACCAAGGTGCACTAACTCACACATGCATATGGATGCAATACCCACATATATCATATACATAAATATATATATAATACACATATACTCTAGAATATTAAATCAAACACTTAGCATACAATGATGTGATACACTATGATACGCACTCCAAATGTCCATTTCATGTGATACCACTCCTCAAAATACATCATAAATGTCCCAATATACTAAATATAATATGAAATAGTGAGGAATGACCCACTAGGCATTCCATCAAACACTTGGTGTGCCATCTCGGAGTTTTTTCCAAATGGACACAAAACTCTATATAGCTTCCACCATAGGTCTCATATGGACCTAGTTCTTCTTCCTATGGATAGTCTTAAATCAAAGGAGGATTCCTATGGGTTTATTACACCATTCAAATATGAAATGACAAGAAAAAATATAATTTTTACTTATTGGGAGATGAATTTTCAATGTAGTGCACCAAAGGAACACAAGCAAGTAGATGTACACCTCCTCCAGGCCAAGCTCCTCTCCCAAGATTTTTTTGCTCCTCCAAGCTTATAGGAATGGTTTAGAATGGTGGAATAACAATGTATTTGGTAGGAAATGAATTGGAATTTGAGGGAATTTGGGGGGAAAATGGGGATGAACTAATTTAGGAGGGTTTCAAGTGAATGAAGAAAAAGAAGAAGAGGCTCTCCCCTCTTCATATAGTGGCCGACCACCCCTAGTTAGGGTTAGGTCTAATGCAAAATATACTATTTGCCCTTCATTATTGTCATGAATGTTATGTAATGAAGGGGGTTTAACTAATGATGGTTTAATATTAAATGGATGAGGATTTTATTCATTCCCTCTATTATAACTAATTAGCGAAAGTAATTTATTAGGTTACTTTATTTGTCATGACAAGTATAGTTGGATTCAAGTCTAGTTGGGTTCATTAACAACTAGTCTAACTAAGGGGCTAATCATGAACCACCCTCTATATTAATTAATTATATATAAACAACCATATCAATTATTATTAAAATTAATAATATAATACCAATGACATAATTACTCCAATTCTAAAAAGTGATGGTTACAATCCTGCCATCCTTAAAAAAAATTGCCCTCGAAATTTAGAGAAGAAACTAACACTACAAGAAGCAATCATAGCAAGAAAAAAAAAATTCACGGCTCGAAAAGATAAGGGTACCGCTCACGCATCTCGGTTTTTCTCTCCCCGGTAGACTCTCCCAGAGAGTGACGCCTACATGCGATGGATACCAAAGAAATCATCTTATTCCACAGTACATTCTTTCGGCTATTCAAAATCTCCACTGGCTGCTCTGGATAATTGAGAGTCGGACTCACCTCGATCTTCGAGTGATCTAATACGTGACTAGGATCTGCCATGTATTGTCACAGCTGCGACATATGGAACATGTCATGTACTCCCTCTAGTGCAGACGGTAAGTCAAGTTTGTAGGCCATTGCACTAACCCTCGCAAGAATACCGAATGGTCCGATGTACCGTGGACTAAGCTTCCCACCTCCACCAAAGCGAATCACGCCCCATGTCAGAGAAATTCACAAAAATACCCTATCGCCAACCTAGAACAAAATATCGTCTTAATACTCAATGTACAACAAAACAATCACAAGCAATATAAAATAAAATCTACCTCAAACTCTAAAGGTCTCCGGTGGCTGTCGTCCCAATACTGCTGTCTGTCTTGCGCTACCCGAAGTATCTTTCTGATAAACTTCATCTTCTCAGCTGCATCCACAACCATCTCTGGTCCCAATAATGCTCTCTCACCAACATCCTCCCAAGATTAGGGAGTACGACATCTCCGCCCATACAACGCCTCGAATGGTGACATCTTAATACTGACCTGGTAACTTTTGTTGTAAGAAAACTCTACCAGGTGAAGATGATCCTCCCAAGAACCTACAAAGTCTAGAACACAGGTGCATAGCATATCCTCGAGAGTTTGAATAGTCCTCTTCGACTGTCAGTCCGTCTGGGGGTGATATGCGGTACTGAACTTGGGCTTGGTGCCCAAGCTAGCCTACAAACTCCTCCAAAAATAGGACATGAAGCGACTATCCCGATCAGAGACTATGCTCATAGGGACCCCGTACAATCTGACAATCAGCCGCATATACATCTGCGCAAGCTTCTCCGTATACGGCACTTTAAATGGCAAAAAGTGGGCTGATTTGGTCAACCTGTCTACGATGACCCAAATTGCGTCTTTCCCTCCTGGAGATCGCGGAAGCCTCGAAATAAAATCCATGGTAACATGCTTCCACTTTTACTCTAGAATGGGTAAGAGATGAAGTAAACCGCCTGGCCTTTGCCTCTCTGTGTTCACCTACTAGCACACTAAGCATCTAGATACGAAGCGCGCCACCTCCCATTTTATACCATACCACCACACATTCTCCCTCAGATCCCTATACATCTTGTTGGAACCCAGATGCATAGAGTACTGAGAGCGATGTGGCTTCTGCAGAACCTCTTCACGCAACTCTCCACTAAGTACACACAAACTCGTACCATGTCGTAAAGAACCGTCCTCAACAATGGTGAAGTCATCCAATAACTCGGCCTGAACCTGTGCTCTGATGCTCCTCAGAGTCACATTATCATACTATGTAATCCTGATCATGTCCATTAGCTCTGACTATACCTGTAATTTTCACATATATATCTCGATACCGGAAACTATCACCTCAATACCCAAGCTCTCAAGGTCTGCCAATAAATTTCTGTCTGATATCAAGAATATTGCCACCGGATACCTGCTTAAGGCATCAGCGACTACGTTGGCCTTTACTGGATGGTACTATAATGATATGTCAAAGTCCTTCATTAACTCCAATTATCGTCATTGTCTCATATTTAGCTCCTTCTGGGTAAACACGTACTTCAAGCTTTTGTGATATGTGAAGATCTCCACACGCTCTCTGTACAGATAGTATTTCTACAGCTTTAGAGCAAAAAATGACTGCTGCCAACTCTAGATCGTGGGTAGGGTAGTTCTTCTCATAGGGACATAATTGCTTGGAAGCATAGGCAATCACCTTTCCATTCTGCTGCAGAACGCAACCTAAACCCTTCCCTGAAGCATCACTATAAATAATGAATCCATCTAACCCCGATGACAACGTCAACACTGGAGCTATCGTCAATCTCTTCTTTAGCTCATCAAAAGTGATATGGCACTCCTCTGACCATATAATCTCCACGTCCTTCTTGGTCAGCCTAGTCATCGGCTCTGCAATCCTGGAGAAGTTCTGTACAAACCTCCTATAGTATCCTACCAGACCAAGAAAGCTCATGATCTCTGCCACTGAACTTGGAGTAGCCCATGACTCCTCTGCCGCGATCTTTCCCGGGTCAACTAAGATCCCATCTCCTGTCACTACATGCCCAAGGTATTCAACCTTATCATATAAGAACTCGCACTTCGAAAGCTTTTCATAAAGCTCCTCATTCCTGAGAGTCTCCAGAACTATCCTCAAGTGCTCATCGTGCTCCTCCGGCATCTTCGAATACATGAGGATATCATTGATGAACACCACCATGAACTTATTAAGGTATTGGTGGAACACCTTGTTCATCAGGTTTATAAACACCGTTGGAGCATTGGTCAACCCAACGATATCACCATAAACTCGAACTGGCCATACTGAGTCCGAAAAGATGTCTTCGGAATATCCTCTCTCTTCACCTTCACCTGGTGGTAGCCTGACCTCAAGTCTATCCTCGAGAATACCTTCGCTCCACTCAACTGATCAAAAAGATCATATGTCCTCGACAGCGGGTATCTGTTCTTGATAGTGACGTTGTTCAGAGCCATGTAGTCGATACACATACGTATCGACCCATCCTTCTTCGGAACAAATAATACCGGAGCACCCCATGGTGATGAACTGGATCTGATGAAGCCCTTGTCTTGCAACTCGTCTACCTGCTTCTTCAACTCTGCCAGCTCACCGTTGTTCACCCTATAACATGTTATGATATCGGCTCTGTACCTGGTACCAAGTCTATAGAGAACTCAACGTCCCTGTCTGGCAGCAACCACGATAACTCCTTTAGAAAGACATCCAGGAACTCCACAATCAAAGGATGTGGCAACTCCTTCTCTTCCACCAGGGTTCCAAAGAAGACTCCCTCGCTCTACTCCGCTGCTCCTCTGGAAATCTTGAACTCTGTCTCTCTCGACGGTCGAAACAAAACTCTGCCTCCACGACTATCTATGCTAGCATGGTGTCCACTAAACCAATCTATCCCGAGTATAATATCGTAGATCAAAAGTGGCATTACGAGTAAGCACGCACTCAACTCCCGGCTCCCAAAGTAACTCTCTGATCCTTGTAAACATTACTGACCAGGATGATGCCACCCCCAGTCGTGATCTTGCAAGTCCTACTTAAGGATTTAGCCTCTAAATGGTGCTTAAGAGCAACAGACACTAATACAAAACTATAGGAAGCACCGAAATCAAACAAAGTTAATGCTGGAATAGAATCTAGGAGAAATGAACCTGCGAGGACGTCTCCAATTAGCTCTGTCTCCTCAATCGTTATGGCGAATGCTCGCCCCTGTGGTGCTCCCCTCTGCTGATGCTGCACGAAATGCTGCTTCTGGGTCGGGAGTGGAGGTCCCCTCTGCTGTGCTGCAGGTGCTGCTGGTGCTCTAACTGGCATTCTCAGAGCAGGAGCTCCACCCTGGCCTGGAAGAGCTGGTGCCAGACGACAATCTCTCAGCTGGTGATCTGCCGCTCCAGAAAATAAACACACTCCCAACCTCTTCCTGCAGATGTCCCATCAATGTCCTGGCTTTTTGTATAAGGGACATATAAGTGCCTGTTATTGATGCCTCTGAGGCTGCTGACGTTGAGGCTCGAAGGTTCGTTGTTGCTGCTGGAACTAGGGTCGCTTGGCTGTGCCCGCGCTACTGCTGCCAAATATCTCTTGGTCCCTCTTGGGCCTCAAACTCAGGTCCCTCTCGACCTTTCGGGCCTCCACAAGAATCGTCGTGTACGTCTCATAGCTAGAAGAAATAAGGGCCTTCATGTCCTAGTTTAGGCCCTCCCTGAAATAGCTCGCCATGTCCTCCGGATCTCGTACCATATTCCACGCATACCTGCTCAACTTGTTAAACTCTGCGGCGTACTCCTCAACCGACATGCCCTCCTATTAGAGGTTTTAAAACTGTCGCTCATGGTCGAGTCTCTTCGTGCGCGGAAAGAACTTCCTCTTAAACAGGTCCTTGAAGCCATCCCATGTCAACCCTAGATGAGAAACTATGGTTCATTCCGGAACAAAGTGCTAGCAATATCCGACATCTGTAATCCAGTTGCCTCTATCCTCAGGTCCTCGACAAGGCGGGACAAGCACATAATATGCTCGAGGTGCTCGATCCAGACGTCAGCGTAGATAATATCCTCCGTCCCCTTGAAGTCGCGGGGACCAAACTGTAGAAGCATGAAAAAGACGCATCCATGCACCCGACTTCCATGCGCCCCAAATAAAACTCAACAGATGATGGACCGCATGGATACCATACGGTCCAAAAAAGGGACATCCATGCGGCCCAAACAAGCGTACTAACAACTGTCCACAGGTCGACCTGACATGACGTCCTGACAACAAAGATGGCGCCTGACACAAAATCCTGACAAAATTTTTTTTCTAATCGCCTCGAAGGACGAGAACACACTAAGAGGCAGAAGCCTCAAGGGTGTTGCAGAGCCACGTGGACAACATGACAAAAAGAACCCGTGTGACTCTAGCCCATGCATTCCAGACTACATGCGGTCCATGCGTCTCTGGCTCACGCATCCCAGACTCCATACATTCTATGTGACTCTAGCCTATGCATTCCAGACTCCATGCAGTCCATGCGTCTCTGGTCCATGCATTCCAGACTCCATGTGTCCCATGCATCTTTGGCCACATGTATCCCAGATTCTACGTCGACCAAAACTTGATGTTACAACTGAGCGGTCATCTCCAACCAAATAGAGACCACGTGTCCATTTGACCAAGTCATGCCTACATAATTGAGAACCACCCAAATACTCAGCAAACAATAAAATCCCAACAATATTCACGTGGCACCGGAGCCCGAATTTCTGTGCATAACTATAGCACCCTTCCGTTGAGAGGGAACAAGTGGCAAACCCCACCATCCATGTGGCCCAAAATCCATGCGACCATAAATATGATTATAAATAGTATGGTACCAGACCCATACAAAATGGCTGGCTGGCTATCTACGAATCAACACTCAAGGAAGAGAGAAGAGCTTCCTCATCAGATCATCCACGGAGTAAAGAGAGTTTATAAACTTGTAACCCTCTATCGTCACCCCCAGAAAATAAATTTGTACTTAGATTATCTCCTAGGACTCTTCTTTGTACTCTCTTAGTTTGTTAATCAAATCTAGTTCTCCCAGTTCTCATTTTGATATTAAATAGAAAACACGATGGCAAATCTGCTGGGGACTTTCTTCTTCCCCGTTGAGAAGTCGTTGATGCAGTCCGATGCGGCCAAGCTCGGCTCGATACAAAAGATGCTGGTGGTCCACTTTGACCAGCAAGTATTCGAGGACATGCTCTCCGGGGATAGCTCGGGTCATTCTCCAAGGCAAGCAAAGCCCAAGAAGACCCGCATGATATGGGTGGAAAAAGCCTCTGAGCCTCACCCAACTATGGAGCATGAGCTCGTCGTCTCTCTCCATGCCGCAGGGATCGCACATCATGCGGCCACTGTCAATACGGCAGTCTCTTCGAGCCAAAAGTGTCACGCCCCAGTCCCAAAATATAAGGAACTAGGTCACGTGGCATTGGCCAGCTGACACGTCACTAAGGGATTAATCCATTTGATGGTCCCAAAGGAACGTGCTACGCTGTCCTAGAATACTACAAATCTAATACAGGCATGTCTATCTCATCCACAGAAAATGTCAGGAAATAGTGCTGAAAATATATATAATGCTGAGTCTGATAATGTCATATTACACAACTTGTGGGAACAACCCACTGTCAAAATATAATAATAGTACAGAAAACAAGATAGACTGAGCATCGTCTATCTAGCAAAACATCTCCATCGCCAAGTGAGCATCTCCCAGAATCAGGTAGATTCTGATGGTGTCTCCTCTAGTTCTTCCTCGGTGGCATGCCTAGTCTCCTGTCCGGGACCATACACCGTCGGGTAGTAGGCCTCGTCTAAATCTGGAAGGGAACCAGGTCCTCAGTGGGACATAACAAGATACAGGAAAATAACATGCCAGGTATGAAATACTGAATAAATAAATAAAAGTAGGGCGCTAACCATCTAAGTGAAAATGCAAGTAAAGACCTTGTAGTACGCATGGGAATGTGTAGGTTTGACATATGCTGACTTAATTCAATAATCGTGTTGACTGGCTAGTATATGTGTCATATGCCCCCGGACACACGGGTAGCTCTACAATCGACCATCTCCGAAGAGCATGGTACGAAGGATAAGGACTCATGGAGGGGGTGTCCCATACGTCTACTAGTTATCTTTCCCGCCCAATGTAACTAAATGCCAAGTCATACTTTTCCTGAGTTTTTCTGACAATATACTAATCCGTGATGCGTGTCACACGTACTGGTAGCTAATCAAATACGCAGCTCGCATCCCAATATGCATTACAACCATGTTGCGTGTTCCCGTGATAGGGTTTAGGAGGATATGAGGATATCCTCTCAGATGTTGGTAGGTCTGTAAAATACTAAGTTATTTACACTACGTGTCAACGTATTTGTTGACTGTACCTGAGGCAAGCTCAGGTACTCACAGTTATATGGAATTCAGGAAAGAAGATAGCATATAACAGCATTTGAATTTAACCAGTAACTTGGCAAGGTATACTTGCCTACTTCCTGATTGTGTTGGAAAACTGATCCCACTGTCAAGACAGGGGGTTCTTGTGACAGGGGGTCACTGACTGTGCTGGAGATATTTTCTGTTTAAGATGTCCAGGGTTTGTAAATAACATGTTTAAATAAAAGGCAAAATGTAAAAATCATATGTACTTATGTAAATATATATAAGATAGTATATATAAAGGTCATATATATATATATATATAGGGTATATATATATATATAAGGTATATATCTATATAGATATAGTAGTATATATAGTAGTAGGTATATATTTATATAGCATATATATATAATAGATATATTTCATATAATACATATAGATAAAAAAGAAAATGAAGCTGTAATTGAAATATATAAATACATACATAGTTATGTATACTAATATATATATAATACATATAATAGATAGATATATATATAGATGTATATATGTACATAAAAAGAAAAGAAATAAGAATGCAGGAATTTGAAATATATATATATATATATATATATATATATATATATATATATATATATATATTTTTATATACTAATTTACAGGTATACAATAATATATAGATAAATATATATATAGATAAATATATATATATATATATATATATATATATATATATATATATATATATATATATATATATATATATATATATATATATATATATATATATATATATATATAACAGAAAAAGAAAGTGCAGAAATCGAAATATACATATATATTAGTATATAGTATACATATATATGTATATAATAGAAAAATGAAAAGCATATATAATTATATATATACATATATAATTTTATGTATATATATTATAAATACTATACATAAATATATATATATATAGATATATATATATATATATATATATATATATATATATATATATATATATATATATATACATAAGAAAAGAAAGAAAATACATACATAGTTACATATGTAGATTTATATATGTATATATATTATATACATATATATAAGTATGATACATATATATAAAAAAAAGAAAAGCATATATATATATATATATATATAGTATTATATATATATATACATAAGTATATATATATATATATATATATATATATATATATATATATATATATATATATATATATATATATATATATATATATATATATATATATATATATATATATATATATATATATATATATATATATATATAATTATATAGTAATACATATATACATATATGTATATAATACATATATATTTATCATATATATAATAATAAATAAATAAAAACAGAAAAAGAAAAGATGTAAATAAATATAATATATATATATATATTATACTGTATAATATACACAGTATTGTAATATATATAATATATATAATAGTATATAGATAATATATAAAATACATATATACATAGATATATATATATATATACATATATAAATACATATATGTATAATAATATATATATATAAAAAAAATACAGAAATATAAATACAATATACATACTGTATATTTACAGTATTTAATATTAATAATAATAATATTAATAACATATAATAATATATATTGATATATATATATATATTAATATATATATAAATATATACATATATACACATATATTATATATATATACATGTATATAGGATTTACTACGTATTTTTGTATAATACATACGTATTATACCTGACAGGTGGCAGGGGGGTCCACGGTGGGTCGCCGGCGGGAGGACGGCGGCGGAGGCGACGGCAGCTGGCCGGAGGGTCGCCTGCAACAGCAACAGCAGCTAACAGCAGCAGCAGTGGTGGTGGCTTGCGGGGGCTGCTGCGGCCGTGGCGGTGGCGGAGGGGGTGGTGCAGGCGGAGGGTTCGTCGGAGGGGAGGGTGGCGAGCAGTCTGGTGGTGGTGGTGGAGGTCAGGGGTGGCGGTGGTGGTGGTTGAAGGCGGTCGGGATGGGGGTGGTGGTGCAGTCGGGGAGAGGGGTCGAGGCGCTGTGGAGGTGAGGGCGGCGGCTGTGGTGGTCGGGGGTGGCAGGGGGTTGGTTGGAACGGTGGAGGAGGTGGCGGCGAGGCGTTTGGGGGTGGTGGTGGTGGTCGACGACGGCCGGAGGCGGTGGTGGAAGTGGTTCGGGTGGTGGTGGCTGTGGGTGTTGGTGTTGGTGGAGTTGGTTTGTAGGGGCTGCCGGCGGTGGTGCGGCCGGCTAGGGCAGGGCTCCGGTGGTCGGGGAGGAGGGAAGGGAGGTGGCGAGGGGTTGGGCAGGGGTCCGGTAGGCTGAGGGGGGCCGGAGAGGGTGTGGAGTGAGTTGGGAATGAGAGGGGGGGGGTCGGGTTATATAGGGTTAGGGGGAGTGGCAGGGTTGTAAATAGGGGGAAGTTTAGGGGTGTTTTGGGTATTTTGGGTTTATAGATTTTTATGCAGCCATTTGGATATTTTATGTGGGTCCCACATGACACGTGTGCGGTCCACATTCACCAGCCAATGAGGTGATGCCACCTCACACTGGAAATTTTATAAAAACCCCTGAAATTTCATAAATTGCAATTAGGTCCTAAAATAGGCATTTTGCGTAATTATGCAATTTGTCTGATAAATTACCCTGTTCCCAGAAAATACTAAAATGCTCAGAATTGAGAGGGAAAAACTGTAGGAGGGTCCTGAGGGGGTGGGGGTGATTCTGGGCAGGGATAGGGCCTGGTTTCTTGGTGATACGGGTCATCATATTTATTATTTAATAAATACTGCGCACGGTGTTCTATAATTTTTTAGAGGCAGGTAGGGCCATAATTTCACTACGGTGTCAATATACTAATTGTAGTATATTTAAAGTAGAATATTATCGTATTTTTGTTTGGGCAAAACTGGTGCCTGTTGGTCCTCAATCTCTAGGGGCACAGGGATGGGCAAAGAACAAGAAATAAAATAGGAATTAATTACAGACTTTGGTAACGATACTTGTGCGTCTCAAACGAAACTCAAAATGAAGCATCTAGGAGTTGCACAAAAATCAGGAAAATAGTTTAAGAGGTCTAGGGCAGGTATGTGAATTTTGTTTGGAAATTACAGTTAGTGTAATGCTCAAATAAATTATGTGAAGTACAGGTGCACAATCAATAGGATATGTAAACAAAATAAATTTTTTAAAAAGTTACAGAAATTCTAATTAGCTAAAATTAATCCTAAATTACTGAAATCTGGTCGAGGGAGTTTACAAAAAGGGTGCTCCCCACTCGAAGACCCGCAGAACGTGGGTAGCCAAGGCCGCTGCGCCCCACCTATTTATGGAGCAGACGCTTCCAGCCTCTCACAATGTTGCCCATGACGATCGTCGGATGAACACCCATAACGTCCACATGTATGCGATATACCGGGCTGAAATAGAGACTGTTCAGCACCCAGACTCTGTCAATGGAAAACATTACGATTCCAGACGTCCTGGTGCTGAGGCAGCTTCTATGCGGCCTAGGAGGAGGCCGCATAAGACTGCCTATGTGACATCAACTCACAACCACAGACGACATGCCTCATCCGTCCCCAATAGCAACATAACCTTTATTTTCGATCGTATCTCATGTGGCGCAGATCCTATGCGATCCACTGAGAATGGTGAAAAACCAAAACTTGACTCTTTATACTATGCGCCTGCGGTAGCTAAGCTGAAGAAATTCAGGGTAGTACGAGCACATCAAGCTCAAGCAACTGCTCATACGACCGACCGCCAAGAAGCATCGCTAGTTATTACGCGAGCTTCTGAAGAAAAGTTGTACATTATTGACCCATGCATCCAGCCCACAAGGACCAATGGACATGGTCAGTCTCAAAAGTCTTCCACCTGTTCCTCGGGGCAAGTTAGTGTACGAACCCCAGGCCAGGGAGCAAACTCAGCACCTGCGCATCCGTGTACCTGGGATACCCGGACTCACAAAGAGGATGCAAAGGTAAAACACCCTTCGCATGATTTGTGTGGCGTAATTACTTACAAACTCAAAACAAGAGAAATAACTACGGTATGAGGCGTGCCCTCTCCGAGGCACAGCTGCAGCAACATCATTATCAACTGCTGCTGCAATAAAGCAACAATACTCACAAACAGGCAGTCGGCCTTACAGTGACTACACCGGAAAGCACCTACCCTGTAGCAACTCGGAGATCAGGTGCAAGTATCATAGGAGGGGGAGTTGTCCTTTGCCTCATGCTACTCAACTGGAAAGTTTCCCGCCACAAAGGGAAGAAGCAGTCAAACACCTCCAGTCCGACGCTCTCTACCACTGCATCGCTAAGGTGATTACCCCGAGGGATGACAACGACACCTACGGAAGGCGTCTTCCAAGGTACCCGCTCAAGGAAGAAGCTGTCAGCCCTTGGGGGTAGTTCTTCCTCAGAACCTCTAGTGGTGGCCCAAGATGGGGGTAGTGTCCCCCCCTGGACGTACGCAACAACCCAACATTCCAAGGAGACAACGAATCTCAAGGAATACACTCCGAGATCCCGGAGGGTAGGTACTCCCACCAAATGACACAATCTTCTACGCTGGGGGTAGTATTCCTTCCGAATCCGAGAAAGATACAACCGTTCCCGTACTCCTTGAAGACTACTCACTACAAGGGTATGAAATAGGGAGCACGACATCTACTGCCCCCTTCATTTTTCCCCATGTGAGGATGGTGTACATGGCCAGAGATGACCATGAAGGCCCTAGTGACCAAAAGTGCCTCGAGATGCTTGAAGCCATGTTGCATACAATGAGTGCATCAATGCAAGCTTTGACCCAAACAATGCTGGAGATCAAGGTAAACATGGCCTCCCAGCCGGCAAGAGCCTCCGGGCAAGCAAACCTGGACCCCGGGACCAATGGGGATTCAAAAATGATTGCTCCACCCGCGAGCAGTGATTCTCTCCTACCTGGCTCGTTGACGCCTTCAGCAGGAGATGAAGCTAAAGAAGCAAGGAGGGAGGTCCGAGAACTTCGGGCTCGCCTAGACTCCATGAGCAACCAGAACTCACTTCGTGATCTCGAGGTGAGGCAACCATACCCCATAGAGTGGAGGGATGTACCGTATTCGCCCAAGTACAAGCCCTTCAACATTAACGTATTTGACAGAAAGTCCTTCCCTCGCTGCTTCATGAGCTACTTCGAGATCACCACGGGACACTTATCCCGCAGCGATGCCATCCTTACCAGGCTCTTCGTCGGGTCATTGGCAGGGTAGCTTTCAATTGGTTCTGCAGTCTCAAAGATAACTGTATCTCGTCATTCGATGACCTCAAACGTCTGTTCCTTAACAGTTTCTATGAGGCAACAAATGATATGACGATGTCTTCTCTGATGGACGTCGCCCAGAGGGAAAATAAACTGACACAAAACTACATCGAATGGTTTTGACATGCCGTACTAAGGTTACCTCCTGGAAATTTCGAGGATACACTAATGGAGATGTGTCGAAAGAATATGCTCCCGGCAGTCATCCTCTGGATGGGCGAGAGCCAGTTCAAAGATTGGACAATATTCATTATCAGTGCTATCAACGCTGAGAAAAAGCTCAAGGACGCTCAGCACTTGGGGATCCATATCCCTACTGCTGAGGAAAAGGGTAAGCGTCCCAACAACAACAATAACAACAACAACAACAATAGCGGCAATAGCAGCTGCGACGGAAAGGGAAAATATGCTATGGTTGCTACCTTGACCAAGAAGCCCGAGCAAAAGTCGACGGAGCCTCCAAAACTGAATGAGACTTACTCTTTCGAAGATGCCGATGTCAAACCCATCTTCGACATATTGATATAGAGAGGCAAGATTCGGCCCCCGACGTCAGACGTCAGCCTTAGGCGGGGAAGATTGCCAACCCAAAGTACTGTCACTTCCACCGCTATGTCCATCACCCGAAGCATGAGTGTTATACCGTAAAGCAGTACATCTAACGTCTGATAGACACCAATGCTCTTTTCCTGGACTTTGATGATGTGACGGTCGCTGCCAACATGGTGTCCCTCCAGTTTGGCAACTTTCCAGTGACGGAAGCCCAAGACAAATTAGTCCCGGTACCTAAGGCGACAATGAAAGTGGTCAACCTTCCACCAGCACTAGACCAGACTGCTGGGCTAATACCTCTTGCCACACCACGTGGGGAGGTCATGTGGGTCCATCCCGACCTCATGCCAGACTTGACACAGCCTGCGGTATACTCCGCCACCAAATCCAAAGGCAAGAAATCTAAGACATGTTATACAGTTTTCTCCTTGGCTGAAGAGCTGGCAGTAGGTGCAATAAGGTCAGGCATAATATATCAACCGATGCACGACGATATGTCTCTGGTTGTCGCGTCCACCACCACTGGTCCTGGGCCATCTCAGCCCCCACCGGTGGACAGGTTTAAATAGAAATAGACGCACTTCGATAAGCCGTTGCGCAAGGATGCACCGCAAGGGTTGGAGAGGCCCTATAATTTTGATATCTTAGCACAAATAGCCCACACTCAAGCAAAATTGTCACTATTTGAGCTTTTATGGCTCTCTAAAGACACTCGGGCTGCCCTGAGTGAGGTACTACAGAATGTCGATGTCTACCTGGCACAAGTCAAGCTGCCAACTGAAGATCCTGTTACTTGTCCATTGTAACAACGCCATGGATGCGATACCCAATATCACCTTCTCCCTGTTGGCATAATATTTATGTTGAGTTTTTGAATATGACTAATCGATTAAGTTTAACATTATGGTAATCGATCCATCACTATAGTATCTTCTACTTAATCTCAGCATTGTCCAAATATGTAATATTTGTTTCTGTATATTTCCTTATTCGTCTAACATGTACTTGCAAAAAGCAATAGACAAGATAAGCAATTGACATATGCTATATGACGATGAGCTAAAGAAGGCGTTATACCAGAAGATTTTGTCCAATCGCCTACGACTTATCTGGAGCCTCGCACTCGGGGGTTCCGCTTGGCGTCAAGAAGATATTCATATTTCCAGAAGACTTTGTCCAGAAGATATTCAGATTTCCAGATCTGGCTATCTTTGGACAACTGCCGTCAAGAAAAAAGTGTCTTCAAGTCAGCAGATGTTTCAGAAGTTTGACGTCATCAGTGCTCATAATTTTCATATATAATTTGATATTTTATTTGAGTCTAGGACTTATGTAACTCGAGTCACACTGGCAACTAGAAAACAACTATGTCCACACAAATAGCCTAAAACCCATCCACCCAGAAATCAGGCCAAATATATCTTGAACTTATCTACCAAACTAGTCCACATACAAACTTGGATCTACCTAAAATAGGTAAACCAAAATCGGACCGAATTTGCCCCAAATTTGCACCGAACTCGGTCACCCTTTTTAGTAGAATATATCCAGTTGCACAATCCCTGATTTCTTGGCCCAACATTCGAATTTTGAATTAATACCTAACCGAACTCTGGCCGAATTCAGTTTGCCAATACCCTATAAATAGGATTGGATTTCCACATTCCTACTCACTCAACCATTCTCAATCTTTCTATCCTATAGTGAGTAAACCCTCAGAGCCTAAACTTTCTTATCTCCAAGATGAACTTCCAGCCTTCTAATACCAAGTGCGGTCTCGGTCTAGAAGTCTACAGAGTTGTAAAGAGCTTGGTTCAACAAGCCCATGTTCTGTGCGAAGTTGCAAGCATTCGGATCAAAACTCGCGGTGTGTGAAGTTGCGAGACTAATTTATAGCAAGGTTATTTGTAACATGGGCTCTCCACTTTCAATCATAAACGAGTTCATCTATATAAATGTTATTCAACCTATAGAAAGAAGGGATAAACTTCCTGAACGTAGCTTTGCCTGTGAGGTAATCTCAAAAGAGACGCTTAATACTTACTTACAAAAACAAATAGAATCCTTTAATAAAGTGAGTGGTTGTCGTCCCTCTTTTTTACCCCCAACAAAAGTACATAATAATTGAGTCAGAATCGTAAACTTTATTTCATCAAACGAGACTCGAAAAGAGTGGCGTTAAAGATGTTGAAGTGGAAAGAACAAAAAGAAATAGGAACGGAGTCGGGGAATTAGAACTCTTAAGTCTTGACGACTGATTTTTTTTATTTTGTAGGGCATGCCAACGAGATCTTGATCAAATCTCGTGGTGTAAAGAAGTGGCAAGCCTTCAGATCAAAGCTTCTGCTTCACTATTGGTGATTATAGTGGATAAAACTTCGAGCATGAGTTCTCGTGACTGGACTAGTCCTCTCAGAGGAAAACCAGTATACATTGCGATGTTTGCGTTTTCTCTCTCTTTCTCTTACTTTATTATATTGCATATACACTGCTAGTTATTTACTACCTTCACTCTACTTAATTTTTAATGGGTAGATTATTCCGCTGTTGTAAGCCCCTGATTTTTTAAAATATTAAAATTAGGATTTTTCATAATTTTCTGGAATTTTCTGGGAATTTTCTGAAATTAAAATCAGGGTTTTGAATTATTACATGATTTTTAATTGATAATAAACAATATTAAAATATAGTGAAAATAATATTTTTGGGTGTAAAATGAAAAACTGGACTTAGGGTAATTTTTCTGAAATTTATTGGACCCCGGACCTATTTTTAAATACCTAAAAACTATTTAAACTAATTATTTATTTAATTAACTAATTATTATTATTATTATTATTATTATTATTATTATTATTATTATTATTTATTATTAGTTATTACTTAAGCCCAGCCCGGCCCAACATCACCCCGGCCCAGCCCAACCGAGCCCGAGCCCGGCCCATCCCTAGCGGGTCGGGTCGGATCCGCCGACCCGACCCGAACCCACTAGCTCGCCTGACCCAGCCCCCGCGTGACCCGCGCTGCCCGCCGCGTCTCCGCCGGACCCGCCGGTCGCCCTCCGCGCTGCCGCAGCCACGCGCCCCGCCCTCCGCGCTGCCCGCCGCTTTCTCCGCCACCCCACCGCCTCCCTCGGCCCGCACCACCACCTCCTCTCCCTATATAATCCCTAAACCCTCACCGCCTCCGGTCACCAACCCTAGCCCGGCGCCGCCCTAGCCGCCATGCTCCACCACCTCACCGCCGTGAGCCTCCGCCGCCTTGCCCCCGCCCTCGACCACCGAGCCGGCCTCCTCCTTCCCCCGACAGCAACAGCAACAGCAACCAGCAGCAGCAGCCGCCGCTGCCGGCCGCCCTGAGCCGCCGCCGACGACCCCATCGGCTCGCCGCGCCGCCCTCCGCCACGTGCCCCCGAGCCCGGCCGCCCAGCAGCCGCCCTCCGCCGGATTCCGACGAAAACCCTAACCCTAGCCCTAATTTGGATTTCGTGTCGGACACGAGTCGGACACGACTCGATCCTAAATTTTCAGGTCCCCTTCAGGTACGTGTAACTTTTTGCTCGTAGCTCCATTTTCGATTCCGCAAATTGCGTTGTGAAGCCCGTATGACCCTCTCGGTGTCCGAATAAACTGTTCGGGACATTGCGTCCTGTGGTGATCGCACACCGCGATCCAAAAACAGAAAAAACCAGACCCTGTTTTACCCCGGAACTGAGTGCGCCCCGCCAAACGGGACGACTTGGTCGCGTGCGGTCTTCACAGATATGTGCGCACCGTCGATACGGACGTGTGAGTTTTCGTGGAAGCTGATTCGGGTGTGCGTGCACACCGGAATCAACGCGTATCCGCAGACATCGCCCCGTATCCGCCTTTTCTGTATTTCATCCTAACTTCGTGCACACTCGTCAGATCGAGACGAAACTTATGCCATCGGACTCGTAGCGATACGCTGGTCCTGTGGGTTAAGTTTGGTTCGATTCTGAGAACGTTGACAAAATTGCGTGTCGTGAGCCCCACAGGCCCCGCTCGACGGGCGATTTTGTGTTCGGCTCATCGAAATCCAAATCTGGAAGTTCTGTTGGATTCGTATCAGCGTTCCTGACCTGTTGACACTAAGTTTGGTGAATTTGGAGACCGTTGACCCGGACACGTTTTTCGGTGCAAAGTGGGCCCACCGGCGGACCCCGTTTTGACCCGAAACGGCCGTTTTTGCCCTTGTCTCCAAATTGGACCCAAGGACAGGCATTTTTAGCTATTTGACATCTTCTGAGCATGATGGTAATGTCTATTTCAGCTTTTGGACTCATCTCTGGATTTTTCCCCAAGAACCCAATTAATCAGATCCAAACAACAGGCAAGTACCTGCACTTCAAGTTAATCTTTATATATTGTGATAATTAATTCCCTGCCATACATTTACCTTTGATGTTTACACCTAGTGTTATAAATACTGTATTTCATGTCTTGAATATTGGTAGTCCCTGTCTTGTTTTTTTCATGTCGGGTGGGAGAATACCTAGAAGGCATGTAGTTTACCCTTTCCCCTGTATTGTCTAATAGCTGTTGGTACACGACTGTCCATCAGCCGGATCTCGATTGTATTGTCTAATAGCCGTTTATGACGGCCGAATTAGCCTTATAAACCCCTATATGCCAACTATGTATTCTAAAAACAAACACAAGTTCACACAGATAGTTCTGGTCATGTTATATTTCTTGCTGGCTATTGTAGTTTCATTTCTTGTTTCATCTAGTTCTGTTTCTCATATTCCTGTTTACAGCTAACTCTGAGATAATAATGTTCTGCTAATGCTGTTTCTCAACATGATATCCAATATTTAATTGTCATAAAATATTCAGTTTAATCTTGTTGTGCACTGTATACTTTGCTCCTTTCCTGACTGGATCTGTTGTTTAGGCGATGATGAGAACCTTGCCCCCACCTATTATGGCCCCTATGAGGCAGCAGGTGATACAGTTGCAGAGCCAGTTCCCGCACAGGAAGCTACTCCTGCTGAGTAGTTAGCAGTAGTTATCTTAGTTTTGCTCTTTATCTTAGCAATCGGATTTGTCCCCGATTTCATTCTGATTCCTGTACTAAAATATTTGAATCTGTTGTCACATTTATTTCAGTTGCAATCTTAAGTTTCATTTCTCATTATTATCTTGCCTATGTTATTTGTGAATGAGCTAGTTAGTAAATCTGGATTTGACCTAGACAGCGTACTACCGTCGATTCTGCGGCGTAGGCTGGACGTACCCACGCACTCGTGCCCGAATTTCCGGGTGCGGGTCGTGACAGCTGTACACTATTCTCCCCTCTCTAGAGTATTCCTATGGTCCTTCACTCGCAACAAGACATGTTGATCAAGAAAAATAGGCACGATCGGCCCCTGTACTACACATGATATATTAGCGATATCAAGGTGGACCGAATGCATATTGACCCAGGATAGTCGATCAGCATTATCCTGAGAAGTTTGCTTCAGACCCTGGGGATCCCGATGCATCGTGTGGCGGCCACCAATACCGCCATCAATGGCTTCAACAAAGGGAGGAGTTATCCTGTCACGCCCCAGTCCCAAAATACGTAGGACTAGGACACGTAAGCATGCCAGCCGCATGGATATGGCAACTCCAATATATGGAAACCAAATCCACACGTACGCTGTAATATGAATATCAAATCCACAAGTGGTATAACTGTAATACAAGTAACAGGTAAAATCTAAATCTCATTCACCAAAATCATATAGAAAGAAATAACCAGTATCTATGAACTAGATCTCAATAAGAAGTATCTAAGGATGCTAGTTGGATGGAAACAAATTCACTACCAACTCAAATAGGAAAAGTAAATACAATATAAGTACAACTCACTCAAACAATATAAGTACCCGCTACCAATCACGGCTCGAAGGGAAGACATCCACAAAGCATCTATATCCTGCCAAATCTGCGCTCCTGCAAATACTCAAGAACAGGTACACCTGGCAGCGGACCAGGTCCTCAGAGGGACATAACAAGTATACTTAAACACATGCCAATAAAGTACTGAAATAAATATCCAATGGGTCGCCTAACCGTCTAAAGTGAATGCAGTTAAGAACAACTTTCTAACAAGTGGGCTATCTGGCCATAAATGGGATTGACATAGTTCTCTTGGAGATCCAGGGGCCTACAAAGGCACGACGTCTTTCGAACACCGGAGGCCCGCCATGATAATATATAGGGGTCATCATGACCGCGTATCTCCGGCGGAGCGTACGGGTTACACAAGGAAAGTGCAAAGGAGCCCAAATGTCTTACTTGTTGTTCTCCCCACCCAATGCTCTAAGCATGTCACATCCATGACACGATTTGGTCCATAGCCTATCCTTAGTACCCTAGCCCAATCCTGCAACCAAACAAGGACAAGGATGGGACCACCGTACTACAATAGACTATGTCCATAGACCTCTAATAACTGCTAAGTCTTCTAGCATGCAAAGTTTCTAACAGCAGTTATTCTTAACGCACGTCCCACACGTACCGATGATCAGTCAATACGTGCGTCCGTGATCTATATGAGACTCACAACTCGTGTAAAAATATGTGTCACAGTCAAATGAAACCTAATGATGCTACATGATAATGGGGTAGTCTCATAAACAAGGTCAATGCAATACATAAATAAAAATATATCGCGACGTCACCGTCGCGCGCATTTTATATAACAGTTAAAATATATGAACTAAAGACAGAAAATAAAGATGCATGCAACATATGGAGTATAAATAACAGTACAATGGCAAGGTATACTTGCCTGGCAAGAAGCTGGAAAATGTCACGTCCAGATGTCCAATACACAGGACCAGAAGCTATGGCCTCAGAACAAATATCTCCGGATGCTAAAATAAATATCATCAACGTTTCCAAAATAAGCAAAATAGCTAGAAAGCACATCCCTTTCGTCCAATTTGGACACAGGGGCAAAACGATAATTTCGTGTAAAAGTGGGGTCCACGTGTGGCCCACTTTGCACCGAAAAGCGTGCCAAGGATAACAGTCTCTAAATGGGACAAACTATAGGTCAAACAAATCTAGATGTCAATACGAACTCAACGGTATGTCCAAATATGGATTCCGATGAGCCGAACACTATTTTGTCCAAAAAGTCAACTGTGGGCCCGCCAATTGGCGATCTGGTCAACCGTCTCAGAAATGCGTGAAAATTGGGTCACAGGACCAGCGCGTTACCACGAGTCCAGCGGCATAAGTTTTGTCGCAATCTGACAAACGTGCACAAAATACGCGCGAGTTCCACAAAAGTTGCGACACGAAATGTGTCCGCGGATACGGCCTGATTTCGGCGCGCACACGCGTCCGAATCAGTCTTCACAAATTTTCACATGTCCGGTTATGCTGCGTGCACCATTCGGTACACTTGGCACACGGCGGGGCGGTCCCGTTTGGCGGGGCGCGCTCCGTTTCCCAACTTTTGGAAAATCGGAAAAAGTGGGTGCGCGCAGTTTTGTGACGAATTTAACTATGTCCACAGCGACTAATAGCATAGGGTTATTTAACAGAAAATAAACTAGGTCAGGTATTCTATAGGTATGAAAAAGAATCACCAAATTCGGATCTCTGTGGTGGGAGATACGAACTCGGCAATATGGGTGGTCATTCTAGAATTCTGCGATTCCAGAATCGGGTCTGTCCGTCCACTTTGGACACTGTTTTTTACCTAGGGCACACGTTTTCCGAGGTTGGCTATAAAACGAATATTGGAGAGGGTTAAGGGATGATCATACCTATGAAAACGGAACAGCGTTTGGTCGAGCGAGTCGACGGAAAATCGCGCCGGAGCGAAGGTGCCTCGAGTGGAAAACTGCAGTTCGCGAGGTCGGCGTCGACGGGATGGTTGGATGACTTGGTGGGGCTTCTCTGGCTGCGGTGACGGCTCTAGATGGGAAGAGGAAGTCTGGAGTTTCTAGGTTAGGGTTTTAGAGCTAACTATTATATATATATATATATATATATATATATATATATATATATATATATATATATATATATTAGGAGAGAGAGGGGTGCGGATGGGTTGAGTCCGCGGGTTTTGGAGTAAGCCGCTGAAGATTAAGTGCTAGCGGGTCTGGTTTCATAAGTGGGCGGGTTCACGTGTCTCCTTGGCTGAATGGCTGAATGGGTGCATCAGCAAGGGAATTGGCTAAGGCGTTGATAGCAAGGTAATAGCAAGTTGAATGGGAATAGTAGTTGCTAAATGTAAGTTGGCTGGTATGTTATTATGGTTATTATTATTATACTTTTGCTGAAGAGTACTACTTTTGACAAGGGATCAAGTTGCTGAAGAGTACTTATTAATATTATTAATATTATTATATTATTATACTTAGTTAGTTATTAATTAATAATTCTTTTTCTTTCTTCTCTTTATAAAATATATATATACATATATATATTTTTTGTATATACATATATATATATACTCATAAGAAAATTTATATATTAGGGTATTACACATTGTTAGGCTAGCAACAGCTCAAGGGGTCTCCTACATGGAATAAAATTCAAAAAATTCCTGATGGTCCCATAAGTCCTCTAAGGGCCCGAACACCTAATATAAAAATTATTAAAAATCTATTTCTCCTATTTAGACCTAATTACTAAAATTTAGCTAATAATTAATAATTAAAGGGTATATATGATTTTCTAGAAAGGGGGTTTTACATATCCTCTTGGCAAAATCTACCTAAAATGCCAGATCGGTGACTTAAAAACATAAGTCACCTGCTACGTCATAGACGTAGATACATCCTACAATGTCTTATTGGGGCGTCCGTGGATACATGAACACAAGATCGTGCCATCCACCCTCTACCAGTGCCTAAAATATGTGGACGAACACGGTTTCGTCAAAACGAAGTTTGCTAATGTTGATCCGTTTAAGGGTATCAAGATTTATTACTCCGACTCGATCCTTTATAAGAAAGTCCGCCAATATGAAGGTGGCACTGAGGCTGATGATGAAGCCGAGGCTACAACAGCACCCGAAGAGCCTATGAGAATCTGCCTCAAGGCTCGCACTCCCGATGCGGCCGCACCCCTCATCGTCAAAACGCGCGAGAAGGCACCCGAATCTCCGGTACCTTCAGCGTCGCCAGAACCAATAGTTGTCCGCCTTCGCAGGACAAATCGACCACCAAAAAGAGATTCAGCCCTATCCATACCCACAGAACTAATGGTCGTTCGCCTTCACAGGCCGAGTCGACTACCAAAGGAAGACCCGATCGCGACTGCGACTTCCAGACCGTTGGTGGTAAAATTACGCAGAAAACCACCAAAGTCTTCGTTTACGCTTGAGGTAGCCAAGGAGAAGGATGAGCTGGAGGAATATATATCCGCCAGTGTCAGCATCCCTTCCCCTGACGATGTAATCCCGCTGAAAGAGATACCTTATTTCCTTAATAAAGGACTATCTTTGAACTATCAGAGCGTATGCACATAAGTACACTCTACTTCCTGGAGCACGATCTGGGCCTTCACCTGCACACACAAGTGACCACCACCTACATCGGCTTGGCTCTAGTCAAGATTCTTATTTCTTAGTCATGCCCATGAAGAAGGGAGATAAGATCATCATCTTCGGTAGAGTGGAATGCCCTCGGTCCTTCATCCCAAAGGAAGTAGAACCAGATTCCAAGGTAGGCAGAATACTAATCTACCAGTACAGTTTGCAAGCCCTACATCTTATCCAAAAGATGGGATACAACATGGAGGTCACTGAAAGATTAAACTACGACAAAGGCCGAAGGTCGCCTTTACAACTTTCCTCCCCCGCGGGCAAGCCCGAGGATTACTATCATAAGACTAAGCACGGCTTAGGATATGTAACGCCTCCTACAACCCCCGAGAGATCAGATAAAGAAGACGAGGAGAGCTGGCACTCTTTAGAATCGTCAGCATGCGACTCTGACGTCAGCATCGGGAACATGCTCAGACAAACACTGTCCTCTATCATAGTTTCTATCGACCTTGAGGAAGACAATGAGGATCCATCCGAGCTCTTTGAGATGGAACCTTGGGCCCAACACCTGGGTTCAAAATAGGAGATACGATTTGAGCAGTGAGAACCTCCTACCGAGAATAAAGTCGTTCAAGTCGATCTAGGTGACGAGACCTCCCCAAAGCCTATATTCGTCAGCAAAAGTCTGCCCGACGAAGACCAGTAATCTCTATTACAACTCGTCAAGGAATACGTCGATATCTTTGCATGGAGTTATGAAGACATGCCAGGATTGGACCCCCAAATCATGGTCCATAAACTCAATATTCGGCCAGACGCCAAACCAGTCAAGCAACAGCAACGACGGTTCCAGACAGACATGATAGATTCCATCAAAGCTGAAGTCAACAAGCAGATAGCTAGTAGCTTCATCCGCGAAGAATACCACCCCGACTGGGTAGCCAATATCGTATCTATCATTAAGAAGAATGGGAAGATTCGAGTCTGCATCAACTTTCGTGATCTAAATGCGGCATATGTCACGTCCCAGTCCCAAAAATACGTAGGACTAGGACACGTAAGCATGCCAGCCGCATGGATATGGCAACTCCAATATATGGAAACCAAATCCATACGTACGCTGTAATATGAATATAAAATCCACAAGTGGTATAAAATGAAATACAAGTCACAGGTCAAAATCTAAATCTCATCCACCAAAATTTTATAGAAATAAATAACCAGTATCTATGAAACTAGATCTCAACAAGAAGTATCTAAGGATGATAGTTGGATGGAAACAAATCCACTACCAACTCAAATGGAGAAGTAAATACAATATAAGTACAACTCACTCAAACAATATGAGTACCAGCTACCAATCACGGCTCGAAGAGAAGACATCCACAAAGCATCTATATCCTTCCAAATCTGTGCTCCTGCAAATACTCAAGAACAGGTACACCTGGCAGCGGACCAGGTCCTCAGAGGGACATAACAAGTATACTTAAACACATGCCAATAAAGTACTAAAATAAATATCCAAAGGGGTCGCCTAACCGTCTAAGTGAATGCAGTTAAGAACAACTTTCCCCACAAGTGAGCTATCTGGCTGAAAACTGGGATTTGGCATGGTTCTCTTTTGAAGAGCCAGGGGCCCAAAGGCACGTCGTCTTTTGAACGGCGGAGGCCCGCCAATGTATATATATGGGTCATCACCACCCGTATCTCCAGCGGAGAATTCGGGCGTCACAGAAAAAGTGCAAAGGAGCTCAAATGCGGTACTTGTTGTCCTCCCCACCCCATGCTCTAAGCATGTCACATTCATGACACGATTTGGTCCATAGCCTATTCTTAGTACCCTAGCCCAATCCTGCAACCAAACAAGTACAAGGATGGGACCACCGTACTATAATAAGCTATGTCCCTGGACCTCTAATAACTGCCAAGTCTACTAGCATGCAAAGTTTCTAACAGCAGTTATCCCTAACGCACGGCCCATACGTACCGATGATCAGTCAATACATGCGTCCGTGATCTATATGAGACTCACAACTCGTGTAAAAATATGTGTCACGGCCAAATGAACCTAATGATACTATATGATAATGGGGTAGTCTCATGTACAGGGTCAATGCAATACATAAGTAAAAACATATCGCGACGTCACCGTCGCGAGCATTTTATATAAAAATTAAAATATATGAACTAAGGGCAGAAAATAAAGATGCATGCAACATATGGAATGTAAATAACAGTACAATGGCAAGGTATACTTGCCTGGCAAGAAACTGCAAAATGTCATGTCCAGATGTCCAATACACAGGACCAGAAGCTATGGCCACAGAACAAATATCTCCGGATGCTGAAATAAATATCGCCAACATTTCCGGAATGAGCAAAATAGCTAAAAAGCACATCCCTTTCGTCCAATTTGGACACAGGGGCAAAACGGTAATTTTGGACAAAAGTGGGGTCCACGTGTGGCCCATTTTGCACCGAAAAGCGTGCCGAGGGTAACAGTCTCTAAATGGGACAAACTATGGGTCAAACAACTCTAAATGTCAATACGAACTCAACGGTATGTCCAAATTTGGATTCCGATGAGCCGAACAATATTTGGTCCAAAAAGTCAACTGTGGGACCCGCCAATTGGCGATCTGGTCAACCGTCTCAGAAATGCGTGAAAATTGGGTCACAGGACCAGCACGTTACCACGAGTCCAGTGGCACAAGTTTCGTCGCAATCTGACAATCGTGCACAAAATACTCGCGAGTTCCACAAAAGTGGCGACACGAAATGTGTCCGCGGATACGGTCTGATTCCGGCGCACACACGCGTCCGAATCAGTCCCCACGAATTTTCACGTGTCCCGTTATGCTGTGTGCACCATTTGGTACACTTGGCACACGGCGGAGCGGTCCCGATTGGCGGGACGCGCTCCGTTCTCCAACTTTTGGAAAACCGGAAAAAGTGGGTGCGCACAGTTTTGTGACGAATATAACTATGTCCACAGCAACTATTAGCACAAGGTTATAATACAGAAAATAAACTAGATCATGTAATCTACAGGTATAAAAAAGAATCACCGAATTCGGATCTCTGTGGTGGGAGATACGAACTCGACAATATGGGTGGTCAATCTGGAATTCTGCGATTGCAGAATTCTGCCTGTCCGTCCATTTTGGACGCTGATTTACACCTAGGGGCACACATTTTCCGAGGTTGACTATAAAACAAATACTGGAGAGGGTTGAGGGAAGATCATACCTATGAAAACGGATCAGCGTTTGGTCGAGCGAGTCAACGGAAATTCGTGCCGGAGCGAAGGTGCCTCGAGTGGGAGACTGCAGTTCGCGATGTCGGCGTCGACGGGATGATTGGATGGCTTGGGGAGGCTTCTCTGGCTGTGGTGACGGCTCTAGATGGGAAGAGGAAGTCTGGGAATTTAAGTTAGGGTTTTGGAGAGTTTATTATATATATATATGTTATATATACTAGGAGAGAGAGGGTGATGGAATCGGGTTTCCACGGAATAGGGTCTCGGGTCCTGTTGGTTAATGAAGTGCTAACAGGGGGCGGTCAACTGGCTCTGAACGACTGCCAATTGGCGGGTGGACTTGCTGAGGAGTTCAGCAAATCAATTGCTAAAGGGGGGTGAAAGCAATTGCTTAAGGCAATTGCTTAAGGAATAGCAGCATAGTGATTTTATTATTATTATTATTATTATTATTAATATATTTAATTTCTTTTCTTTTCTTTTTCTTTCTTTATAAATATATATATACATATATATATATATTTGTATATACATATATATATTATATATATACTCATAAGAAAATTTATAGCTTAGGGTAATGCACATCGTTAGGCTAGCAACTGCTCAAGGGGTCTCCTACATGGAATAAATTCCGAAAAATTCCTGAAGGTCCCATAAGTCATCTAAGTGTCCGAACACCTAACATAAAAATTATTAAAAATCTATTTCTCCTATTTAGACCTAATTACTACAATTTAATTAATAATTAATAAATAAAGAGTTTATACGATTTCTAGGAAGGGGGTTTTACAGCATATACCAAAGACGAATTTCCTCTTTCAATTACCGACGTTATGATCGACAACACTTGTGGCTTCGAGCGCATCTCCTTCATGGATGGCTTCTTAGGCTACAACCAAATCAAGATATTTCTCGACGATGAGAAACATACGTCATTCTGGACCCCGATAGGCGTATACTGCTATACGGTCATGCCTTTCGGCCTGAAGAATGCAGGTGATACATATCAGCGAGCAATGAGCACCATTTTTCATGAGAATCTGCACAAGACGGTGGAATACTACGTCGACGATATCGTCGTCAAGAGTCGCTCCAAAGATGATCACCTCCAAGATCTGAGGACTGTATTCGACTTAATGCGTGCTGTCACGACCCGCACCCGGATATTCGGGCATGAGTACGTGGGTACGTACAGCCTACGCCGCAGCATCGGCGGTAGAATATTGTCTGGGTCAACTCTACTAACTAAACATCTTAACAAAATATATATGGTACCTGTCAATCATCTCAACTCCAAACGGAGAAACAATAGGGTATCTGATAAATGTAACTATACTCAATCACAATACAACTAAGGAAGATAGAGCACGGATGGAAAAAATAAAAGAAAATAATTATAATACATCCACAAGCCTGAAATAATATATACATGACATAAGCCTCAATAAAATTTTAATACAAATCTAACAATAATCTAAACCTCCTCAAGCTCTGGTACTAAGTTCTCCTGCTCTACAGGAGTATCCTTTAATGGTATGCCATCCTGCGGTTCGTAGTATGTGGGACATTGGTCTACGAGCCAATCATCTGAAAAATATATCCAGTCAGGAATGGAGCGAAGTATATACTTCTGGAAGCAATTTCAAATACATAATCGAGCATATATAACAGATAATAGAAAAGAATACAAGATAACTAAACAACAGAATAAAATAAACTAGTGTAAACATGTAATGTACTGGAATAAAGAACATACAATAGAATAACTATAATATAATAAAAATTCATGAAATCTAGCTAATGTGCCATGGAATACAAGTTTATTATGTGATCGGTTTGGGTTGAACACGAATACAATATGGTAACTTGATTACACGTGTGATATATAATCGATATGTACACGAATACACTGGGGTGATCACATAACCAACTCCTATTCCCCATCCCCAACCAATACCAATGGATCCAATCATGACACGTTACGAACACGAATATGGGCACACTGAACACGAGCAGTGTGTGAACCTGGAGTACACTAAATTAATACTCGATACACACGATGAAATACATGTGAAGGAGTACCCGCTAAACATGGTAAGGGATAATATCTCCTGACATGATCCATGTAGTACCAGTCCGTGAACCACTGTGTCAAAATCAAGTATACAGTTCTAGAATATGAGATATATACACTATTATAAAATAAAAACTAACAGAAAATATACTTGCTTGTGGTGTCGCAATCACCTAGATATGAATGACATGTTAAAAATGGGTGTAAGGAGTGATAAATATACTAAAATGAATTAAGGATGCTCTTTTAAGTCATGACTAGGTTCTCACTGGGTTATTAGGCCTAACTGGTCACTTAATTAGCTAATACTAACTAATAGTAATTATACAAGATTATTTCCTAAGTCTCAAGGTTAATATTAATAACTACCTTAACTATTTATATACATAACTTACATTCAAAACACATACTAATAACTATCACTCTAACTTACTACTGGCTTGCTGACTGTTATTAACTATCTATTACACTTTATATGTTATAAAACTAATACTAACAATATTCACCTAGTACTTTATCTAACAACTAACTTATTTAAACTGATAACAATTATTAACAATACACCCAAGGAATTTCCATACATATACTTATCTATCTAATACTAATAGACACTAATTATACTAACTAAACACAGATAGGACTCTAACCTAGACACACTCCATCAAGGAATACTTACCTAAACATACCCTTTCTTCATATAGCAAAATTCTTCCATTAACTAGCTGATACATTACCTTATCTACCTTAGTCTCCACCTTACTGCTCCATCTAAAACCTAGTACCCAACATACTGGAACCTGAGGTCTAGCACAACAATTTCAGATACTCCCACTGGCCACTACCTAGAGCTATAACTTCTAGTCTAAATACCACTGAGGTCACCTACTTGCTGTCACTGCTCTAGATACTATAGCATACTGCTAATACTGATGATGTACATTGCTATTGCATTTGAGATTGCTGCACTTGCTGTATAGCTTGTTGTTCTTGCTGTGTGTAGCTATGTGTGCTCTTGTTATGTTCTCTTGTTGTATATCTTGCTGCTAATGCTTGCTGAGTGCTCTGCTGTAACACTTCTTGCTGCTGCACTGCTGCAGCTCTTGCTGCTGATACTGCTGCAGCATGCTGTTGATATTGCTACTGCTTGCAATGTTGCTGCACTGTACTGCTAGCTGCAGTGTGCACTGTTAGGCAATGCTGCTGCACTGTACTGTACTGCTAGTTGTTGTAGTGTGCACTGCTAGGCAATGCTGCTGCTGCACTGCTAGGCAATACAATGTTGCACTGCTAGGCCATGCTGCTGCTGCACTGCTAGCTGCTGCTCAATGCAAAACCCGACCCCCCCTCTACTGTGTATATGCATGAATTCGAGCTCCTACCTATCCTCCCCGATTCTCCATGAGACACTCAAACACACTGTCACTACACACACACACACACACACACACACATATATACATATATATATATAGACACACACAAACACACACACATACACACATACACACATATATAGATTGAGGCATTTAAGCAAATACCTATAGTGCACAAACTATGTTATCTATGATACTCAACCCATTGAGGTGCCAAACTCTCCATTATCCACAATTGATCATTCCCTCAAGTCATATATATATATATATATATATATATATATATATATATATATATATATATATATATATATATATATAATTACAACTATTAGAAGTTATTACAAAATATAATAAAGAGAATTCATGTAAATCACTCAAAATTGGCCCCGTATCACACCGTATCGCAAAATACCGTGATACGGCCTATACGTATCCATTTGTGGACACGTACCTAGTCCCATAACCCCGATCTAAGTCTAATTAAATCTAATTGGTCTCATGACACACAATTGATGTATCAAATTCATAATTTCCCGAACATACACATAAAATATCACATAGAACTCACAATACAAAGATAAATAGCCTAGAACTTGTTCCTATAGGTAGTCCTATGCCATGGGGTCATTTCTAATGGTCAAATGCCTGATTAAGAAGCCATAATAAGAGAAAAATTCAAAAATGACCAATTAGGAGATGGATTTCCAATAAAAATATAATTGGACACGATCCGGACACGATCGTTTCTATCGGGACGTGATGCCGTGCGAGCCTGGAGTTGCGACCGTGTAAGGAAAATACCAAAACGGCCGTTGATAACTAGTTCACTAAGTCGATATAGCGGAAACATAGAATAAACACAAGTATGAATACAAAACAGCTCTTTATTGATAATGAATAAGATTACAAGCGGTACTAGGCCAAGGTTACAAGTCGTTCAAGCTCTCTCTAAGAATAAAGACGTGCCAAACGGCTTATAACTTGGGATGATACATAGGCGATGTTCCAATATTATGTCCTGTATATGAGCTTCAGCTCCGGGGGCAACACTCCAAGGCTCCAGAGTGAACTCTACGCCTTAGCGCGCACGAGGGGACATTCCGTACCGAAAGAGGTTCTCCTGCACCCTGCAAGCAATCTGGTGGGTTATCAGTACATGAATGAACTGGTGGGGAGGCTTCTCGCCTGCTCAACAAATCTAACACGTTAATATTAGTTCTGTGCACCAACTATTAAGTTATCTTGCTATTCTTGCCTTAGGATCAATTTTATGCATAAAATACAAAGCCTATCTCGTGTGGCAGTGTATCGTGCGATATACAAGAAACACGATGATACTTACCAACTTACCATTTGTCCTTCCCTGCCTAAGTATAAAACCAAGTTAAACCCAGCACGAATATAGATATATAAAATCCTAAAATCGCATAACGAACACATGCATGCTACGAGCGTATTTCTAAACCAAGTGCACGATATACACAGTTTATAATACTCTTATTATTTTATGACTAAATTGTGTAGATTACTCAGATAATACTCATTTTATACTGCCATGTTATACTTGTATAGGCATATTTTACTCAGGCTACTCAAATATGTTTCAAACTTCAAGTTACTTTATATCCATTACTTGCCACAAGTTTCTAACGAGCCCATACGCGGGTTGCTGCCACGTATGCAATATACTAATGATACCAACTTGGTCTTATGACCTGATGAGCCACCATGGACAAGATATAGTCTCGGCACGGAAATAGGATGCAACGCAGGTAGCGACCTCGCTACACGCCTTTCCGTCGGAAGCAACAACTATCTGAAATGTTCCTGACCGGTTCGGATCGGTCCCAGCATGACCGGGGTACCATCCGCAGGAACCTGAATCCTGTGCACAGGTTATCCATGACCATTGACAATCAACACTAAGCTTTTATTATATGGAACACTTTAAGATCTTGAATGAACATAGCTACTTGACACAGTGTTTACACATTTTACTCGTTTCAGAGATCTCATAATCTGGTGTGTTTTATTTCCATGCACCGTTTATACTGACATTTTACTTCTTGTTGCAGCTCCCATTTTGGGCGTTGCCTTGGCGACCCAACGGTCCCAAAGACTTTCTATGTTTCTATTATTTGGCTTGGAACGACTATTTTGATAGACTTCTGCCACAGGTAAGTTAACCAGAATCTATATTTTGCTTCTGTTCTATGTGATGAGCATTTCAAGACTTATGGAGCAATGTACTTCAAAGAACTTATAAGGAACAAAAGTAACATTTCAAGGTGAAGTTATAAGAACTGTAAAGCGAGCCTACCATTCCGTTTAACCGATCTACTTCCATGTTCTATACAAAGATATATCAGATGGGATTATTCCCTTAGCTAGATGTGTTGTATTCTTTATTAGCATGTAAGGGGTGATTCGTCTAACGACTAGCATATATAAACCATATTTAAGTGTGCTGGCTAAGCAAAGACAAGTTCATCGTAGCTACCCACCTTAGCGATGATTCACCTCGGTCGAGCGATACTCCGAGCTAGCCTCTGAAAGTCTAAGTCTGAACTCCTGAATGGCCAAATCTGGAATTCCTTTGCCTTAAGCAAGTATTCTCGCTGAGCAAAGAGGGTCGGGTCATCGCATTTGTGCCGTTTGAATTGGCTATCCGCATAGATGCGGAGCGGGTAGTTACATTATACACCACTCAAAACAAGTCTCGTCCTTGAGACTTCCTGAGCGCAAATCATTCTATCGCACACTATGGAATCTAAATCAAGCATATCAATCTGTATCATTAGATCCGTTCAAACATAATTTTCTACTCGTTTCTCATTCCGTGTTACGTGTATGCGGGTTCTGCCACATTGAATGACTCTATCATTCAATCCAACTTCTGAATTGGTCTTTACGGCGACTTAGCGCGAAACATATATCGCATAACGCAGAGTATGTTATAATCCATCACAAATGATGATCTTGGTTTGAGGCGGTCTTACTTTAGTTGTTATATTCGTCCATGCAGATCCGAACATTTTTATTTGCAGCTGCATTCGAGTTATGCATATCGCTAAGTCTTGATCGTACCCATATTCAAGACGTCCCCCAAATATGTGTATTTCAACCAAGCTTAGTGACAGTTAAGTCGGACAAGCTACTCATAAAAATCTTTTGAATCGCCGATCGCTTCGCTACTCGAATAATCGAACTCAGGTTCATTTTAGTTATCGTCTACTCCAATCTCAACCAATTTTAAGTATTGCATTACTAGCAATGCACCTCTTTCCAGCAATGAATTGACTTGTTATGCCAGCTTATCTCGAGTATCACCAATTCCAAATCATAAGAGTTTCATCCGACAATTTTCTAATTCAGTCTTATTCCTCGCTGTCGTATAACTTATCCAACCAAATCAATTATCACTCAAGTCATATATTCTATTACGTTTATTTCAACGCCAATGTCGCTAACACACACTTCCAGTTCCAAGTCCTAACTCTAAGTCTCGTTGCCAGTTATAACATTTTCCAGAATGATACTCTGAAGTTAGCCACTGTAGTTTAACTCAAGGCATAGGGTCGTCTGCCTATTCGCTAGGTCAGATCACAAGGTCATAGGTACATTTTAAGTTCATGATTCTTTATCGAGCAAATTTGTTGCACGATACTAGCCCCAAATTCCTAAGGTTAAACCAATATTCTTTCATATGGGGTATTCTACCCAAGCTCGTTTTACTCAGATTTCTAAACATCGAGCACGGATTATTCTATCCACATCAACACGTTCGTTTGCACAGTATCCATGTCCGTTTGCCAAAATCGTTCCTAAGACACGTTTATTCAATAAAATCTATGATATATCCACGTCGCGGTCTAATCCATCGATTTGCATAGTCTATCTTCTCCCTTACGTTTGATAGAATTCACTTATCCATTCTTTTCTAAGCCTGGACTACCAAATCATGATCCCATTTTAAACCATCGATGTATATCATAACTCTAAGTCGTCCAACATGATCTACGTATCTGTTCATGAAACTATCCTGTATATCTTACTGCATGTTCTAGACTAACTCCTCCTCAAAAGTATTTAGATTCATTTGTATCCTGAAACTCGTCTTATCATGTCGAACCACAAGTCAAGACGATCCTTTAATTATTACGCTCTGGTCTCCCGCAAGTTCAACTATCCCCGTTGGACGTAGAATTACCACGCCAACGCTCCAGCAGGATAACTGTCCTAATCCGGGTGTGACTCATGTACGAGCATAAAGTTACACTCGCACAAGACAAGAACGTCGAATAATATGGTTATCACCGAAACGATCGAGACACCTTATCATTTTACTTTTCTCCATCCAAGTTATATATACTAATCCATCAAGCCATGTCCGTTTATGCCGTGATTATAATTCGTCTAGCAAAATTATCCAACTTCAATATTTTGGTTTGATAAATCCATAGTCTACTTCTAGCATTCCTCAAACAACTAAGTTTCCAATATTCAAAGCCCAAGTCTTTCCACTTTTGAAATGTTCTATTCATCGAGTTCGTTTGAAAAATCTTCGAACATTTCCCTGCGAGCTCGATTATCCCCACCAGACATGAAATCATCACGCCAACGCTCCCACGGAATAATAAATCTTGTTTGGGCCTGATGTCGAGTGTTACCTTTGAACTCGACTCAAGATCGTTCATCCAAGTCAAGATTAAATCCATTATCGCCCACCTTAATCATTGAACAAAGATTTTCTAACTTGCATCAATTCATGCTATCTTCCAACTATTGATATGATATAAAGTATCCCAAAATTTAAAACCGTAGCATTCATACTTAGACCGAACTCTATCGAGCAATATCCTACTCAAATCCAAATTTTCTACGCACGCTATCATTTGTTCGCACCATATTCCCATTGTGCTAGCTTCGATCATATCCCCGATTATTCTATCTCAACTCAAGTTTTAATTCGTTTGATTCAATTCAAAATCGCTCGTACGATCCACTAAGTTTTCCCAACCATGATATCAATTCCAAGTACTCTTTATTTCAATTTGATGTAAGCCTTATCCCATGTTCAACTCATTCTAACTTGTTCTAATCAAATCATTCATGATTCCTTCGAATTCGTTTACTTTCTAGGCATTATTTATATTAAGGCTTCGCATAATTACGTTGTTGCTGCTAGACCCGTTTAATACCCCGAAACCCATAATTCGTTCGAAAATTTCTAAGTCGTCTAATACACCACTCAGGATTTGAGTAAAATCTATGAATTTTTATAGCTTATTTTAATTCTTAATTCACTTACTCGATCCCGAGACTATCGAATAAATCACTCAGAAATTGAGTCATCTTATTAACTCCTGAATCGCATTCGCGTTGTTCACTCATATATCCAATTCATTCCTTAGAACTCTAGCACAGTCCCTATTTGCTGCCTTAACGATCTTAGCCTCGTATGTACTCTATTGATAGCCCTTCATACCAACTATGTTTTGAGTCATAACTTATCGATACGAACAACCGTCTGAACTATATGTCGAAACCCAGGCACGACTCCCCAAGATTCTCTTTAGCGATAGTCCGATCACGCTTATATCAATAGCCTTCTAAGTCCAAATTTATTCTTATCCAAACGATACCCAACTCTCGGTTGAAACTTGCTAGCACCAAGGGTCTTGGCGCACGATACTCAACACAATTTAGCCGAAAGGCTGTGTGCATAGACAACTGTCTGAACGATATTCTATCTCGCATACTAACCCGCTTGGTGTTCTCGTATAGGCATTCGGGCTCACATATAACTTGTCGATTCTAATACGAGTCTATTCCCATAAAGTCTGACACAGATTGGCACAAAGGCCTTCACATCGAAATCTCGATCAAGCAATTATATTATTCACATGCACCTTTCAAAAATATTTAAACTCATTGGATGGAATATCACGTTGGAACTTTGAGAGAGAGCGTCTGTAACATAACCCACGAACGAGATTTTGAAACTGAGAGAAACGATAAGAAGTCCAAGGACGTAAAGCCATGCTCTGATACCAATATGTTTTGCCCCGATCTTCCACTGGAATCGACCGTCCCCGCTAGGCGCAAATCACCGTGCCAGCGCTCCCGTGGGATGATCGTTTCCATCTGGACGTGATGTCGTTCGAGCATAGAGTTGCGCCCATGCAAGGCAAATATCGAAACGACCGTTAATAACTAGTTCACCAAGTTGAGATAGCCAAAATATAGAATAAACACAAGTATGAATACAAAACAGCTATTTATTGATAATGAATAAGATTACAAGCGACACTAGGCCAAGATTACAAGTCGCTCAAACTCTCTCTAAGAATAAAGATGTGTCAAACGACTTATAACTTGGGATGATACATAGGCGATGTTCCAACATTATGTCCTGTATATGTGCTTCAGCTCCCGATGCAACACTCCAAGGCTCCAGAGCAAACTCTACGCCTTAGAGTGCACGAGGGGACATTCCGCACCGAACAAGGTTCTCCCGCACCCTGAAAGCAATCTGGTGGGTTATCAGTACATGAATGCACTGGTAGGGAGGCTTCTCGCCCGCTCGACAAATCCAACACGTTAATATTAGTTTCATGCACCAACTATTAAGTTATCTTGTTATTCTTACCTTAGGATCAATTTCATGCATAAAATACAAATCCTATCTCGTGTGGCAGTATGCCGTACGATATACAAGAAACCCGGTGATACTTACCAACTTACCATTTGTCCTTCCATGCCCAAGTATAAAACCAAGTTAAATCCAGCACGAATATAGATATATAGAAATCCTAATATCGCATAATGAACACATGTATGCTACGAGCGTATTTTTAAACCAAGTGCACGATATACACAGTTTATAATACTCTTATCATTTTGTGACTCAGGTTGTGCAGATTACTCAGATGTCTTATACTCATTTTACACTGGCATGTTATACTTGTATAGACATATTTTAATCAGGCTACTCAAATGTGTTTCAAACTTCAGGTTACTTTATATCCATTACTTGCCACAAGTTTCTAACGAGCCTATACGCGGGTTGACGCCACGTATGCAATATAGTAATAATACCAATTTGGTCTTATGACCTGACGAGCCGCCATGGACAAGATATATTCTTGGCACGGGAATGGGATGCAACGCAGGTAGCGAGCCTCGCTACACGCCTTCCCGTCGGAACCAAGGACTATTTGAAATATTCCTGACCGGTTCGGATCGGTCCCGGCACGACCGACGTACCGTCCGCAGGAACCTGAATCCTGTGCACAGGTTATCCATGACCATTGACGATCAATACTAAGCTTTTATTATATACAACACTTTAAGACCTTGAAAGAACATATCTACTTGACACAGTGTTTACATATTTTACTCGTTTCAGAGATCTCATAATCTGGTGTGTTTCTATTTCCATGTACCATTTATACTGACGTTTTACTTCTTGTTGCAGCTCCCATTTTGGGCATTACCTTAGCGACCCAACGGTCCCGAAAACTTTTTATATTTTTATTGTTTGGCTTGGAACGACTATTTTGATAGTCTTCTGCCACAGGTAAGTTAACCAGAATCTATGTTGTGCTTCTGTACCGAGACTGTATCTATGTGATGAGCATTTCAAGACTTATGGAGCAATGTACTTCAAAAGACATATAAGGAACAAAAGTAATATTTTGAGGTAAAGTTATAAGAACTGTAAAGCGAGCCAACCATTCCGTTCAACCGATCTGCTTCCATGTTCTATACAAAGATGTATCAGATGGGATTATTCCCTTAGCTAGATGTGTTGTATTCTTTATTAGCATGCAAGGGGTGATTTATCTAGAGACTAACATATATCAACTATATTTTAAGTGTGCTGGCTAAGCAAAGACAAGTTTATCGTAGCCACCCACCTTAGCGATGATTCGCCTCGATCGAGCGATACTCCGAGCGAGACTCTGAAAGTCTAAGTATGAACTCCTGAAGGGCTAAGTCTGGAATTTTTTTGTCTCAAGCAAGTCTTCTCGCTGAGTAAAGTGGGTCGGGTCATCACACTTGTACAGTTTGAATCGGCTATCCGCATAGATGTAGAGCGGGTCGTTACAGAGTACTTCGAAGCCTACGGCGATTCTCAGCTTATCGTCAATCAAGTCCGGGGAGTATATGAAGTCTGAAACGAAGACTTGATCCTCTACTACCAAGCTGCACACCGCATCATTGCTACTTTTGAGATATTCTTTATTGAGCATGTCCCTCGGTTGCAAAATATTGAGGTTGATGCTTTAGCCGACCTCGCAGCTTCCTTGGCAGTCCCAGACAACATCCATCAGCTAATCACAATAATCGGTCAAGAGCTGTTCTGTCCCAAAAGCAACCTATACTTATGCCTCAGCTATGCAGTGAAGGTCGATACCGATACTCAAGATTGGAGGCTTCTATTCATCGACTACGCAGTCTATGGAATTCTTCCTGAAAATCCAAAGGAAGATACTTCAATCAGAAGATGCTCCCTCCGTTTCTATTATGACACGGAGAACAAAATGTTGTACCATAGGTCCTATAACGGCCTTCTGCTCTGATATTTGTCAAACGCAGAGGAAAAATAAGCCCTCCATGAAGCTCACGACGGCGTTTGCGGGACGCATCAACTCGGTCCAAAGCTACATGACCGTCTTCGGAGAATGGGCTACTATTGGCCGACGATGGTAGCAGATGCTGTTGATTACGCGAGGAAGTGCCAAGCATGCCAAATCCACGCGGACTTCATCCATCAGCCATCTGAGTTCCTATACCCAATGGTAGCATCTTGGCCGTTTGAGGCGTGGGAAATGGACATCATCGGGACAATCAGTCCACCTCCCTCAAAAGGACATTGGTTCATCCTGGCGATCACTGACTACTTCTCCAAATAGGCGAAAGTCTCGCTGAAGTCAAAATATCAAATGTGATTAACTTTGTCAAGCATCATGTCATATATTGCTTCAGCTTGCCGCATATGATCGTCTACGACAATGGTCCACAGTTCACGAGTCACGCCTTCTATCGATTTTGTGACAAGAACCAAATCAAAAATATAGCCTCCATGGCATTCAATCCCGTAACAAATGGTCTGGCGGAAGCATTCAACAAAACCATCATTAAGCTCCTCAAGAAATTTGTGTCTTCAACAAACGCGACTGGAACGAGAAGCTGGGTGAATGTCTCTGGGCTTACCGTACAACAGTCCGGACAGCTACTAGGAACACGCCATTCTCTTTGGTATACGAAAGTGAGGCGGTACTTCTGCTGGAGATCCAAATCCCTTCACTACGAGTAGCTCTCTCCAGCCAACTAACCACGGACTACAACTACCACCGACGGTTACAAGATTTGGAAGCACTCGACGAGAAACGACTCTTAGCTCAACAACGCATAGAGTTGTATCAAGAGCGTCTCTCTGGAGCCTTCAACAAATGGGTAAAATAGAGAACGTTTCAAGTGGGTGACCTCGTCCTAATAGTAAGGAGACCGATGGTTATGACTCACAAGACGACCGACAAATTTTAACCTAAATGGAAAGGCCCGTTCATTGTGGAAATCGTATTTTTCAACGGCACATACCAGCTAGCAAAAACCAATGATGATTTGCTCCTGATGCCTATCAACGACAAGTTTCTCAAAAAGTACTATTCTAAATTGGACTGGTACTCCTCTATTACCAAACTACATCGTATCTTCCTGGGCGTTGGTTCATGTTCACATGACCTCTGGACTCCGACGAAGTTTGCCATGTCCATATTACCTTTGAGCAAACTTCCCGACCTTGACCATCGATCATCACGTCCATATTACCTCTGATATCGATTGTCTTCCAACTTATCACCCGTATCCAATCCAAAGTATGCATGCGATGTTAAGTCCACAAAAACTGCCACATCTATATTACCTTTGGCAGGACTTGTCTTAAACCTATTACTTACACTAACGTGCACAAAAAATAATAGGTCCACAAAACCTATCACATCCATATTACCTCTGATAGGGTTTATTTCGAATCTATTACTCGTACCCTAAAGTGCGCAAAAGGATAATAGATCCACCCAAATCCTCTAGCGGGATGTCCTTACAATCCATAAAACATATTACGTCCATATTACCTCTGATAGGGTTTGTTTAAAATCTATTATTCGTACCCCAAAGTGCGCAAAAGGGTAATAGGTCCACCAAAACCCCCTAGTGGGATATCCTTAAAAAGCTACGGTATAATGCTACATTTATATTACCTCTAGCACTAGCACCGCAAATGTCACAACAACAATGCAAGTAATTTCTCCGTTCATTAAAACAAAAAAGAAAAGGAGACTACAAACATCAAATATAAGAGGAGTCAGAGTCCTCCAAATTATTGATGTACATTGCCAGAAAATGGAAGAAACAAGCGTATGAGGACACAAACGATGAATAGAAGCATCTACGAAAGCCTACTCCTCCGAGTTGGCAGGGGACTCAAGGAGTTCTGAGAAGATATCCGTCTTCTGCACTTGGGAGACACATTTCTCCGGCAGGTAGCGGCTCGGGCTCTCTAGAGTATGAGTCAGAGATCACAAAGGCCGTGGAAAGAGACATGTCGGTTTCCTTCGGAGCACTTCCAAAAGCCATCACGCCCAAAAACATGAATGTATGCAAGCAGCGTACATATCGTTCACTATTTATAGGCAAAGAATCAGCGGCTCATCTGGTGAATCGTAACGATCTCCTCAGTAGAACGCGATGATTCATCCCTACGCAACCAAAACTGTGATTGTCGAGATCTGACGTGATCCTCTCAGAGACCCGGACTGACACAACAGTGTGAACACGTCAGGTGCACAACGGCACATGAAGCACAAGGAGTGGTCATTTCTCTTTCACTATACAAATCAAGTCAGCCAGACAAACATGACAGAAAAGAAACGTTTATTTTACAGAAGTAAAAGACACAAACTACAAGAATAAAAGGCGGTCTCAGAAAAGGAAACATAAACTACTACTACTCATCATGGCAACACAACTCCAAGATCCGTCCATGGAGATGGGCAATCTGACTTTCTCGGCGTCCGGTGACTCGGCGCTTGACCACTTTCACCAGGACCTTAGGATCCTCGAAGCAGACATAGGCCTCATACCGGTCGTCCATCTACTGCACCATAACCTCAACGGCGGAGGTATTTTTTGTAGCCCGGATCGCCTCGGCCCGGATAGCCTCCTCTTCCTGTTGGGCCTCTCAAAGATTATTCCCCAGCATGTCAAGTATGACCTGGAGTTGCCTGATATCCTCAGTTAAGTGCCCTTGCCTGACAAGGCAATCCTCCCTAAGATTGCCCAGCCGATAACGCTCCTATCGCAGCTTTTAGAGGTCATTCAGCAAGCCTTCCCTAGATGAAGCTATGAGGTCCTTCTCTGCACCTAGCCCAGTCGATAATTCCTCGTATTCACGAGCTATCAGCACCCCCAGATCAGCTTGATGATGCTGTCGTAGCTCCATTAGGCATCACTCCACCTCCGCAAGCTTTAGGTCCATAAGGGCCGTCGTCTCTTCCAAACCGGGAATGCCCCTTAAAGAGTTGGACTGGCCTTCGGCAAAGCATCTCGCCTAGTCGAAGGACCTATTTTGCTCCAATACACCCTGGAAGCCTTACTTCAGCTTTTAGAGGTCATTCAGCAAGCCTTCCCTAGACGAAGCTATGAGGTCCTTCTCTGCACCTAGCCTAGTCGATAATTCCTCGTATTCACGAGCTATCAGCACCCCCAGATCATCTTGATGATGCTGCCGTAGCTCCATCAGGCATCACTCCACCTTCGCAAGCTTTAGGTCCAGAATGGCCGTCGTCTCTTCCAAACCGGGAATGCCCCTTAAAGAGTTGGACTGGCCTTCGGCAAAGCGTCTCGCCTAGTCGAAGGACCTATTTTGCTCCAATACACCCTGGACGCCTTACTTTAAAATATATAAAAACTTTGAATGGAGATCTGGACATGTTCATTAATCTCCTCCGACGTTGCCGGAGTCCAAGGCGGCTGACAGGAGGAAGAAGCCACGGGCGCGACAGGCCGCGCAGAAACAACACCCAATGACCTTAAGGGTGAAGCGGTAGTAGAGGAACGATCAGTTGCACGACTCATGTTCCAGTCCTTCATAGCCTTCTCAAATGTTCGGACACCTGGAAGCTGAGCAAGCGATAGTGGGCTGAAGGGGCGACCGAGGGCGGGAGTACCAGAGCACCCTGCTGCTATAATACATGCCTGCACACCATCCCCAGGATGCGGCGCACCAGCCCCATATGTCGATCCAGCCACTACCACACTGGGAACATCGAGAGCGGGCTCCCCGGAACCTCTTGCCAACCCTCTAATCAGGGAGGCCACAGCTGCAGAATCCCCAACGGCAACAGTTGGAAGAACGGTCGCCGCACTGGAAGAACCCACAACAATCGCAGGAGAGGTGGCTATCACCCGAGTGGGGTCAACAGTAGGCTCCGCAAATGAGTCATTCCCCCGGATGTGCTGGGAAAGAGAATAGGCGTCCTTGTGACAAACCGGCCTAATTCCCCTTCCACGTCCTCCTCAGCCGTCATGTTCACCCTTGCCAAGGGAGGAGCTGACCCTATAAACCCAGAACAACCAGTGATCAGCTTCGCCCGAAGAATGTTAAGTTGAAGCCAGAACACCCCTTCATGAGTAAATAGACGAGAGAACGTACCAGAAGAAGGCGGAGGGGGTTGCGGCTCACCCAGTCTATTCGTAGCCCTCCCGACAGCCTCAACATCGTCTACAAAGATATGCTCAGACGACGTAAAGGGCTCCACCACACCTGCACCCGTCTTTTGGTCCCCCGACGCTCCAAAGGTAGGTTCTAACATGCCTGCATTCATCTCCTGGAACCCGAAGTCTCAGGTGCAGGTTCCGACCCATCCGTGTCATACCCAGGAAAAGTCTCCTCCTCGGGCTCCTAGTAAGAGACTGCCGGACAGTCGCCTGCTGCAGACGATCCCTCTCTTCCCGTGTCTGCACATTGTCAAACATATCAGTACCGAGATATACAATATAAGGGAGCATGAGGGATTAAATTGATAGGGTCTATAAATACCACCTCAGCGTCCAAAGTGGGGATTGTTTCAGAATCCACCGTGGAGGGTCTCACCTCCTCCTCTTCTTCATCTCCTTCATCTTCTTCCCTAGCTTGCTTCGGGGACTTCCTAGCAACATGCTTCATATATCCCTGGCGTCTCCTCTTAGGTGAAGGGCTCTGTAATAGGGAAGCCCCATGCTTCGTCGGATAGCTCGCGGGAGGCAAAGGGTGGTCAAAAGCTTCCTTTTCCCCGTAACAGAGTCAGAGTTGGTAGTAGCGGCCTTTCCTTTGTCTCTCCCCCGACTTCTTCGGGGTTCCTTCCTCCGAGTACCTAGCTTAGTACCAAAAATGAAGCTAGGATCCCGATCGAAGCCAGGGGGAGGTATATTCACGGACATATAAAAAATAGTCGTTGCATGGATGATACGACCCGGGACTTTGCTATCCGGCAGGGTAAACTGGACTTGGGTGCTAGTCTCAAAAATATAGTCCCAGACTCGGGCTCCATCGAGAATGCTACCTCAAAACCGAGACATGATCTTGGGTTGCCCAAAAAGAGTTGGCTGTATCCAAATTACCGGACAAACCTACTCGGCAGGTAGGGTTCCAGGAAGACAAGGTTCCGATTCCGATACACCAAGTGGGAAGGCCAGATAGAGAGAAGCTAGTGGAAGAGCTTCGGGAATAAAACCTGGTTATCGGCACCACCATCACAGTGAACCTAGTTCACATCATCGTCCGTAAACTTCGGAGCTGAAACAAAGAAGGAATAGTCAGCCACATAAGCGAGCGCATGCCGACAAACGGAAACCTCAGTATGAGCCCAGGGCATCCCGCCATATCGATAAATAAATGCGTCAGCCTCCATCGTAGTCCCCTCAGCATAAGGACGCATTAAAGATGGGTAATGCATCAATAGCCAACCCATCAGGTAGTGATAAGGCATCTTGACCCGGTTGAAATCTCCTTCGGGGTCACGGGCTATCACCTTGCTTGTGAAAGCATGAAGCCCATGATGGATGCTGCAGAGCATCGCTAGGAGTAAGTCGAGCTTACGTCCGAAGACCAGCTGCACAGCAGGGAGGATGAGGTTGCGGCTAACCCTCTCAATCAACCCGGAGCCTCCCGAGACTACACAGGTCCGCAACCATATCATCAAGAATCCAACCAGAGTGAATTTCTCAGACAATGGTTGGGTATCCTGGTAAAATTAACTGAAACTGTCACCGGAACTACCAAACCCTTTACTAGTGGCGGCAGTTCTCTTGGTGATGTGTACTTGGTCATCAACACCTCTCCGAGTGCGAGGGTTCCGAACGGTGACATGACCCGAAGCATCAATGGCAAAGAGGTGACTGGTCCAGGCTTTAATGTGGGGACGATTCCCCTCCGAGCTCCTGTCTTTCTTCTTCGAGACTTGCTGACAAGTGTTGTGGTGACATAACGCCTCTCAGTAAACAGCAAGAAACCCTGGATGTTGCTGCTCTAACTCCTCAAATTCTTCATTAGTAGGGGTATACTCCTCATATGGTTCATCACCCCAGGACAACCGCGAGATATCATACATCTCATGGAGAGCGAGCCCCATCTCTCTGTCGGAAGCAAAGAAGGTCCCGGTGCGGTAGTTATACATTTCAGCCAAAGCCACAAACAGTGGCGAGTTCTTATCCAAACAATAACAAGAACCTCGTACAACGTAGTAGAGGTCGACCTCCTTCAGGGTTCGCTCATACCTCTCTGATACCCACTGCGTCAGACCAACCCAAGAGGGACAGTGGTGCATCCAGTTGAGCAAATACACTTTGCCCTTGGGATAAGTGTCCTTGGTTATAAGCTGGTTCAAGAAGGTGTCCGCTTCGTAATATCGGACGTTCGGCCCCATCTTGCTAGAGAAAGTGCCAGGTGCTAGTCCACGAACGGAGTAAGAAAATAATTTCTTGCTCGCCGCTGTTCCCTTCAGTTCTAAGTTAAAACGGATACGGCCGACCTGGGTTCCGTCCTGGTCCGGGGTTAGGCTCCCTGGCGTCTTTCTTCGAAGGGGTACCACGTTGAAAGCTGATAAGGGCCAATGGTGCTCCATCGCAGGAATATGCACCTTCATCCCACAAGAGAAGTAATAACAGGTCTCTTTAATTCTCACTACCTTGGGATCCGAGATGGTGAGGGCATCCCCAAATAGGCGGTGATAGCAACAACTCTCTTCGTCTCCTGATTTTTTAAGTAAGTTCTCAAATAGGCACGAAGAGAATATTTATAGAGAGAGGGTGAAAACCCTAGCCGCCATTAGTTACGTAAAGATATGAACAAATTAATTGCGAATTCTTAAAAGATAGGCACGAATTAATTTTAAATCCCATAAAAAACGTATATGAATAACTATCCACCATAACCGTTCAAATATATCTGAAAGCAGCGGCCATGCAAGCAACCTCACATGCGGCCGCTCAAGCAGCAGCGCAAACCATAGCGCATGCGACAGCCCAAGAAGCAGCCCATGCAGCAGCCCAAGCGGCAGCCCAAGCAACAGTCCATGCGGCGCCCAAGCTGCAGCTCATGCGACCGCCCAAGCGACGCGCATGTGGCAGCCCAAGCAGCAGCCCATGCGGTCGCCCAAGCAGCAGCTCATGTGGCCGCCCATGCGGCCCTGCGTGCGACCGCGCATGAGCGCATCAAATGCGCACAAGCGCCATGCAACGATGCGGCCACGCATACGGCCCCACGTGCGACCGCACATGTAACTCGCGCATGAGCGAATCAAATGCGCACAAGCGCCATGCGACAATCACACATATCCGAGCGCATGAGCGCATCAAATGAGCACAAGCGCCATGCGACGATGCGGCCACACATGCAGCCCCGCGTGCGATCGTCCATGCAACTCGCGCATATCTGAGCGCATCAAATGCGCACAAGCTCCATGCAACGATATTGATGTGCTAAGTGCAAAGTACGCCAACAAAGCGCCACTTTGCGCCATTGGTCCCGAGTTCGAGTCCGAGTCCGAGTCCGAATCACTAAGCCCCTTTGGAGCTTAGCTCCTATGAAAATAATTCCAAGAGCATGACAAAAAGCATAAATGCCAATAAAACGTCACTTTGCGCCATGAGTCTGAGTCACTAAGTCCCTTTGGGACTTGGCTCCTATGAAAATAATTCTAAGAGTATGACAAAAATCATAAATACTTTCATGAGGAGCTAATCATTTTTTCTCCTAAAAAACACACCCACATGGTACTCGTGTGCCCCACCACACCCTATGTGCACATCTCAACTCATGCAAAATATTATATTGAAATACCCACTTGGTGGTGTAGTTAATATGGAACTATCTTTACTAGTTCAAAGAAAATAATACCAACATAACATTATTTAAGAACTTGGGCACATTTTCTTTCACTCATTCACTATCACATCTGGGCTAATAATCCAAGCTTCCTCAGTATGGTTCCTACAAGGGGCCATGTATTTTGGAGTGCTATTTCAGAGCTTATCCACAAGTAAAGAATCTGTTTCCACAATGATATTTTTGTATTCTGAGCTTTAATTCCGCTATAAACCAATGGCTTGCGACATTATATGAAAGTATTTTCTCATTATTGCTTTTTCCTATATTACTTGGTAACCAAAGAGATTGAAACATTTTATAGATGATACTTATTTCATCATTGCAAAGAAGCAAATTCCTTACAAGGCTGTTTCGTAAACACAAAGTAGATTTACCGACCATTTGCTCTTAAGGTCTCAAACTTGAGAGACTGGCGCTGACCATATTCGTCTGGAATGTCCGAACATGGCTTCTTTAATATAAAATGTACTCTCTAATATAAAATATTTTTAATTTTTATATTTTTTTGTTATAATATTTTTTATAATGAATATATAAATAAAACAAAGTGATGATGTAAGCTCAAGTGGTAGAGTATTTACTTTACATGTGAGAGATACAAGATTAAATATTTTGCATCTAAAAAAAATACTATGTTGAACAAAATAACTCAATACATTGTTCAATGGAATTTCGAAAAAATAACTTAGTATATTTTGAACAATTGTCAAAATTTAGTTCAATTTTACAGTTCAATGTTGACGAAAAAATAACTTAGTATATTTTGAACAACTTTGCATGTGAGAGATACGAGATTAAATATTTTGTCAAAATTTAGTTCAATTTTAGAGTAAAAGAATATTTTGAACGAAATTCCACTTAACTCCGGAAAAAAAAACCTTAGTATTGTAATAGCAAGTAAAATACAATTTTAAAATAAATAAAAGATAATTCAAACAAAAATATTTTTGCATCAAAAAAATCATGCTAATATATATATTAAATATGTTGATCAACATGCCTCCCTGCTTGTCTTATCTTTGCTATCAACTTTTTTTTCTTCTACAAATAAGTTTGATTTTAAACTTTTAAATAGTATTTTTTTAACAGAAAATTTACTGTACCGATAATAAATTTATATTAATTAAATATAGCGATAGAAGTTTGGTAAATTTTAAAATTACGATAGGAATCGCCAGTTGGGTTGGCGAAAATTCGGATAACTTGATTTTCGCCAACCCAGCTGGCGAAAATTCGACCAAAAATCCGACGTAAAAAATCCAAAAACCATATTTTCGTCAATCGGGTTGGCAAAAATTTGGATTCCCAAATTTTTGCCAACTCAGTTGGCGAAAATTGGGTCATTGATTTTTGTTTTTGTTTTTTTTGTTTAGGGGTTTGTTTGGTTTGGTTTTTTTTTTTGGTTTTTTTTTGGTTTTTTTGGTGTTATTTTTTCTTTGTGGTTTTTTTTGTTTTTTGTTTTTTTGTTTTTTTAGGTTTATTTTATAGGTATGTTAATAGTAAGTCTGTATGTTAATAGTAACTGATATAACAATTTCATCGATCTCTCTTGGCTAATTCTCGATAGTTCCGACGATCAATGTCTCTTAAATTGAGTCGGTCCCTCTTTTCTCGTGTATTCTCCGGGGCCACATCATCACCACCTCATTGAGTGTCCTCCACTTGAGATGGCATCGGTGCTGTTGGAGTTGTCAAGATATGCGAATAGGTAGTAACGCCAGGGGAGAATAGGCTATCTCACTGAGAATCTCCCTCATGGGCCCACTGAGCATCTTCCTCGGGGGCCCACTGAGAAGTGCCTGCACCGGCCGTCGCCTGAGAAGTGCCCCACTCAGGCCAATGAGAAGTGCCCGCACCAGCCCACTGTGTCACTACCACATTCCGAAAACAGGGGTATTTTCGAAATTTTTAATATTTAATATTATGCTATTTATAATTAATTAATTTCATGATAGTGTATTTGATTTAAATAATTTTGTGCGATGTGTAATTTAATATATAATTATATGCAGTGTTAATTATTTTATTTTAGCTAGCAGACTAGACCTAGAAGCCCAGTAGACGAACCCCTGTCCGAATTATAGAATTCTGGATTTTATTATTTTATTTAGAAATTGATATTTGGAGATTGTAATTAATTACTGTATTTTATTTAATATTTTGCGCATTGCCTTTGCTTCGATATTTGGAGCACTATCCAGACTTTTGTCTTCCAACAAATTTCACAATCTTGCTCTAGACATGCCCACCTTCATTTCTGCTATTTTTGCAACTCATAATTATGCTCCTTGTGCATTGTTTCTAGCCGCACAAAAATCGTCGCGGACGTTATTTTTAATTCCTATTTTGTATCGTTGTGCGTTCCAATCGAAAATTGGAGGCCATCTTGACCTATTTTTCGTGTGACCCAAATTAGGGTAATAGTCTGTTCTGAGTCTTCTTCAATATTGGTATTGATGACTTGATCTGATTTTGGCCCCAAGTACTCCTAATTAATTGTCGAACACAACTTGCATTTATTTCTATTTAATTTGAGGATACCATTTTATCTGATTTTAAAATCCCAAATTAATTCCAGTGCCCTGCAAATTCAGCCCATACCCATCTTACAGTGCCTCCTGACCCTACAAAATATCGGACCCCGAATCGCCCGCCAAATTTTTATCATTTCATGTGTTTGTAAAATTTCCCGAATTTAAGGGGCTAAGTTGCAATTATTTAATTGTAGGTGCCAACACCTAATTATTTTAATCCATGAGGGAGCCTATTAACTTTAATTAAGAACCCTCATCCCCCATGAATAAATTCCTCATGTTCAATCCTAACCATTCATTTGAAATTGACCCATCACAACCCTCCATCACACCCTCTCTCATCCTATTTAATAACATGTCTACCTCAACCCTAATCCCTAGAAACCTAGGTTTTCCCCCACCTCACAAGCCTCCAAAATTCCTCAAGCCCCTCTCATCCGTAGGTAATTTTTCTCCTTCTTCTTTCTTCTTCTCTTCTTTTTTCTTCTTCCTCTCCTTCCTTCTTCCTTTTCTTCTAGTTCTTTTAATTTGAATTTAATTTCAAATTTTTGAACTGAAAGGGGGGAACACTGTTCCTGTTGATCAATTCTCAGGTCCGGCCAAGCCCTGATTCCCGGCGGTCGCTGGGACTCCTCCGCCTGCTGCTGCTGCTGCAGTTCCTGTTCACCGGCAGCCAACCCTCTCACTGCTCCGACGAACTCCCCCCATCCGGCGGCTGCTCTCCCCATCAGCCCTCGGGTCCTCCTCCTATCCCTACATCTCCGGCGGCCTCTGAACCGCTGGCAGCAGCCCGCGTTCGAGTCCCCGGCCGAGTCTCCCTTCAGCCCGGTGGCTGCTCCACCCGCACAGTCTCCGGCACGGAGCCGACTCCCCGCTGCAGGCCGGCGGCTGCTCCTCCAGACCCCTCCCTCCGCGTTTCCTCGACGGTCCGGCCAGCACAGCACTCCGGCGATCTTTCCGGCAACCACCTACAGTAAGCCTTCTTCTCCCTCTTCCTTCTCTTTATATATATATATATATATATATATATATATGTATATATACATATGTATATACATGAGCATATATTTAATTAATATGTATATGTGTAGGTATTTTAATTAATGTATATGAATGGTTAATTTGTATACATGTACATATATTTTGTAAATGTATTTGTATAACATTAGTGTATATATATGTCTAATAACTATCTAATTAATATGTATGTATATATTTATATACATACGTATGTACGTATATGTATATGTATAGCATGTAATTAATTAACGCTTAACAGTATATGTATACATTAGCAGGTATATGTAATTATGTAAATTAAATTAATGTTTAATAAAATTAGTATATATGTTTAATAAACTATTTAATTAATATGTATAGTATATAAAGAAATTAGTAATGTATAATTTAATATGTGACCTATATATTATCTATTTAATTAAATGTTTATTTAGTATATATATATATATATATATATATACGTATTCTGTTGTATATGTATATGTGTACTTCATTTAATATATATATATATATATATATATATATATATATATATGTGTAATTTGGTATAAAAATATATAAAGTTTGGTATATATATATATTTTGTATATATATATACTTAGTATATTTTCAAGGTATGTTTAATTGGTATATATGTATATCCATATTTTGGTATATATATATTTATATATATTTGGTATACACTTATTGTTTATTTTGCTATATGTCTAATAAAAACATAATTTTAAGTATATAAACTAGTTAAGATATGTATATTTAGATGATCCTAGATGACCATTATCGTACCTAGAGAAGTCCCGAACCCAGTGTTTTGCTGTGTGTTAGCATAGCTCCTGATGCAAATGTGGTTTGTTTGTGATGTGTTGATAGGACTGTTGGTTTTACCCAGGGGATACTCTGGAACAGGACATCCATAAATACCAGCTAAGGACCAAGGCAAGTACATTCTCTGATAATTTCCAATTCTTGATAATTGCTATAAGTTCAATGATCTTGAAATGTTACAACTGAATCTTTGACACTGTGTTACACGGACTAGTATAGCTTGGATCTGCAGTCATGAGATGTTACCTTGATTATCGTATTGATATTGTACACGACATGTATATTTAGACATCGTACATGATAGACTTGACTTGCTCGTGTATCGTGATGTGTCATGGTTGGATCCACAGTACTAGTTGGGGGCGGGGAAGTAGTTAGTAAGAAATGTGATCATAACCTCTTATTGTAGTATATAAAATTGTAAGTGTTAATCATGCTCTTCACCCATGATTAGCCAGGCCCTGTAGCTACTGTACATGTTCCCAAGCCGATCACATTTCGAAACTACTATTTCAAACACCTAGAATAGATTACAGTTCTCTATTTTTAATCATATACTACATCACCCGTATATGATACTGTACCTTGTTCTTCCATTTTATACATGCACTGACTGTACCATATTGCCTATTGCCTGTCTCTTTACACTTGCCTGTCTCTCTTAAATTACCATTGCATTTATTTCACTGTCTTCTCAGTAGCTAGCATGACATGTTTTATTGTATTATAGACATTATCAATTAATGGAACTGTTATTTGAGAGTGTTACTTTGCTCCTTCCTGACTGGAAACATTTTTCCAGACTATGCCTTAGAGGACCGCTGTCCGACACTTTATGGACTATGGTGAGTAGCTGCAGATTTGGTAGTAGTTGATTCTGGAAGGTCTAGACGGAATTATTATTTCTTGTTAGTCCTTTTAGTAGACTATTTGGTACCGGATTTGTCTCCGGCATTTTGATGATTCTTGGATATTGTTAAGTTAAGTTATTTCTTGTGGACTTGTGTTGTGTTTAAATTTTAATTTCTGTTTCGAAATCTTATCGTGCTGTAATCCTGTGATTGAGTATATGTTTATCTATTTGTGTCATCCGTGCCTCCTAATGGAGATTGGATATTTGCGTGACATTAGTTAGATAGTATCAATACCTAGACAGCGTTCTACCGCCGATGCTGCGGCGTAGGCTGGACGTACCCACGCACTCGTGCCCCTAAACCGGGTGCGGGTCGTGACACGTTTTTAGTGGTGGCCCATGCAGGTCAGACTTCGCAATTAGAGCGATGTCGTAGTAGTGTGGCATCTTTGTTATACTACTGTGTGCCTGCTATAGGACATAGGACATAGGATACTAGGACGAGAGCAAATACTCAATCACAATTCCTTGAGAGATTCCTGGGATGACCCCTGAGAATCTTGTTAAAACTTCTAATTTAAATTCATTCCCTTGTTCTGTCCATTCTCACTTGTTGATATTGATTTGATTTTTGTTAATTAGGTATTTAAATTAGGATTTTTGCTTCATTATAGAGTTGATTTCATATTAAGAGGAATTATAGACTAATTTATGGTACTATTTGATGATGTCCGTCAATGAGGATAGTGAGAATGATTAACATTAGAGCTATTGGACTACAGAAGGTGGATTTAAAATTTTTTATTGAAGATTGAAAATGAATTTCAAATTTTAGGACTCTGAGAAGATTGAGATTGTTATTAAAATTTCACTTTGAAGATTTCAATGAATTGCAAAAACTTTGAAATTGAGGAGTTAAAATATTGTTATTAAAATTTTATTTTGAGGATTCAGATTCGATTCAATAAACCTAGACAGGTCTGTAAGGATTTTGTGTGATTAAGTTTTATTTCAGTATTTAGATAATTAATCTTGAGGAAAGTGTATACATTTTACTTTAAAAGTTTATTCGAGGAGTTATTTGAGGAATTTTATTTAAGGATAAGATTTTATAGTGAGAGAGATATATTAGTATATAGTAGATGAGATGCATGTGTAAGATCTGTTGGCTTGAGCGTAATTGAGATTTCACTGCAAACTGGCTTGGGTGTTCAACTAGGATTGTATTAGAGAGAGAGCAGTAGTTAGTATGGTGTGTTGAAATTGATATGCACTTGAGTGATAAGGATAACTAGTATTAGCGATTGCAGTAGGTAAGGAAACTAGCAGTGAGTGTGCTTGTGATAGAACTGTGATACCTAGGGGATAGAAGTATCAAACCTTGGATGCATCTTGACCTGTGCAATCACAACTAGGGTTTATTTCCAATCTATCTATCTATTTATCTTGAATGTTGCTTCTTTAGAACTGTACTGTCCTCCCTTGATGATATCGTATTTTACCCTAATTGATTCTTTGGGATCTGTCTTCAGGATGTCGCCGCAGACAAGGTCTATGAGAGCGGGAACATCAGCTTTAGAGGGATCTGCCACCCCTCCACCTGAGAGACAGACAGCCGTAGCTCCTCCTACATCTCCGATGCACGTAGGTGATCCTCCTCCTCCACCTGTTAAGAGGATAGCCGCAGCTGTAACAGACAACCTTCCTCCTCCATCAACTCCGATTCCCGGAGGTTTGCCCATTGACGGAACGCAGATGTTTACCTTGATCCAGGGCATGGTAGATGCCCAGAGAGTGACGGCAGACGCTCAGCGAGTTCAAGCTGAGGCTCAGAAGGTGCAAGCAGAAGCGTACCAGGCACAAACCGAGCTGATGAAAGAAAACATGGAGAATGCTCATCAAGTGACTCTCCAAGCCTTGGAGAGAGTAGCACAGTACCAGCAGTTTCCTGGCCAGCAACAGCAGAGATCAGGCACTATAGTGGATTTCAAAAGGATGATGCCTCGAGAGTTCAAGGGCACCGAAGGGATACTCTACGCTGACGACTGGCTAGAGGATATAGAGAGAAGCTTGCGATTGACCCAGATTCCGGAAAACTTGAAGATAGAAGCCGCTGGCAGTCAGATGTTCGATATCGCACTCACGTGGTATCGCACGGAGCCGAGAATTACTGCGCAAGGACTTACTTGGGAGACCTTCAAGGAACTCTTCAAGGAGAAGTTCTTTCCCGACGTGGCAATGGGAGCCTTGGAAACTCAGTTTCATGACTTAGTTCAAGAAAACATGTCGGTCGACGAGTACGCTGCAGAATTCTGTAGATTGAGCCGTTTTGCATCGTCTATGATTCGAGACCCAGGAGATCGAGCCCGGAAATTTAGAAAGGGACTGACGAGAGAGATTAAGTCGCGCACTTCTGGTCGTCGTACCGCTACCTTTGAGGCTATCTTGATGGATGCTCAGATTGCAGAAGAGGATCTGGACCTCAGGCCTAAGAGGAGTCACAATACTTTTGGAGAAACGAATGGTAGCCCAGGACCGGCCAAGCATCCCCGTATTCAGCACCAACAACAGTACCAAGTACCATTTCATATTCAGCAACAACCATGGACATTTCAGCATCCACCGCAGTACCTAGCACCAGTTCCTATCCAGCGACAACCCTGGGCATTTCAGTATCAACAGCAGTACCCGGCACCAGTTCCTGTACAGCAGGATCAACGAACTTGTCACTTCTGTAAGAAGCCAGGTCACCTTTGGGAGAGCTGTAGAACGAGGCTAGGACTTTGTTTGCACTGTGGCGCTGCGGGACATCGAGTAAGGGATTGTCTTCGAGTCCCTCATCTTCTCAGCCAACACGCAGCTTCAGACTATAGAGATCCAGTTAGGCTACCTGTGGAACCGTACATTGCTCAGTACCTGCAAAGGGAACCACCCCAGCAGGGCGGGCATTTGCGATGACGGTCGAGGAGACCGATACTGCAGGTAATGTGTTAGCAATTTCTGTTCTTTCCTTCCTTCTGTTCCTATCTATTTGATTGATTGATTACTTAGTACCGTAGCTTGTATGCATGATTCTTGTTATAATGTAGTTAGTAGTACCCCTGATACATGGACTGCAACACCGTAACAAATGAGACCATAACCATGTATGTTCCCCCTAGATTGTATGTGGTATGACTATAGGAAGAATTTTCTTAGACCATGATTATTGGTGTTGACTGTAGTGAAGATTCATGAAGGAGTTAAGACTTGACAAGAGGAACAAGATGATTAAAATTTGAGGATAATTATTGATTTAAATAAATGGTTAAGAAATTAGCATGGCATAATTGGTGGTTAATTAATTCCAAGAAAGATTATGACATGTTTAAGTTGGTTATTAATTTGGAAATTTGGAGATTTATCAATGTATTTATTTAATTGCAAGTTATGAATTTAGAACTTCATATTTGAATGTGACATTTGGAGAATCCTTAAATATCATATTGTTGAGTACTTTGAGGAGTGGATATTAAATTCCGGACATTGGATTATTAACTTAAAAACTTTCAGAAAATTTTTAATAAAAAGGGACTTTGATTCTATGTCGAGGATTTTACAGGAATACAGATAATTTTGGATTTTGAAATTGTGAAAAGACCTTGTGGATTATTCGTGGTTGATGAGTTTAATTGAGGGAATAATAGTGTGTATGATTTAAACACTAGTATGAGAATTTTAAATTTCGAGGACGAAATTCTTTTAAGGTGGGTAGACTTGTCACTACCACATTCCGAAAACAGGGATATTTTCGAAATTTTTAATATTTAATATTATGCTATTTATAATTAATTAATTTCATGATAGTGTATTTGATTTAAATAATTTTGTGCGATGTGTAATTTAATATATAATTATATGCAGTGTTAATTATTTTATTTTAGCTAGCAGACTAGACCTAGAAGCCCAGTAGACGAACCCCTGTCCGAATTATAGAATTCTGGATTTTATTATTTTATTTAGAAATTGATATTTGGAGATTGTAATTAATTACTGTATTTTATTTAATATTTTGCGCATTGCCTTTGCTTCGATATTTGGAGCACTATCCAGACTTTTGTCTTCCAACAAATTTCACAATCTTGCTCTAGACATGCCCACCTTCATTTCTGCTATTTTTGCAACTCATAATTATGCTCCTTGTGCATTGTTTCTAGCCGCACAAAAATCGTCGCGGACGTTATTTTTAATTCCTATTTTGTATCGTTGTGCGTTCCAATCGAAAATTGGAGGCCATCTTGACCTATTTTTCGTGCGACCCAAATTAGGGTAATAGTCTGTTCTGAGTCTTCTTCAATATTGGTATTGATGACTTGATCTGATTTTGGCCCCAAGTACTCCTAATTAATTGTCGAACACAACTTGCATTTATTTCTATTTAATTTGAGGATACCATTTTATCTGATTTTAAAATCCCAAATTAATTCCAGTGCCCTGCAAATTCAGCCCATACCCATCTTACAGTGCCCCCTGACCCTACAAAATATCGGACCCCGAATCGCCCGCCAAATTTTTATCATTTCATGTGTTTGTGAAATTTCCCGAATTTAAGGGGCTAAGTTGCAATTATTTAATTGTAGGTGCCAACACCTAATTATTTTAATCCATGAGGGAGCCTATTAACTTTAATTAAGAACCCTCATCCCCCATGAATAAATTCCTCATGTTCAATCCTAACCATTCATTTGAAATTGACCCATCACAACCCTCCATCACACCCTCTCTCATCCTATTTAATAACATGTCTACCTCAACCCTAATCCCTAGAAACCTAGGTTTTCCCCCACCTCACAAGCCTCCAAAATTCCTCAAGCCCCTCTCATCCGTAGGTAATTTTTCTCCTTCTTCTTTCTTCTTCTCTTCTTTTTTCTTCTTCCTCTCCTTCCTTCTTCCTTTTCTTCTAGTTCTTTTAATTTGAATTTAATTTCAAATTTTTGAACTGAAAGGGGGGAACACTGTTCCTGTTGATCAATTCTCAGGTCCGGCCAAGCCCTGATTCCCGGCGGTCGCTGGGACTCCTCCGCCTGCTGCTGCTGCTGCAGTTCCTGTTCACCGGCAGCCAACCCTCTCACTGCTCCGACGAACTCCCCCCATCCGGCGGCTGCTCTCCCCATCAGCCCTCGGGTCCTCCTCCTATCCCTACATCTCCGGCGGCCTCTGAACCGCTGGCAGCAGCCCGCGTTCGAGTCCCCGGCCGAGTCTCCCTTCAGCCCGGTGGCTGCTCCACCCGCACAGTCTCCGGCACGGAGCCGACTCCCCGCTGCAGGCCGGCGGCTGCTCCTCCAGACCCCTCCCTCCGCGTTTCCTCGACGGTCCGGCCAGCACAGCACTCCGGCGATCTTTCCGGCAACCACCTACAGTAAGCCTTCTTCTCCCTCTTCCTTCTCTTTATATATATATATATATATATATATATATATGTATATATACATATGTATATACATGAGCATATATTTAATTAATATGTATATGTGTAGGTATTTTAATTAATGTATATGAATGGTTAATTTGTATACATGTACATATATTTTGTAAATGTATTTGTATAACATTAGTGTATATATATGTCTAATAACTATCTAATTAATATGTATGTATATATTTATATACATACGTATGTATGTATATGTATATGTATAGCATGTAATTAATTAACGCTTAACAGTATATGTATACATTAGCAGGTATATGTAATTATGTAAATTAAATTAATGTTTAATAAAATTAGTATATATGTTTAATAAACTATTTAATTAATATGTATAGTATATAAAGAAATTAGTAATGTATAATTTAATATGTGACCTATATATTATCTATTTAATTAAATGTTTATTTAGTATATATATATATATATATATACGTATTCTGTTGTATATGTATATGTGTACTTCATTTAATATATATATATATATATATATATATGTGTAATTTGGTATAAAAATATATAAAGTTTGGTATATATATATATTTTGTATATATATATACTTAGTATATTTTCAAGGTATGTTTAATTGGTATATATGTATATCCATATTTTGGTATATATATATTTATATATATTTGCTATACACTTATTGTTTATTTTGCTATATGTCTAATAAAAACATAATTTTAAGTATATAAACTAGTTAAGATATGTATATTTAGATGATCCTAGATGACCATTATCGTACCTAGAGAAGTCCCGAACCCAGTGTTTTGCTGTGTGTTAGCATAGCTCCTGATGCAAATGTGGTTTGTTTGTGATGTGTTGATAGGACTGTTGGTTTTACCCAGGGGATACTCTGGAACAGGACATCCATAAATACCAGCTAAGGACCAAGGCAAGTACATTCTCTGATAATTTCCAATTCTTGATAATTGCTATAAGTTCAATGATCTTGAAATGTTACAACTGAATCTTTGACACTGTGTTACACGGACTAGTATAGCTTGGATCTGCAGTCATGAGATGTTACCTTGATTATCGTATTGATATTGTACACGACATGTATATTTAGACATCGTACATGATAGACTTGACTTGCTCGTGTATCGTGATGTGTCATGGTTGGATCCACAGTACTAGTTGGGGGCGGGGAAGTAGTTAGTAAGAAATGTGATCATAACCTCTTATTGTAGTATATAAAATTGTAAGTGTTAATCATGCTCTTCACCCATGATTAGCCAGGCCCTGTAGCTACTGTACATGTTCCCAAGCCGATCACATTTTGAAACTACTATTTCAAACACCTAGAATAGATTACAGTTCTCTATTTTTAATCATATACTACATCACTCGTATATGATACTGTACCTTGTTCTTCCATTTTATACATGCACTGACTGTACCATATTGCCTATTGCCTGTCTCTTTACACTTGCCTGTCTCTCTTAAATTACCATTGCATTTATTTCACTGTCTTCTCAGTAGCTAGCATGACATATTTTATTGTATTATAGACATTATCAATTAATGGAACTGTTATTTGAGAGTGTTACTTTGCTCCTTCCTGACTGGAAACATTTTTCCAGACTATGCCTTAGAGGACCGCTGTCCGACACTTTATGGACTATGGTGAGTAGCTGCAGATTTGGTAGTAGTTGATTCTGGAAGGTCTAGACGGAATTATTATTTCTTGTTAGTCCTTTTAGTAGACTATTTGGTACCGGATTTGTCTCCGGCATTTTGATGATTCTTGGATATTGTTAAGTTAAGTTATTTCTTGTGGACTTGTGTTGTGTTTAAATTTTAATTTCTGTTTCGAAATCTTATCGTGCTGTAATCCTGTGATTGAGTATATGTTTATCTATTTGTGTCATCCGTGCCTCCTAATGGAGATTGGATATTTGCGTGATATTAGTTAGATAGTATCAATACCTAGACAGCGTTCTACCGCCGATGCTGCGGCGTAGGCTGGACGTACCCACGCACTCGTGCCCCTAAACCGGGTGCGGGTCGTGACACACTGAGAGGTGTCCGCACTATCCCACTAAGTAGTGCTCGCACCGACCGTCGCCTGAGAAGTGCCCCAGTCAGGCCAATGAGTAGTGCCCACACCAGCCTACTGAGAAGTGCCCGCACCATCCCACTGAGAAGTGCTCGCACCGGTCGTCGCCTGAGAAGGGACATCGTCATCTTGCAGTAGCAGACTATCATCTTGATACAAAACTGAGGTATACTTCCTAGGGGGACGTGCTTGTCGTTGTGCAACAAGACCCTGAGTATAATCTCCTAGAATAAGTAAGGGAGGGTTCGGAGGAGTCGGTCCTCGTTGCATAGCAGCCAAAATTTTGCCAACCGCTGTGCGCAACGGGTCGTCCACTGGCTGATTTTGGTATGCGATATTTAAATCTGGAAGCTGAAATATAACAATTTATGAGAATGAGATTTTGGTTTATGACACAATAGAAGGAGATGTACAAACAAACCAAGAGAATAAAGGCATTGCCGTAGATTTTTAAATAGTTTTGTTTTATGAGAACAATATGTAATTTCATTAAAATAGAACAAAGTTATATTCCAATAAAGTTTGTACTGATATAACAATTTCATCGACCTCTCTTGGCTAATTTCCGATAGTTCGGACGATCAATGTCTCTTAGATTGAGTCAGTCCCTCTTTTCTCGTATATTCTCTGGGGCACATCATCACCACCTCCTTGACTGTCCTCCACTTGAGATGACATCGGTGCTGATGGAGTTATCAAGATATGCGAATAGGTGGTAACGCCGGGGGCTCCCAAAATTTTGCCAATTTAGTTGACGAAATCTGTTTATTTCCGCCCAAAAGTCGAATTTTTGCCAACCCAGTTGGCGAAAATCAAGTTCTCCAAAATTTCGATATGTATTGAATTTTTTTTTAAATTTCTATCGTTATATTTAATTAATATATATTTATTATCGGTATAGTAAATTTTCTGTAAAAAAAATCAAAAATAAAATTACCGAAGTAAAATTTGGAGGTCGAAACATCATTTTTTTGCGATTCTAAAAATTTTGGAAGTCCGTCAAACGGTGAAACGGTTTTGTCACGACCCGCACCCGGAAGTTCGGGCACGAGTGCGTGGGTACGTCCAGCCTACGCCGCAGAGTCGGCGGTAGTACGCTGTCTAGGTCAATCCATCTAACTAGTCTAACTCATTCACAACTAACATAGGCAAGATAATAATGAGAATAGAAACTTAAAATTTGCAACTGAAATAAATGTGACAACAATTCAAATATTTAATACAGGAATTTCAAATGAAATCGGGGACAAACCCGATTAAATAAGATAAGAAACAAAATAAAAGATAGCTACTGCTAGCTACTCTGCAGCAGGGGTCTCCTGAGTGGGTTCTGGCTCCTCATAGGTATCATCTGTACCCTCATAAGGACCATAATAAGTAGGGGCAAGATCCTCATCATCGCCTAAATCAACAGATCCAGTCAGGAAAGGAGCAAAGTACACATTGCACAACAATGTTAAACTAAATATTTATGACAATTAAATATTGAATATCATGTTAAGGAAATTGCATAAAAGAATGTTAATATTTCAGAGTCAAAACTATAAACAGGAATATGAGAAAACAGAAGTAAACGAGCAGGAAAAGAAACTACACAGTCAGCAAGAATATAACATGACCTGAAGTTATCTGTATGGAACTTGTGTTTGTTTTTAGAATACTTAGTTGGCATGTAGGGGTTTATAAGGCTAATCCGGCCGTCATGAACGACTATTAGTCACGAATAATCGGGATCCGGCTGATGGACAGTCGTGTACCAACAGCTATTATTCACGGCAAGGGGAAGGGTAACTACATGCCTTTCAGTATTCTCCCACCCGACATGAAAAACAAGACATGAATTCCAATATTCAAGACATGAAATATAGTATTCTAATACTACGTGTAATCAGCAAGAGTACTACTAGAGCAGGGAATTTAATTATCACAATATAAAGATTAACTTGAAGTGCAGGTACTTGCCTGTTGTTTGGATCTGTTTAATTTGGTTCTTGGAAGAAATTTCCACAGATGAGTCCAAAAGCTGAAATAGATATTACCATCATGCTCAGAAGATGTCAAATAGCTAGAAACGCCTGTCCTTGGGTCCAATTTGGAGACAAGGGCAAAAACGGCAGTTTCGGGTCAAAACGGGGTCCGCCGGTGGGCCCGCTTTGCACCGAAAAATGCGTCCGGGTCAAAAGTCTCCAAATTCACCAAACTTAGTGTCAACAGGTCAGGAACGCTGATACGAACCCAACGGAACTTCCAGATTTGGATTCCGATGAGCCGAACACAAAATCGCCCGTCGAACGGGGCCTGTGGGGCCCACGACACGCGATTTCGTCAACGTTCTCAGAATCGAACCAAACTTGACCCACAGGACCAGCGTATCGCTACGAGTCCGATGGCGCAAGTTTCGTCTCGATCCGACGTGTGTGCACAAAATTAGGGTGAATTGCAGAAAAGTCGGATACGGGGCGATGTCCGCGGATACGCGTTGATTCCGGTGTGCACGCACACCCGAATCAGCTTCCGCGAAGTCTCACACGTCCGTATCGACGAGGCACACGTATCTGTGAAGACCGTGCGCGACCAAGTCGTCCCGTTTGGCGGGGCGTACTCAGTTCCGGGGTGAAACAGGGTCTGGCTTTTTCTGTTTTTGGATCGCGGTGTGCGATCGCCACAGGCCGCGATGCCCCGAACAGTTTGTCCGGACACCGAGAGGGTCATACAGGCTACGCGTAGGAATTTACAGAATCGAAAACGGAGATCAGGGTTGCAAGTTACGAATACCTGAAGGGGACCGAGAAACCAGGGTTTTTCGAGTCCGACACGCGGTTCTGTGTCCTGGACGTGTCCACGTGTCCAGCGGCGTGTCCGGGTGTCCTCGGCTGTGTCCGGTGCTCTGGGGGGCTGGCCGTCGGTCGGCGAGGCCCTGGGTGGTCCGGCGGGGTCGTCGACAGCGGCTAGGGCGGCGCCGAGGGGTCGGCCGGCGGCTCGAGCAGTCGTCGAGCGGCGTCGAGCGGCTGAGGGAGGTGTCTGGAGGTCGGGGAGGAGAGAGGAGCAGGGTGGAGGGGCTCTGGACGGCGGCGCTGTGCTGGGCGGCGCAGGGAGGAGGACGGCGGTCTGGGAGGGAGTTAGGGTTAGGGTTTGTGGAGGAGGAAGAGGGCGGAGGAGAGGATATATATAGGGGACGAGGCGGGGTGAGGCCGGGCGTCGTGGCCGCGGGAGAAACGGAGGGGGAGTCGACATGGGGGGTTCTCCGGCCACGTCGCCGGAGAACGCGGCGGGCGGCGCGAAGTTTGGGTCGTGGGGAAGAACGGGGAACAGGGGTGAGGCGCCGGGTCGGGTCGGGCGCGGATCCGGTCAGGCCGACCCGCCCGACCCGTTAGGGTGATGGTTGGGCTGGGCTGGGTTGAACCAATGGGCTCAAACAAATATTAACAATAATAATAATAATAATAATAATAATAAATAAATAAATAAATAAATAGATAATTAATTTAAATAATTAATAAATTAGTTTTCAGGCATTTTAAAAATATGTCTGAGGCCCAGAAAAATCCAGAAAAATTACACTAAGTCCAAATTTTCATTTTACACCCAAAAATATTATTTTCATGATATTTTAATATTATTTATTGCTAATTAAAAATCATTTATTAATTGAAAAGCTTGATTTTAATTACAGAAAATTCCCAGAAAATTCCAGAAAATTGAGAAAAATCCAAGATTTAATAATTTGAGAAATTTAGGGGGTTTACAACCTACCCAACTTATAAAAATTTTGTCCTCGAAATTTAAGAATAACAAGGCACGAAAGGAAAGGCCGAGAAATAAAATACACCTCAGGGTTCAAAAAGATAGGGGTATCGCTCTCTAATCTCGTCTTCTCGCTCCCAGGTGGATTCGCCGGGAGAATGGTGCTTCCAAGCTACGCGAACCAGGGAGATAACCTGGTTCCGTAGGACTTTCTCCGAGCGATCCAGTATCTCCACGGGTTGCTCCTGGTAAGTCAGACTTGGGCCTACTTCGAGCTCTGAGTGATCCAAAATGTGGCTGGGGTCTGACACGTACTTTCTCAGCTGCGACACGTGGAAGACATTATGTACTCCATCCAGAGAGGGTGGCAATGCCAGTCGGTATGCCACTTCTCCGATTTTCTCCTGTATGCCAAAAGGTCCAATAAATCTGGGGCTGAGTTTTCCACTCCTTCCGAACCTAATGGTGCCACGTGTCGGGGAAATCTTTAAGAACACCAGCTCTCCAACCTTTAATAAAGTCATAATCAAGCCTTAGTTCCATAAGCAAAATATTTAATTTGACTTGAATTTCATAAATTTAATTACCTCAAATTCCAAGGGCCTTCGGTGGCTATTTGTCCAATGTCGTTGCCTGTCTTGAGCCACTCGAAGTCTGTCCCTTATTTGTTTTACCTTCTCAGCCGAATCGATCACCATCTCTGGTCCCAGCAGGGCTCTTTCTCCAACGTCGTTCCATGATAGCGGGGTACGACATCTTCGTCCATACAGAGCTTCAAATGGAGTCATCTCGATGCTGGCTTGATAACTGTTATTATAAGAGAACTCCACAAGATGTAGATAGTCTTCCCAGGATCCTCCAAAATCCAGAACACATGTACGGAGCATATCTTCAAGTGTCTGGATTGTACGTTTCGATTGTCCATCAGTTTGGGGATGATAAGATGTGCTGAATTTGAGTTGCGTCCCCAAGCTGGCTTGTAAGCTCTTCCAGAAGTGAGAGGTGAATCTTGAATCTCTGTCGGAGACAATACTTACTGGAACCCCATGCAACTTAACAATATGTCTGATATATAGATCTGCCAGCTTCTCTGTAGATAGCCCTACTTTGAAAGGTAGAAAGTGTGCCGACTTGGTCAGTCTATCCACTATCACCCAGATTGCATCCTTTCCACTAGGTGTCCTCGGAAGTCCGGAAACAAAGTCCATTGTGATATGTTCCCACTTCCACTCCGGAATGGGTAGTGGTTGGAGCAATCCTCCAGGTCTTTGTCTCTCTGCCTTGACTTGCTGGCACACTAAGCAACGGAATACGAACCTGGCTACTTCTCTTTTCATGCCATGCCACCAAACATGCGTCCTCAGGTCCTTGTACATCTTGTTGGCCCCTGGATGTATAGAGTATTGCGATCTGTGCGCCTCTTGCATAATTTCTTCTCTTATGTCTCCTTGAGGTACACATAATCTATCGCCATGCCTCAGTGATCCATCTTCATGAATTCTGAATTCTTCTACTAATCCAGCTTGCACTTGACCTCGAAGGCTTCGCAGGCCTTCGTCTTGAAATTGAGTCTCCTTGATTTTGTCTATTAAGGTAGACTGAATCTGCAAGTTCATCATTTGGCCTTCTTTTCCTGGGATAATTACTTCAATACCCAGACTTTCCAGGTCCTCGAGCAAGTGTCGGTTCAAAGTCAAGTACATCGCCATAGGGTATCTGCTTAGGGCATCAGCAACTACATTGGCCTTCCCAGGATGATATTGAAGGGTGATATCAAAGTCTTTCATTAGTTCCAGCCACCTTCTTTGCCTCATGTTCAGCTCTTTCTGGGTGAAGATATATTTTAGACTTTTATGGTCTGTAAATATTTCCACCTTTTCTCCATAAAGATAATGTTTCCATAGTTTAAGAGCAAAAATGACAGCTGCCAATTCTAAATCATGAGTTGGATAATTCTTTTCATGTGGTCGAAGCTGTCTAGAGGCATAGGCTATTATCTTCTTGTTCTGCTCCAATACACAACCTAGACCTTTTCCAGAAGCATCACTATAAATAGCGAAACCTCCGGTTCCGGAAGGTAAGGTCAGAATAGGGGCAGAAGTCAGTCTTTTCTTTAATTCCTCAAAAGCACGATGACATTCATCAGTCCAGGTGAACTCTTCATCTTTTCTTGTTAATTTTGTCATGGGCTCCGCAATTCTAGCAAAGTCCTTCACAAACTTCCGATAGTAGCCAGCTAGTCCCAGGAAACTTCTAATCTCAGCTACAGAGTCTGGAGTGGGCCAGGATTCTACTGCAGCTATCTTCTTAGGATCTACTGCTATTCCATCTTCAGTCACAATATGTCCCAAGAATTCTACTTTTTCTAGGAAGAAAGCACATTTAGACAATTTTCCATAAAGTTTTTCCTTCCTCAAAGTCTCCAAGGCTAACCTCAAATGTTCTTCATGTTCTTCGGGGGTCTTGGAGTAGATCAAAATATCATCAATGAAGACCACTACAAATTTGTCTAGATAAGGCTGAAAAACTCTGTTCATTAGGTTCATAAAAACTGCTGGAGCATTCGTCAACCCGAACGGCATTACTAAGAATTCGTAGTGTCCGTTCCTGGTATTGAAAGCAGTTTTAGGGATGTCTTCCTTTCTCACCCTTACTTGGTAGTAACCCGACCTTAAATCAATCTTTGAAAACACCCGAGCTCCACTCAGCTGATCGAATAAGTCATCTATCCTGGGCAGGGGATACTTATTCTTAATTGTTAAGGCATTCAAGGCCCTATAGTCAATACACATTCGGGATGTTCCGTCCTTCTTGGGCACAAATAATACTGGAGCTCCCCAGGGTGAGACACTAGACCTAATGAAGCATTTGTCTTCTAGTTCTTTGATTTGCTCATTTAGTTCTATTATCTCCTTCTTGTTGATTCTGTAAGGATTTTGAGATACTGGTGCTGCTCCTGGCACTAAGTCAATGGAGAATTCAACTTCTCGGTCTGGGGGTAAGCCTGGGAGATCCTCAGGGAAGACATCAAGGTATTCAGAGATGATAGGTGGCAATTCTTCTGTTACTAGGGCTCCACAAATTATGTTATTACCCATTTCTCTAGAACCTCTAGCAAATTCAAATTCTGGCTTGCCAGGGGGTCTGAAGATTACACTGCCTCTGTGACAGTCTATTGTGGCATGATGTTGACTTAACCAATCCATACCCAGTATAATGTCAAAACTGGGCACTGGCATTACAAGTAGTCTAGCATACAGTTCTCTTCCACATAGTGAAATAGGACAATTGTTACAGGCATCACTAACCGGGATGATTCCTCCACCGGTAATGATCTTATAACAATTCCTAAGGGGTTTAGTGGTTAAGCTATGCTTCATAAGGAAATCTACTGACATGAATGAATGAGAAGCTCCAGAGTCAAATAAAGTAATAGCTGGTATTGAATTTATAAGCACAGAACCTGTGATCACGTCTGCTGCGGCTTTTGCTTCTTCCAGAGTCATTGCATAAGCACGGCCTTGCTGCGGTGCACCCCTCTGTTGCTGCTGTTGGTGCTGAGCAAAGCGTTGTTGTTGAGTTGGAAGCGGGGGTCCCCTCTGTTGTGCTGCTGGGGGCCTGGCCTGGACTGGAGCCTTTGGTGCAGCTGGGCGTCCTTGAGCAGCAGGACAGTCCCTCAATTGATGTGCTGGGGAGCCACAATAGAGGCAGGCACCTAGCCTCTTTCTACAGTCTTGCTAAGTGTGGCCTGGTTTTTGGCAATAGTTACAAGGGGGAGCTCGCTGGTTCTGTCCCTGAGCCTGGTGTTGGGGTGCTGGAGCTCGAGGGAGAGGACGTTGAGTTTGCTGCGGGGCCCTCTGTTGTTGTTGTTGCTGTTGTTGAAAAGGGCGTTTGTTGGGTCCCGCATTTCCGGTATCTCTTTCTCGCTTCAGTTTGTGCCCCATATCTCTCTCTACGCCTTGTGCCACGCTCAGGATTTCTTCATAGGTGCGAGCTCGGCTGGTGGTTACAGCAAGGCGAATATCCGGAGACAGCCCCTTCTTGAATCTACGGGCTCTGTCCTCCGGGGTACGAACCATGTACTCCACAAAGTGGCTTAACCTGCTAAATTTAGCAGTATATTCATCAACAGACAGGTTACCTTGTTCTAGTCTCTCGAATTGGCTTTCGAGAGCTTCCCGAGCCACTTCGGGGTAGAATTTCTCCTTGAATAGCCTTTTAAAATCTTCCCAGGTGATGTCGGGAGCAGATAGTTGAGGTTCATCTCTGAACCAGGTTCGAGCAATGTCGAACAGTTGCAGGCTTGCGGACTCCACTTTAAGATCATCAGGAACCCGAGCAGTCTTCAGGAGTCTCTCTACGTTCTATATCCATTCATCGGCATAGAGAATGCCTTCAGTTCCGTAGAATTCCAGGGGTCTCAGATTCTTGAAGTCTTTGGCACTCCCTGGCTGTCACGCCCCAGTCCCAAAAATACGTAGGACTAGGACACGTAAGCATGCCAGCCGCATGGATATGGCAACTCCAATATATGGAAACCAAATCCATACGTACGCTGTAATATGAATATAAAATCCACAAGTGGTATAAAATGTAATACAAGTCACAGGGTAAAATCTAAATCTCATCCACCAAAATCATATAGAAATAAATAACCAGTATCTATGAAACCAGATCTCAATAAGAAGTATCTAAAGATGATAGTTGGATGGAAACAAATCCACTACCAACTCAAATGGGAAAGTAAATACAATATAAGTACAACTCACTCAAACAATATAAGCACCAGCTACCAATCACGTCTCGAAGAGAAGACATCTACGAAGCATCTATATCCTTCCAAATCTGCGCTCCTGCAAATACTCAAGAACAGGTACACCTGGCAGCGGACCAGGTCCTCAGAGGGACATAACAAGATACAAAAAATACGAGCCAACTTGAATACAGTAAACATGCATATAATTTGAAAATAAATAAGTACGCTGTACAAGACAATCTATATGAATGCAAGTGAGGATAACTTTTCGACGTATGGGCAAGGGTAGTCTACTCGATCTAAGCCTCACAACTCACACACCCGTCTGGAATATCAGAAATCGACATACCTCTGGGGTAGCGACCAGCGCGACTCTACAGAAATCGACATACCTCTGGGGTAGCGACCAGCGCGACACACGCCCGTAGTGCGAGCTATATACTACGGTTTACCAGAGTGGTTAAAAGCCCATACGCCTAATAATTGTCCTCTATGATACTAAGTGCCATGTGTGTGTCAACATATCTAATACATAGTAATGACTGAAAGAAAACTACACATGCAAGAACTATACAGAAATAAAATAAATAAATATAAATATAAATAGCATGCAAAGCACTGTAACTAATTTGGCAAGGTATCTTGCCTGGCAAGAAGCTGCAAAATGTAGTGTCCCAATGTCAACACCAAGAGTCAGAAGCTACGGCCTCAGAATGAACGTCTCCGGATGCTGAAATAAATATCACCAACGTTCCCAGAATAAGCAAAATAGCTAAAAAGTACATCCCTTTCGTCCAATTTGGACACAGGGGCAAAACGGTAATTTCGGATAAAAGTGGGGTCCACATGTGGCCCACTTTGCACCGAAAAGCGTGCCAAGGGTAACAGTCTCTAAATGGGACAAACTATAGGTCAAACAACTCTAAATGTCAATACGAACCCAACGGTATATCCAAATATGGATTCCGATGGGCCGAACACAATTTGGTCCAAAAAGTCAACTGTGGGCCCGCCAATTGGCGATCTGGTCAACCGTCTCAGAATTGCGTGAAAATTGGGTCACAGGACCAGCGCATTACCATGAGTCCAGTGGCGCAAGTTTCGTCGCAATCTGACAAGCGTGCACAAAATACTCGCGAGTTCCACAAAAGTGGCGACACGGAATGTGTTCGCGGATACGGCCTGATTTCGGCGTGCACACGCGTCCAATTCAGTCCCCATGAATTTTCACGTGTCCCGTTATGCTGCGTGCACCATTCGGTACACTTGGCACACGGCGGGGCGGTCCCGTTTGGCAGGGCACGCCCCGATCTCCAACTTTTAGAAAACCGAAAAAGTGGGTGCGCGCAGTTTTGTGACGAATATATTTTTGTCCACAGCAACTAATAGCACAAGGTTATAATACAAAAAATAAACTAGGTCATGTAATCTACAGGTATCAAAAAGAATCATCGAATTCGGATCTCTGTGGTGGGAGATACGAACTCGGCAATATGGGTGGTCAATCTGGAATTCCACGATTGCAGAATTCTGTCTGTTCGCGCTGACTTGGGCGCTGTTTTTTACCTAGGGGCACACGTTTTCCGAGGTTGGCTATAAAACAAATATTTGAGAGGGTCGAGGGAAGATCATACCTATGAAAACGGATCAGCGTTTGGTCGAGCGAGTCAACGAGAATTCACGCCGGAGCGAAGGTGCCTCTAGTGGGAAACTGTAGGCGCGAGGTCGGCGTCGACGGGATGGTTGGATGGCTTGGCGGGGCTTCTCTGGCTGCGGTGACGGCTCTAGATGGGAAGAAAAAGTCTGGAGTTTTAGGTTAGGGTTTTAGAGAACTATCTATATATATATATATATATATATATATATATATATATATTAAGAGAGATAGAGGGGAAGTAGCGGGTTTCCGCAGGTTGGAAAGGGCTTCGGGTGAGAAGGAATTCACTGGGCGGTCGGGTCCATCAAATAGGCTGAAGAGGCTAAGTGGCGGTCAAGCAAATTAAATGCAAAAGTGGGATAGTAGGCGGGGCTCCTCTCAGCAAGTTGCTGAAGGAAAAAGAAACAAAGCTAAGTTGCTACTAAACATAGTAGTTATTAATATATTATTAAGTAGTAGTAGTAGCAGCCTAAATAACTAAGTTTGCTAGCCTACGTAGCTAAGTAGTAGTAAATAAATAACTAAGTAGTATTATTACTATTATTATTATTGTTATAATTATTATTAAATTCTTTTTTTTTTTTCTTTTTCTTTCTTTCTTTAAATATATATATACATATATATATATATTTGTATATACATATATATATATACTTATACTCATAAGAAATTTTATAGAATAGGGTATTGCACATCGTTAGGCTAGCAACTGCTTAAGGGGTCTCCTACATGGAATAAATTCCGAAAAATTTCTGATGGTCCCACAAGTCATCTAAGTGCCCGAACACCTAACATAAAAATTATTAAAAATCTATTTCTCCTATTTAGACCTAATTACTATAATTTAATTAATAATAAATAAAATAAAAAGGTATATACGATTTTCTAGGAAGGGGGTTTTACATTCTACCCAACTTATAAAAATTTCGTCCTCGAAATTAAAATTAAGCCACGATAGAATGCAATGATGGTATAAGATTTGCATTATTTAAAATGCAAGGCTAGGTTTAAAGGGGTGGGCGATGTTGCACGTTGCACATCATGAAAAAAATCTATATGAGCGAAAAATAGGTTTCTTCATGTGTCATGTCCAATGGTGTGGACACATAAATGCTCCTTTGCATAAAAGCGTCCAACAATTGGAAAATTGCACAAAGATGAGAATTGGATGATGGGCATGTCTAGGATAAGGGTGTAGAATGTGTAGGAAGGCAGTGGCTAGTGTAGTGCTCCAATTATCGGAGCACGGTAAGGCGTGTCAAGTGATATCATGTTGCAAAATTAATTAAAAATACTGTGTTCTACTTCTAACTGGATTCAAGCTAAACTTAGTCTTACTAACTCAGCCAGGTAGGTCAAACTTTTGGGTGAGGGGTTCACAACCTGCCGAACTTAAAATTTTCCATCTACCACCTAAGGCCATACGTCTAGAAAAACTATTGCTCAAAATTATTTAATCATGATTTTTAATCCTCAGAAGTTTAACACCAAACATATCACCTTCGATATGCCCTTAACCAATTATAAAAGAGGGTCACTAAGTCATGTGTTTAGCCTTATGGGGTATAGCTAGTACTATCAGTGTCAACTCATACCAGCACGAGGTTTCGTCTTTCCGAAATAGGGGAAGACGGAGAGAAATAATAAAGAACTCGAGGTGAAGGGGACAGAATACAAGTACGAGGTTCAAAGAGATTAAAGAATCGAAAAGAGAGTTGTCGGGACAGTTGTGGATTGAAATCCTATTTTTGGTAATTTTCTATTTACCTGCTCATATCAGTACAGTTATATAACCGATACGATGTGTCAGCCATATCTAGGGGCAAGTATATCTGTCTACTACCATATATCTCAATCCACGTAAAGTAGTAATGCGAAGAGCGAACCAAGCGCACTAAGGTTAGCTAGACCTTAATACACCGATTCTGATTAGGCAATTATATCATTGTGTGCACCCAATAATACATATGCCATGAGCAAGCTCGATAAAAGAATAAGCTTGCAAAAACTAGGCTATAATAGCAGCATAAGTCAAGGTAGTACAACAAACATAAATACGCTGGATTATGATGAAAGAAGGTACATAACAATTCAAGTTCACAAAAGATAAGACTCCACAAACTCTACATCTGGCATACTAATTCCTTGTCTAAGTCGATAGTCGACAAGGTAGGGGTATAGCCTCTAAGTTCTACAGTCTGAGAAAAAAATAATGTCGTCCTAAGCTAGCATACAGTTAAATGTCATTCATTCACACTTCAATAATAATAAGGCAAAAGACTATGTGATACTATGTTGTGAGGTATACTACCCAACTTATAAAAATTAAACTAGTACTGTAATTGTCTTAAGCATACCGTGGAACTCCTGTTAAGGTCTACGAGAAGGGGTCTTGGTACTTACTAGGGTATCCTCTATGCTAGGGTCAAATATTATGGTAAAACCTCTAACTATCTCTAGTAGTGTCTATACTACTCAAGTCTTCTTAATACATCAAGGGGTAATGGTATACCAATCTAAAGATAAGGAGTTCTAGGGTTCACTAGATATTCTAAACTTAGTGGTGTGTCTATATTCTCGTTGTATTCTTAATAGGTGTGCTACTCTAATTATCATCCTAATAACAGAGGTTCCTATATTCTAGTAGAAGGCTATACTCAAGAACTGTTAGGGGAGTACAGGAATCAAGCAGGATGCAATTGTTCAAAATAGAACATATAGGAGAAAGATGAATCATAGTCAATTGTGGATGAGATCCTATACTCTAGTCCTAGGTGCAGGCTTGCTCGGCACAGTAACGTAACCGAGACAATATGCTCTTGACCTGCATGGGCCACCACAAAAATATGTCACGCCCCAGTCCCAAAAATACGTAGGACTAGGACACGTAAGCATGCCAGCCGCATGGATATGGCAACTCCAATATATGGAAACCAAATCCATACGTACGCTGTAATATGAATATAAAATCCACAAGTGGTATAAAATGTAATACAAGTCACAGGGTAAAATCTAAATCTCATCCACCAAAATCATATAGAAATAAATAACCAGTATCTATGAAACCAGATCTCAATAAGAAGTATCTAAAGATGATAGTTGGATGGAAACAAATCCACTACCAACTCAAATGGGAAAGTAAATACAATATAAGTACAACTCACTCAAACAATATAAGCACCAGCTACCAATCACGTCTCGAAGAGAAGACATCTACGAAGCATCTATATCCTTCCAAATTTGCGCTCCTGCAAATACTCAAGAACAGGTACACCTGGCAGCGGACCAGGTCCTCAGAGGGACATAACAAGATACAGAAAATACGAGCCAACTTGAATACAGTAAACATGCATATAATTTGAAAATAAATAAGTACGCTGTACAAGACAATCTATATGAATGCAAGTGAGGACAACTTTTCGACGTATGGGCAAGGGTAGTCTACTCGATCTAAGCCTCACAACTCACACACCCGTCTGGAATATCAGAAATCGACATACCTCTGGGGTAGCGACCAGCGCGACTCTACAGAAATCGACATACCTCTGGGGTAGCGACCAGCGCGACACACGCCCGTAGTGCGAGCTATATACTACGGTTTACCAGAGTGGTTAAAAGCCCATACGCCTAATAATTGTCCTCTATGATACTAAGTGCCATGTGTGTGTCAACATATCTAATACATAGTAATGACTGAAAGAAAACTACACATGCAAGAACTATACAGAAATAAAATAAATAAATATAAATATAAATAGCATGCAAAGCACTGTAACTAATTTGGCAAGGTATCTTGCCTGGCAAGAAGCTGCAAAATGTAGTGTCCCAATGTCAACACCAAGAGTCAGAAGCTACGGCCTCAGAATGAACGTCTCCGGATGCTGAAATAAACATCACCAACGTTCCCAGAATAAGCAAAATAGCTAAAAAGTACATCCCTTTCGTCCAATTTGGACACAGGGGCAAAACGGTAATTTCGGATAAAAGTGGGGTCCACATGTGGCCCACTTTGCACCGAAAAGCGTGCCAAGGGTAACAGTCTCTAAATGGGACAAACTATAGGTCAAACAACTCTAAATGTCAATACGAACCCAACGGTATGTCCAAATATAGATTTCGATGGGCCGAACACAATTTGGTCCAAAAAGTCAACTGTGGGCCCGCCAATTGGCGATCTGGTCAACCGTCTCAGAATTGCGTGAAAATTGGGTCACAGGACCAGCGCGTTACCACGAGTCCAGTGGCGCAAGTTTCGTCGCAATCTGACAAGCGTGCACAAAATACTTGCGAGTTCCACAAAAATGGCGACACGGAATGTGTTCGCGGATACGGCCTGATTTCGGCGTGCACACGCGTCCAATTCAGTCTCCACGAATTTTCACGTGTCTCGCTATGCTGCGTGCACCATTCGGTACACTTGGCACACGGCGGGGCGGTCCCGTTTGGCGGGGCGCGCTCCGATCTCCAACTTTTAGAAAACCGGAAAAAGTGGGTGCGCGCAGTTTTGTGACGAATATATTTTTGTCCACAGCAACTAATAGCACAAGGTTATAATACAGAAAATAAACTAGGTCATGTAATCTACAGGTATAAAAAAGAATCACCAAATTCGGATCTCTGTGGTGGGAGATACGAACTCGGCAATATGGGTGGTCAATCTGAAATTCCACGATTGCAGAATTCTGTCTGTTCGCGCTGACTTGGGCGCTATTTTGTACCTAGGGGCACACGTTTTCCGAGGTTGGCTATAAAACAAATATTTGAGAGGGTCGAGGGAAGATCATACCTATGAAAACGGATCAGCGTTTGGTCGAGCGAGTCAACGGGAATTCACGCCGGAGCGAAGGTGCCTCGAGTGGGAAACTGTAGGCGCGAGGTCGGCATCGACGGGATGGTTGGATGGCTTGGCGGGGCTTCTCTGGCTGCGGTGACGGCTCTAGATGGGAAGAAGAAGTCTGAAGTTTTAGGTTAGGGTTTTAGAGAACTATCTATCTATATATATATATATATATATATATATATATATATATATATATATATATATATATATATATATATATATATTAAGAGAGATAGAGGGGAAGTAGCGGGTTTCCGCAGGTTGGAAAGGGCTTCGGGTGAGAAGGAATTCACTGGGCGGTCGGGTCCATCAAATAGGCTGAAGAGGCTAAGTGGCGGTCAAGCAAATTAAATGCAAAAGTGGGATAGTAGGCGGGGCTCCTCTCAGCAAGTTGCTGAAGGAAAAAGAAACAAAGCTAAGTTGCTACTAAACATAGTAGTTATTAATATATTATTAAGTAGTAGTAGTAGCAGCCTAAATAACAAAGTTTGCTAGCCTACGTAGCTAAGTAGTAGTAAATAAATAACTAAGTAGTATTATTACTATTATTATTATTGTTATAATTATTATTAAATTCTTATTTTTTTTTCTTTTCTTTTTCTTTCTTTCTTTAAATATATATATACATATATATATATTTGTATATACATATATATATATACTTATACTCATAAGAAAATTTATAGAATAGGGTATTGCACATCGTTAGGCTAGCAACTGCTTAAGGGGTCTCCTACATGAAATAAATTCCGAAAAATTTCTGATGGTCCCACAAGTCATCTAAGTGCCCGAACACCTAACATAAAAATTATTAAAAATCTATTTCTCCTATTTAGACCTAATTACTACAATTTAATTAATAATAAATAAAATAAAAAGGTATATACGATTTTCTAGGAAGGGGGTTTTACACTGGCCTCTTGAGTGACGACTCCTGGGGCTTAAGGGCTTCTGAGAGGCTGGTCCGCAGAAGTGCCGTCTGTTCTTTCTGGGATTCCACCAATCCCTGGAACACTCCTAGCAGTTGTGCCCCATCTAGGGTAACTGCCGGGACAGATGGAGGCGGCGGGAGTGCAAGAGTCTCGGGCACATTCTGCTCAGCTGGTTCTGATGTGCCTCCTACTGTGTTCCTGGTCTGGACCATTCTGAAAGATTAAGGGATAGGAAGATCAGAATAGAATACTTGGAAATCAAAGGCGATAGGAAAAAAATTGAGCAGCAATGATATCAAGAATTGAAATAAGGACGCTATACTGTGAATGAGCTTTTCCTAGAATCCTCAATTTTATTCCATACCCTGTCCTAGGGTATTACCCTATTTTAGGATAGGACCTGCATGGGCCACCATAAAAACGTGTCACGACCCGCACCCGGAAGTTCGGGCACGAGTGCGTGGGTACGTCCAGCCTACGCCGCAGAGTCGGCGGTAGTACGCTGTCTAGGTCAATCCATCTAACTAGTCTAACTCATTCACAACTAACATAGGCAAGATAATAATGAGAATAGAAACTTAAAATTTACAACTAAAATAAATGTGACAACAATTCAAATGTTTAATACAGGAATTTCAAATGAAATCGGGGACAAACCCGATTAAATAAGATAAGAAACAAAATAAAACATAGCTACTGCTAGCTACTCTGCAGCAGGGGTCTCCTGAGTGGGTTCTGGCTCCTCATAGGTATCATCTATACCCTCATAAGGACCATAATAAGTAGGGGCAAGATCCTCATCATCGCCTAAATCAACAGATCCAGTCAGGAAAGGAGCAAAGTACACAGTGCACAACAATGTTAAACTAAATATTTATGACAATTAAATATTGAATATCATGTTAAGGAAATTGCATAAAAGAATGTTAATATTTCAGAGTCAAAACTATAAACAGGAATATGAGAAAACAGAAGTAAACGAGCAGGAAAAGAAACTACACAGTCAGCAAGAATATAACATGACCTGAAGTTATCTGTATGGAACTTGTGTTTGTTTTTAGAATACTTAGTTGGCATGTAGGGGTTTATAAGGCTAATCCGGCCGTCATGAACGACTATTAGTCACGAATAATCGGGATCCGGCTGATGGACAGTCGTGTACCAACAGCTATTATTCACGGCAAGGGGAAGGGTAACTACATGCCTTTCAGTATTCTCCCACCCGACATGAAAAACAAGACATGAATTCCAATATTCAAGACATAAAATATAGTATTCTAACACTACGTGTAATCATCAAGAGTACTACTAGAGCAGAGAATTTAATTATCACAATATAAAGATTAACTTGAAGTGCAGGTACTTGCCTGTTGTTTGGATCTGTTTAATTTGGTTCTTGGAAGAAATTTCCACAGATGAGTCCAAAAGCTGAAATAGATATTACCATCATGCTCAGAAGATGTCAAATAGCTAGAAATGCCTGTCCTTGGGTCCAATTTGGAGACAAGGGCAAAAACGGCAGTTTCGGGTCAAAACGGGGTCCGCCGGTGGGCCCGCTTTGCACCGAAAAATGCGTCCGGGTCAAAAGTCTCCAAATTCACCAAACTTAGTGTCAACAGGTCAGGAACGCTGATACGAACCCAACGGAACTTCCAGATTTGGATTCCGATGAGCCGAACACAAAATCGCCCGTCGAACGGGGCCTGTGGGGCCCACGACACGCGATTTCGTCAATGTTCTCAGAATCGAACCAAACTTGACCCACAGGACCAGCGTATCGCTACGAGTCCGATGGCGCAAGTTTCGTCTCGATCCGACATGTGTGCACGAAATTAGGGTGAATTACAGAAAAGCCGGATACGGGGCGATGTCCGCGGATACGCGTTGATTCCGGTGTGCACGCACACCCGAATCAGCTTCCGCGAAGTCTCACACGTCCGTATCGACGAGGCGCACGTATCTGTGAAGACCGTGCACGACCAAGTCGTCCTGTTTGGCGGGGCGTACTCAGTTCCGGGGTGAAACATGGTCTGGCTTTTTCTGTTTTTGGATCGCGGTGTGCGATCGCCACAGGCCGCGATGCCCCGAACAGTTTGTCCGGACACCGAGAGGGTCATACAGGCTACGCGTAGGAATTTACAGAATCGAAAACGGAGATCAGGGTTGCAAGTTACGAATACCTGAAGGGGACCGAGAAACCAGGGTTTTTCGAGTCCGACACGCGGTTCTGTGTCCTGGACGTGTCCACGTGTCCAGCGGCGTGTCCGGGTGTCCTCGGCTGTGTCCGGTGCTTTGGGAGGCTGGCCGTCGGTCGGCGAGGCCCTGGGTGGTCCGGCGGGGTCGTCGACAGCGGCTAGGGCGGCGCCGAGGGGTCGGCCGGCGGCTCGAGCAGTCGTCGAGCGGCTGAGGGAGGTGTCTGGAGGTCGGGGAGGAGAGAGGAGCAGGGTGGAGGGGCTCTGGACGGCGGCGCTGTGCTGGGCGGCGCAGGGAGGAGGACGGCGGTCTGGGAGGGAGTTAGGGTTAGGGTTTGTGGGGGAGAAAGAGGGCGGAGGAGAGGATATATATAGGGGACGAGGCGGGGTGAGGCCGGGCGTCGTGGCCGCGGGAGAAACGGAGGGGGAGTCGACGTGGGGGGTTCTCCGGCCACGTCGCCGGAGAACGCGGCGGGCGGCGTGAAGTTCAGGTCGTGGGGAAGAACGGGGAACAGGGGTGAGGCGCCGGGTCGGGTCGGACGCGGATCCGGTCAGGCCGACCCGCCCGACCCGTTAGGGTGATGGTTGGGCTGGGCTGGGTTGAACCAATGGGCTCAAACAAATATTAACAATAATAATAATAATAATAATAATAAATAAATAAATAAATAAATAAATAAATAAATAGATAATTAATTTAAATAATTAATAAATTAGTTTTCAGGCATTTTAAAAATATGTCTGAGGCCCAGAAAAATCCAAAAAAATTACCCTAAGTCCAAATTTTCATTTTACACCCAAAAATATTATTTTCATGATATTTTAATATTATTTATTGCTAATTAAAAATTATTTATTAATTGAAAAGCTTGATTTTAATTACAGAAAATTCTCAGAAAATTTCAGAAAATTGAGAAAAATCCAAGATTTAATAATTTGAGAAATTCAGGGGGTTTACAGGTTTATCCCGAAGTAATTTTTCATACGGTCATTTTGGAACAAATTGGACCTTGTTTAGATCTCCCAGTCAAAAGTTATGATACTTTAAAGTTTTATATTTTATATTTTTGCCTGTAACATGTACGTCTTACTTCGGATGGAAATTTTCTCTACACGAATTGTGTTACTTTTATCGAAAACATACAAATCGACCTATTGTTTGAAGAAAAACGATTTCAAAATAAATAGTTATGGGCGTTCGAAGTCTGCTCGACGACAGACGTAATATTCTTACGATAGATTTTTTTTTTTTGGGTTCAATAATAACATATTTTATTTTGAATGCTAAATTTTATTTTTTCTAATTTATTTAAAAAAAATTATTGCTATAACAATTTTTTTTAAAAATAGAACTAAACCTAAATAAAACAAAACACAAAAAAACCTAAAAAACAAACCAAAAAAAAATCCAAAAAAAACCCAAAAAAAATCAAAAAAATAACACACAAAAAAAAATATTGGCATATTTTTGCCAACTTGGTTGACCCGGTTGGCGAAAATTTAAAAAATAAATAAATATTATTTCATATTTTCTTCAACTCAGCTGGCGATATATATCGTAATTTTAAATTTTTTTAAACTTTTATTGATATATTTAAATAATATAAATTTATTATCAGTACACTAAAATTTTTATTTTTTTAATATTTAAACGATATAGTTGTTGTATAAATATTCAGCTTGGACTTTTGTTAGATTGATTGAATGAAGAGAAAATAACAGGAAGCAGGCCTGGGCTTGGGCTGACTGCCAGCTCAGACGTCTGCATCAGATGCAAGGACACAATCCAACGGTTGCGCGTCACGCTCCTACTTTGTTCTCTTTCTCCGACGTGACTGGTCCAAAGGAAGAAGAAGAAGAAGAAAAAGAGGAAAAAGAAGAAGTAGAAAACGTTTTAAAAGAGCTATTTAATTTTTCTTGTTCGTGAGAGCTTCGAGCCATGGTGTTGGCTCCTCGACTCCTCTCCCGATCCAAACACGTACGTCTCTCTCGATCGCCTGTAATAAGACCTGATCTACTCATCAAATTACTTAGCTTCGATCTTTTAATTTCCAAATTTAGTGATACTTAAAGAGATTACTGCTTGTTGTCATCGAGATCTTGTTTTCTAATTTGATCCTTTCTTCAATTTTTGGTGGTTTTGAGAAAACCCTAACCCTAAATTTATGATCCTTTTGTAAAGTCGTCTCATTTTTCCGGTATCAGTACAGGAATTGAGTGTAATGTGTGAATTTTCAATTTTCTCCGGATTTTATCGTCATAGTACTATTTATATTGTTGGCTGATATCAATTAGGAACTATATCAAATATACGAACTAATTGCCGTTAGTTTTTTGTGGTATTGTGAAATTCTACTCGCGGTATGGATTTAAAATCTTCCTCTTGTCATGTTTTAGCATGGCTGATAATGAAGGGGTCAATTATGTTTAAATCGATAATCATCAATGCTGTTATTTTGTTATTGAATGTTGGATGTGGCTCGTGTTCGTATTTGGAGCTGCGAGCACCGTCCATAGATTTGGAGAAGCTCGAAAGGAGAATAAAGCAGACAGATTCTGCTGAGCATCAGCAGAACGGCATACCGTCGGCATACTATTGGTATGTCATCCGTGACCCCGTATACTCACATTTTTGGTCCGACAAATTTTGGTTACATAAGCATACTGCCGGTATGCAGTCAGGTCGGGACTAGTTCAGAAAACATACGATTCAGATCTGTTTTCTTCGGTTCAATGGTCCTGATTGCTCCTAGGCCTAGGTTAAGTAATGGGGAGGGGTGTATTTAATAACTCGACAAGTCCACTTTGTAGGTGGGAAGTGCTTGAGACTATTGATTGCTAAAATCTAGGGTTTTCTAGGGTTTTGCTAGAGAGCCATTAGAGGAGTCCTTTAGAGGTTAAATGAGAGATCGTTGGAGATCTATCTAAAGGAGAGGGTTTCGGTTGCGGTGTGCGTTGTAACTCTTTTCTAAGGTTCTCTTATTGATTCAATAAAGATTTCTCTAATCGTCACAATGTTACTTTTGACCGAACCACATAAATTCTTGTGTGCTTTGTGTTTATTGTTCGGTTATTATTTTGCTTTTGTAATTCTCGTCATTATAAGGGTATTGTCGTGTTATCACTTCCGCGTATTGCACAACAATTGAAACCTTTCTTAATGGACAATATGAAGGGGGTTAGTTGCAATATAGTGTCAAATGTAGTGAGTGTTGGAGTTGAAGAAATAACAATTATCGTGTCTTTTTCGTTTATTCTTGTAATGGAAGTGAGGGGGGAGGGCACTCATTTCACTATTAGGAACATCAAGAGAGATGTGTGATAACCACCACCAACACCAAGAATCACAACAGACCCCTTGACTCAGAAAGAAATTTCAGATAGGTAAGTTCTTTTGGGTCATCCTTGGCCGGAAGAGCATTTTATAAATCATATGATTTTCTTTGCCCAGAGTTCTTTTTTCCAGGGGACAATTACTTTTTATAGATTTGTTAAATCATTCTAGAGGACAATTATACCTTAGGCGAAATCACGGTTTTAGTTATAGTATGAATACGGGGTTTTAATTGAATCATAGGGTCTTAACAAGAGAATTCCTATCAATAGCAAAACAAGCGCAACTCCATGTTAAGTACCAAAAAGTAAAATAAACTACCTAATTTTTGGGGGTAAGGTACATGAATCATTTTCTTCCAATTTTACCTTTTTTAGGGCCATCTCCTCTCTAGCTTTACCTATTTACATACCCTTTTGGACCTTATCACAGCCACAGTATAATTGGGTTAGGTTTTTCTGTAATTCTGGATGTTTTAACTAAATTTATCTCCCTTAACTTGGCACATCTATTTATTTCCTTTGCATGTGTCCAAATTATTTTAGAAGATATTCTGTCAACTTTTGATCATTTGACACTGATTTCAACTTTCTATGAATGCAATCATTGTTATCTTGTTAAATGTAGTGCCTCTCATCAAGCTCAAATTCAATATTCTAGCTTTAACTTTTTGGTTTCTCAAGAAAAACTCCAAACATGATCCATAAACTAAAGGATACTCGTGTCCGTAACATAAATGTCCTTCCAAATTCTCTTGGGTTCTTTTTCATAGTTCAATTCTAAACTGGATGCAACTGACATATATTTACATGCAGTTTGGTCCAATGAAGTTGAGGGAACTTGAAGGAAGCCAAAGAACCCATCAAGTATGCAGTGGGTCCCATGTCCAAGTTCTTTGTAGTTCTTGTTTCTTCTCCCTTGATTTATTTATTGTTGGTTGGGGGGGCAAATTGAGCTTGTGACCCTTATAAAAACTTAAGAACTTTGGACGTAGGGATCCACCTTTCCTTCTCTCTCTGCCAAGTTCCATGCCTAGGAACTTGGGAACTTAAAGGCTTATGTAGCATGGGACAAACCCATGCGAGGGTAAGTTCTTGTCCCCTCTCCTTTCCCAAGCAAGGTTTGCACTATCGGAATAGGTTTTGGACCCTCCCTATGAGTATCGGTATCGGCAGTTCCTGATCGGAGTATCATGTTCTTCGTTCAGAAAGCCAGAAAAAGTACTTTATAAAGCTAGAAAAATATTTGATATATTTAGACATTTATATATTATATTTTATTTTTCGTTAGTTTTAGGTGATATGATATTCAACATTGCTGAATCGTTTAGTGGCAATAAATATGATTATTTATTACTTGCCTTTAGACATAGACTCATAGTACAATCATAATAAATAGTTTCCAATCATAATAACTTATGGGCACAATCGAATTATTGTGTTGACACTATTTTTCCATACTTATCCCTTTTTTATTCATTTTTCTCTATCTAATTGACTGAGAAAGAGACTCCCAATGTCGGGAGCGGTAGAATCAGATCAGAACATGCCAAAACTGATACGATACGGCCGATATGTATCAGCGTAGGCTGATATAGCAAACTATGCTCCAAGTTCTGGGAAAAAATCAAGAGAACTCAAGAAACATTGGCCATTTTGTAGCCAAATTCCATGAGTTCCAAGATACTTTTCTCCATCCAAACAACCCCTTATATCACTAAATCTCTTATTGTGGTGGGCCCACAAGTTACTTTATGTGAAGTTCCATGAGTTCCAAGCCAAGTTCCCCAACATAAGATCCCCTTGTACTCCTCATTTTGATGGGCCCATAAGTTAGTTTGCCAAGTTCCATGTCCCAAGCAAGCAGCCACGTACATTTCATCTCTTATTATGTTGGGCCCATAAGTTACTATCTGCCAACAGCCCGGCTTGGAGAAAGGACATACAAAAAAAAGTTACTATCTGCCAACTCCCAATCACAAGTTTTTGCAATCAACAAGCCAAGGACCCATAGAAGTAAGGATGGAGACAGGAACTCCATATAAAAGGAATGAGACCCACTTCTACATTCCACACAGATTGTTCTACTTCTCCAACTCCCCTTAAGTTCAAATCACCATAGTGCCCGTTAATTGCCCAACTTCTGACTCATAAGGCGTGGAAAGGTGTGTGGGTACTGCAAACGTTTTTTCTCCAATGCAGAAGTAGATAATGTATCCTTTTCACATAGTATTTACTATTTAGCACTATCTCGCGACAATTAGTATATTTATATAGTTTGGGGCATTTTTTTTCCAGGTTAAGAATGCTACTTTCTTTCAACTCAAGTGAAGATATGATGTTTTTGACTTTATAATTTAAAAAAGTTATTGTCTTTGAGCATGTCTTTTGTAGTATAATAAGGTTGGCCCTTAAAGCAACAGGATTTAAGATGAACCATTCTTAAGTTTTTCTTGAGGGTGTGGAAGAATAACAAACTCAGAGTTGGAAGTACAAAGTAGTAACTGATAGATTTAACTTGTAATGGAGCTATGTTGTTTCAGTTATTTCCTGACAACCACATTCACATTGTCTACCAAGTGGTAGACTTTTAAGGATCCATTTCTATCTTTATCAAGCATTCTTGTTGGTAGCTATTGAGAGGCTTCAACCACTTCTAACTGAATACAGACCTGGAAAAAGATTAATACTGCAGATAAGATTTGTTATTTATTTGGTTAGGCAGAAAACAGTACGGGCCTATGGCGTCTGAGTCAAAATCCCATTTTCCAAACATGACGTAAAGAAGTTCCTGTTTAGGGTTTTTGATGCACTTACAAAACATTTGTGATTAAGTGATCTCTATAAAACTTCATGACAATTCTTAATTCATACAAAGCTTCAGAGACTATTTTAACATAAAAACATCTGATTGTGTTCTTTGTAAGTAGATGAGATTAGATTTTCATGTGAGCAGCTTCCTCTGTTACTGCTGTGCCAAAAATATGTGTTGTCCATCAGAGAGTTGTATGTAAATGAAATAAAAAAAGGTTAGTCAATATATCCAAGTAAGAGTACAACAGAACCTAATGACAAAGTAACTACAAATATGAAATATTATCAGACAATGGATGCATCTTTAAGATCAACACGTGCCAAGTATTAATGGATTAACAACATACCTCTTTAAATGGAATGTCCGTATGAATACTTAAGCACCATTTATTTTTCCAAACTTGCATCCATGATAGCTAACTGTCACGCCCCGATTTCCCCTAAATCGATAATCGTCCCCCGGACGTGATGCCGTGCACGCATAAGGCACAAAAGTTTAAAGTACCTATTCACCCAAACGGACCTCAACCTACGGCGCGACACTAACTATATTACAACTTATTAGATGTAATCATATAAAGTGCTTATAACAAAATCAACTCACTTCCATGTTGTTAATGTGATCCGCCCAAGTATTCAGGAGGCTTGGACTGCTTTAAAGCAAACCACTTAAGTGGTTTGCTACGTTCATCTCACTTTTTTAATATCTGTACACTTTTGCCGAGTATGAAAACATGTATAAGTTAGTAAAATCTAGGATAATAATATGTATTATTTATATACTTGTCTGTGACTTATTGTCTTAGTAAACCTTTATGTACTTCTCTCTAAACCTCTAACATTTAGTGGTGTGAAAATATGGTACGTTATGATTTCTTTCACCTGATGCCCAACTGCTTAAATTTCTGAAGGGGGAGAGACATTCCAGTTGACTCTTTCTCTTCGTTGTCTCTTTTGCCTGTCTCAGTTTGCCAATTGTTTGTCGACATATATGTATTGGTATACTTCTTCTTTCCATTTTGGTTCTTGTTATTATTATTTTTCCTTCCTTCTCTTCAACCTTATTGTTTTAAGGTTGTTGTCTTCTTACTTTTTTGCACTCCTATTTTCTCTTGTATATATTATGCTATAGCTATCAAGGTGTTTAGCTTCTAAATGTGATGTTTACTATCTATCATCTGCTTGCCTATTGAAGTGATTAACCTGTCAGAAACTAGAGCTTTTTGTAGTGTTTTTCTCCACCATCTTTATGTGTTGCTTTAGCTTGTTCTTTGTCCGCTAATATTATTCTTTGTAATGTTATTACTGGTGTAAATATGCTTATATATATACTAGATTATTATATTTTACACTTAGTTGTACTAATAGTATGATTACCCACGGTTCACCTAATTTAGGTTTTTGAATGGAGTGTTGCACACATGTATCACTTTCAAGGTTATGAAAAGCGCTACGTGCTAGTTGGACGGATATCCGCCGCCTAGTGCCTAGCCTGCCTAGGCGGCCGCCTAGATGTAGGCGGTTCAAAAGATATTAACAAAAAATTCAAAAAACATAATGAAAATTGCACAAAAAGTCCATAAAATCCCATAACATGCATATTTGGGCGTCAGGGGGACTAGACGGGCATCGGGCGGACACCAGCCGTCTAGCGCCTAGGCACCACCTAGGCGGCCGCCTTTTAGAACAACACTTTTTTTCTAAATCTATTTCATAACATGTTGGTCAAAACACTTGTGTCATTTACTCTTATTATTTAACTCAAGACACTAGATGAAAAGCTATTTGTATCCTATTAACATCATTTCACCTAATTAATTATTTTTTAGTAATATTTAAGAAGTATGATTTGTGTGAATTGTATCTCTTCTTCCTTTTTCTTTATCTATGCGTCACTTCGGTCTCATTTAGTGAGAACTGAGGACTAGGTGTTCGATTCCTTGATTTTATAATCCAAATCTGTTGAATTCTAACTGAATGAAGTTGCTTACTTATCAGTGTTTTTTACTGTTTCAGAGTAATATTATGCTTTGGCATGATCTATTATTTAAATCAGTAACCCTGTGAATTATACTTGGCCTTGCATGTAGATATGGCATTTTATGTGGTGGGTGGGGAGTTGAACTGGTTTTCTAAATACTGTACATCTGAAACACTGATAGGTATTTCAGAGAGCTTGTAGGGTAGGAAGTGGTAGGAAATGAAGAATAGGTTGAGGTAGCTTCTGGTGGAGGTTACCGGTGGTAGTGGCCACTATTGTGGCTACACAAAACATTTGGCTTTGGAGAATGTTAAGTGTATACCATCTGAGTCTTGTCAATTGTATAGGTGATGCGAAACAGTCTATGGACTGAGCACATGACAACTCTAATCCATAGATTGGGATGTCGTTGATGAAGATACTTGGACTAGGAGGAATGGAACAAAAAACAAAATGCCCATCTTCTCCATTCTCCTTTTATTAGAACCTCTATGAAAATAAATCCTTCACTCTTTCTTCACCCTTTCCTTTTTGGTATGAATAGAAGTAAGGATGCGTTTCTAATCCCTTCATGGGATTGTAATGGCAAGGTCTCCCCTTATATAGCTTACAAGACTTCACCTCAACAAATATTCTCTCTATTTCCTTGTTAGTTGTTACAATCATCCTAAATAATATGAAAGTGATTTCCAAGTATATGGAAATACCTAAAGGGACGATTCACCTGTATAATTGGAAGACTTAAAGCCTAAGAGAGATTTTCCAAATCCCATTTAGAAATGCTAACAAGTGCAGAACTCCAACAATGCATATCTTTGACTTTGTACTCAAATTTTGACACACTAAACGAAAGAACTAGCTTGAGATGACAAATACATGAACCAATAGTATGGTGTTGTACTTTCCAATTTTTTGGATTTTATTAAGCGTTATATTAGGTAGTAAGTTTTAGTCCCACATCGGGTAGAATAATAGAGAGGGGTCAGCCTCTTCTATATATATGCAGTCTTTTTTCATCAATGAAACTATTCCATTATTCCAATCCTACATGGTATCAGAGCCATAACCCATCTATCCATTTCTTTTGAAAAAGAGAGGAGAAACCCTAACCTTTGCTGCCGCCCCCCTCTCATCCGCCACCCCGCCGCCGCCGCTGCCGCCGCTGCCCCAGTCCGCCGCTGCTGCCCCCGCCTCCCCCATCCCCACCCACGGCTGCCGACCCCGCTCGTTGCCCCCTGCTCCCCAGCCCCTCCCCCCCACCCACTGGAGCTCTCCCCCTCCGCTCTGCCAGGCCCCCCCTCGCCGTCAGGCCCCACCCCGCCTGTTGCTTCCCTCAACCCCCCGACCCCGCCACCCCTAACCCGCTATGCAGCCCCAAACCCAAAACCCTAACCTAACACATCTCTGCAGCCGCCGTCTCTCCTTTCTGTGTAAACCCTAATTTCCAAAAAAAATAAGTCGTATATCGAAGCCAGAGGTAAGACAATAATTTATTTGCACAACCTCTGTTCCTAGATTATGACTTCAGGAGCGTATATCGACGCCAGAGGGTAGACAATAATTTGTTTGCACCACCTCTGTTCCTATATTACGACTTCAGGAGTTAACAAAGAGTAGACAAGTTGATTGTTTACGTAGATCTTTGTTTCTTTCCTACCCCGATATCCGCATCAGAATCTACACAGAGAGTGACTTGGGTTACTTTTGTGTCCTGGCGTGTGTGATCCCCATACGATCTTTCCATGCGTGTACCGATTCTGTCCACGTTGATAGCGCACTGGTAAAGTTGATGTGATTATTGGGGTTGGAAAGATTTAGCGACGGTCGAATCAAGTGCATTATGACACACTCTGAGGCGGCTAGCAGTAATACCGGTGTCATGAATGCATTAGCGGGACCAACGGGCACTGGCACGACGATCTCTTCGATTCGACTCGTCGGTCAGCGGTTAGACGGACTAGACAGATACTCAACATGGCGAAAGAAGGTTGAGAAGACATTTCGAGATATGCGGTTGTCCAAACATCTGACTGACAACCCTCCGACGATGACTGATCCCACGTTTGAGCAGTGGGAGACGGATGATAATTGAGTGTTTACACAGTTGATGAACTCTATGGAACCATCGGTAGAGGATATGGTTCAAAACACGAACATAGTAAATGAGCTATGAGAGGTCCTCGCGACGGCGTTTGATGGAAAACACGACTTGTCTCGTATCTATGACTCGGTTATCGGTGTCTACCGGGCAGAACAGAGCGACAAGTCTCATAAGGACCACTTTCGGGCTTTTAAGGCCATAGTTGCCTAATTCGCCAACCCCCCTATGTTCCACGAATTGGGATGAACGATCCCGAACGGGGTGCGTTTGTGACTCGTTCGTCAAATTTAGCGATCCGAATTTTGATAGCTTTGGTTATGAACTTATGATATTTGGTTTAGTTACAAGAATATTGTCTGTGCTTTCCTTCACTTGAATTTTGATGGCTTTGATTATGAACTTATGATATTTGGTGTATACTTCTATATAATTGTATATGGTACAAAAGACGGCCCAGATAAAAACGAACAACGATCCCAAATAGGGTACTGAATAAGCCACCCCTACCGCACCGCGTATCGGCTGAGGTACCGTACCGCGTATCCGTACCCATATCACGTACCAAAGTGGTCCACGATCCTGGTAACATTGTTTAAGGCTATGGTCGATAAAGTTGACCGTGTATTACTTCTGACGACGAATATCAATGAAGCTAGGGCTTAACGTGAGCAGCTTCATGTGATGGCATATCTTGCCTCTCTCCGTCCTGATGCAGACTCAGTTAACTCTCAGATCATTGCCTATCTTTAATGGAAGCACATTTTTGTATTCTACGGGCAACAAAGGTCGTCGAGATCTCTCTAAGTGATGATCCTACTGATCGATCTGCTCTTGGTGCCGCTCGTACTGGATTTCTCCGTGGTCGCGGTGGACGACGTGGTTGCCGCAATATTGGTCGTGATGGTAGACGAGGCATTGACGGTCGTGATGGAGGTCGACCGCGCACCTGTTTCAACTGTGGTTTACAGGATCATTTCCAGTGGCAATGTACTAAAACTTCTACCGCCAATGTTACCTCAGATACTCCTGATTTTGGCGGCTGATCAGTACAAATGACTGATGAAGCATATGCAGACTTTGTTGAGTTTCAAGCTCAACGTCGAGGTGAAGCCTCTCCTTCTGGGTCCACAGCAGGGTACTCAGCGGCATGTGTGATACAGTCAAAGCAATGGGTCCTTGATTCTGGTGCGTCTGCTCACTTGACAGGCGACACAAGTATGATTCGAAACTATGTATCGGTTGGTCGTATGTCTAATGTTACATGTGCCAATGGTGGTTCGCTGACAGTCCATGGAAAAGGATTTATCCGTCTTTCTTCGGGACGTCCCTACATTCTGTATTATATACCCCTGGAAACCCATTCAGCTTACTCTCAATTAGTCGAATTACTCGTGATATGCACTGTTCGATAACATTCATTTTTGATGATTATGTGGTTGGAGGCTTGTACCTGTTTGACGAAACTTACTATGTTTTCTATACTGGTGTGAAACTTGATCCTTTTGAGTTACACTACCGGCTAGGACATCCATCTGTCCAAGCACTCAGAAAATGTACCCATCTTTAGATGTTTCTTTTCATTGTGAGTCATGTGGCTTGGCTAAGCATCACCTGATTTCCTATCCGGTTAGTCAGAATAAAATTGCTTCTGCTCCCTTTGAGTTGGTGCATTCCGATATATAGGGACCTTGTCCGGTTGAATCTATGATGGGATTCAAGTACTTTGTTACCTTTGTTGATGATTACTCACGTATCACTTTTGTTTATCTCATGAAAAATTTCTCCGAATTATTTAACATTTGGTACAATTTTCATGCAGAAATCAGAACACAATTTGGTGTTCCGATTAAATGCGTTCGAAGTGACAATGGTCGTGAGTATGTCTCGTGAGTTTGTTTCACATTTGTCTCGAAATCGCATCATCCACCAAACCTCACGTCCTTACACACCACAACAGAATGGTATGGCTGAACGCAAAAATCATCTCTCAGAAACAACGCGTGCTCTTATGTCCAAACACGTACCCCAAAAAGATTTTGGTCTGATGTCGTTCTTACGGCTCGCTATCTCATTCATCGCATGCCGTCGTCTGTCCTCAATGGTGATACTTCATTCTCTCGGTTATATCCCAAACGAGAGCCATTTTCTCTACCTCTCCGAATTTTTGGTTGCTTGTGTTATGTTAGGAATACCCGACCAACTCTTTCTAAATTAGATCCAAAGGCTATCCAATGTATTTTTCTTAGGTATCCTAAGGATCAGAAAGGGTATCAGTATTTTTTCCCAGTCTTGAAGAGGTATTTTCTCTCGGGATGTTACCTTTGTTGAAACCGAGTTTCCTCCACTTCCATAAACTCCAGGACCAGTGCCCCAAGTTTACCCCGAAGAGGACTTCTTGTTGTTCCCGGTTCAAGCACAACAACCCCCTGTTAGGCTGCCCTCCCCTACCGAGCCAGTACTCCAGTCCGACGGTCCGCAGACACCGATTCAGTCAGCACCACCGTCGTCCGATCGATCGTCGCAGATAATGTCCATGGTCACAGAGTCATCCTCCTCTCGCTTGACTAATTCGTCTCTGCCTGTTCCACCAGCTTGACCTCGTTGTGCCTTTCGAGATCATACCCTGTATGTTGAAAACTACAAAGGGCTTGCGAGCCACACTCGGTCCTAAATAGCTACTATTGATGGGATCAGTGCAGTCAAAGGCGCGCCTTGCTCCTAGGCGCAGGGACAGCGCCTCAGGGCACTCCAGGCGGGACGCAATTCTTAAGGCGCACCTAAGGCGCGCCTTTTCCGAGCGCCTTGGAATAGCTAAGACGTGCCTAGGCGCGCCTTGAAAATCTTGTGAAAAAAAAAACATGTTTAGACTGTTTTTTTAACTGTTGTACTGTTTTTTGAACTGATGTACTTCTTTTACTGTTTCTCTCACTCAATTCAAAGTGATTGCAATCTAGACATGGAAGAATTTGAAGCACACATGTTTATCAATATATATATATATAATTTTTGTGCCACACGTCGCTCGGGCGCGCGCCTTAAGTGCGCCTTGCGCCTCGGACGATTTGGACCCTTTGTGCCTCGAGTGCACCTTGCGCCTTTGACTACCTTGGATGTGATTCAGATTTCCAATTCTGCCGAGGAGGGTCTCAAATATTCCGGTTGACGTGCTGCTATGGAAGAGGAGATGAAAGCGCTTCGGGAGAACCATACTTGGGACTTGGTAAATTTGCTGCCTGGTAAACAGGCTGTCGGTTGCAAATGGGTGTTCATGATCAAAGTGAAACCAGATGGCACCCTTGATCGACTAAAGGCACGTCTGGTGGCTAAAGGATATATCCAGACTTATGGTGAGGATTATTTTGAGACATTCTTTCCAGTTGACAGGATGATCTCTGTGCGCATACTCTTGGCCTTAACTGTTCGCTATGGCTGGCCGTTACTCCAGCTGGATATCAAGAATGCCTTCCTCCATGTGGAACTTGATGAAGAGGTATATGTGGTGCAACCTCTCGGGTTTGTTGCAAGGGAGGGTAAAGTGTGTCATATGAGGAAAGCCTTCTATGGTCTCAAACAATCACCTCGTGCATGGTTTGGTCGGTTTACAGATGTTGTCACTCAGTTTGGCATGTGTCAATCAAAGAAGGATTATTCAGTATTTTACAGACAGACGTCAGCGGGAAGGATACTCCTTGGTGTTTATGTTGATTACATTGTAATCACAGGAGACGACAGCCAGGGCATTGCAGGACTGAAGAAGTTTCTGGAAGAACAGTTTTAGACCAAGGATATGGGATCATTAAACTACTTCTTGGGTATTAAAGTCATGCGGGGAAAGAAGCACATTCTCATGTCGCAGAGGAAGTATGTGCTAGACATACTACATGATGCAGGAATGATACAAGCCAAGGTAGCAATGTCGCCGATGGACCCAGGAGAAAAGTTACTCCCCGACGAGGGGATACTAATGACGAATCCGGATCAATATCGCCGTGTAGTTGGAAAACTCAACTACTTGGCGGTTATGACTCGCCCAGATATTTTTTTTGCCGTCAGTGTCGCGAGTAGATTTATGTCTTCTCCATGAGTTCGACATTGGCAGACAGTTCTCAGAATTCTGCGCTATTTAGTCCAAAATCCTGGAAAATGAATTCGCATGGAGAATCAGGGACATGCAAATGTTGAGTGCTTTACCGATGCTGTCCGGGATGCAAGCCTGACAGATAGACGATCTACGTTCGGTATTTATTGGCGGAAACTTGGTATTATGGAAGAGTAAGAAGCAGACTGTGATTGTACGATCAAGTTCCGAAGCAGAATATCGAGCCATTGCTCATGGCACGCAGAGGTATTATATCTGCAACATATTCTACAAGTGCTGGGAGAAGAAGCAGTATCTAAAGCAGCAGATATGTTATGTGATAACCAATCTGCTATGCATATTACTATCAATCATGTATTTCATGAAAGGACAAAGCACATTGAAATTGATGTCCATTTCGTCCGTGATGAGTATAAAAATGGAATGATAAAGTTCTATCACGTGAGGACCGGTGATCAGATAGCCGATATCTTCACAAAATCTCTTTTGGATCCTCGGGTACAATTTTTATGTAACAAGCTGGATATGATTGATATATGCTCCAGCTTGAGGGAGGATGTTAAGCGTTATATTAGGTAGTGGGCTTTAGTCCCACATCGGGTAGAATAATAGAGGGGTCAGCCTCTCCTATATATGTAGTCTTTTTTCATCAATGAAACTATTCTATTATTCCAATCCTACAGATTTCATCTGAAATTCACATGTAGGTCTAGTTACAACAGTTTTATTGAAGGTGTATCAGCTTGTACTGCACTAGAAAACATCAATGTAGTCAAAGGCACAAGGTGCACTCAAGGCAGGCGCAAAATGTTCATATCGTCCAAGGCTCAAGGCACAGTTAAGGCGTGTGCACGAGCGAAACGAGGCACAATATAAAATTAATGATAAAATGCATAGATAAATAAATAAATTAGCAATATAATAAATAAAACCATATAACATATTAAAACCAACAAAATCCTCGTGGATCAATAGGTGAGTTTGGAAAATATATCCAGCCTTAAACCCAAGATTCGTTGTCTATGGTTTTTTCCACATCAAAAATTGTAAAACCTGGTTGACTAATCCTTGGATAAAAAAAGGGTCAATCTGGGATTTGAACTAATACTGTAATCGTTAGAATCATGCATTTGAAGTAATGGGAGATGATGGTATTGTAATGAGCATGTTAAGCTTAAGTAGCTATTTGTTCTTACATGCTGCATTCTTTATGTTCAGGAGATTGAAAGGGTTACACTATCTTTTATTCTTTAGTGCATCCTTATTCCTACTTGAGATGCAATATGAGCTTAGCAGTGCACTTGAAGGTTTAGTTCAATTTTACTGTGCAATTGCCAAAATATTCTTGCCTATGTTTGTATTGTACATATTCTTGTCTTTATTTTTTGAACTTTGGTTTTACATGATGTTCCTGGCATTTCAGTTTTACTCGGATAATACAGATATACATCTAGATTCTTTTGCATGGCTTTCGTATAGAGTAAAATTTTACTCTTTTTGATGATATCTAGATTCTTTTACACAACTTTCATATAGAATACACTGTTGATATGATATGGACTCTGAAAGAATTACTAGCCTATGGCTTGCTTACTCGGTATTTGCCTTCTAAATCTATCCAGGGACTCCTCAAGAACCTATATAGCCCAGCAAGAGCAACTGTGGATTCTGCTAGCAGATCATTCAGTGCTCAGGCTGCAACTACAACAAGCACCCCTCAGCCACCACCCCCACCACCGCCTCCAGAGAAAACCCACTTTGGCGGGCTGAAAGATGAGGACCGTATATTTACCAACCTATATGGCTTGCATGACCCTTTCCTTAAAGGTGCCACAAAGCGAGGTGACTGGTATAGGACCAAGGACCTGGTGCTTAAAGGTACAGACTGGATTGTCAACGAAATGAAGAAATCTGGTCTTCGTGGCCGTGGAGGAGCTGGCTTTCCATCTGGCCTCAAGTGGTCATTCATGCCAAAGGTATCTGATGGTCGGCCATCCTATCTTGTTGTCAATGCCGATGAGAGTGAACCAGGTACATGCAAAGATAGAGAAATCATGCGCCATGATCCACACAAACTGCTTGAAGGGTGTTTGATTGCTGGTGTTGGCATGAGGGCTACTGCAGCTTACATCTACATTAGAGGGGAGTATGTGAATGAACGGTTGAACCTTGAGAAGGCAAGGAAGGAGGCATATCAAGCTGGGCTCCTGGGGAAGAACGCATGTGGATCTGGTTATGACTTCGATGTCCATATACACTACGGTGCTGGTGCTTACATATGTGGTGAAGAGACAGCTCTATTGGAGAGTCTTGAAGGGAAGCAAGGGAAACCAAGACTGAAGCCACCTTTTCCTGCTAATGCTGGTCTGTATGGCTGCCCAACGACTGTTACCAATGTTGAAACAGTGGCTGTGTCACCCACAATTCTGAGGCGAGGGCCCGAATGGTTTGCCAGCTTTGGTCGAAAGAACAATTCTGGGACGAAACTATTCTGTGTGTCGGGCCATGTGAACAAGCCGTGCACTGTGGAAGAGGAGATGAGCATACCATTGAAGGAGTTGCTCGAGAGGCATTGTGGTGGAGTTCGGGGTGGATGGGATAACTTGTTGGCAGTTATACCTGGGGGTTCTTCAGTTCCTCTCCTTCCAAAGAATATATGTGATGATGTCTTGATGGACTATGATGCACTCAAGGCTGTCCAATCTGGCTTAGGCACAGCAGCAGTAATTGTGATGGACAAGTCCACTGATGTAGTGGATGCAATTGCTAGGTTGTCATACTTCTATAAGCACGAGAGTTGCGGGCAGTGCACGCCATGCCGAGAGGGGACGGGATGGCTGTGGATGATCATGGAGAGGTTGAAGGTTGGGAATGCAAAAATCGAGGAAATTGACATGCTTCAAGAGATCACAAAGCAAATTGAGGGGCACACTATATGTGCACTTGGGGATGCTGCTGCCTGGCCAGTGCAGGGTTTGATCAGGCATTTCAGGCCAGAGCTTGAGAAAAGGATTCGAGAGCGAGCGGAGAGAGAGCTGTTGCAAGCTGCAGCAGCTTAAGTTGCTGGAGTGATTCGCTTTGGAAGATTTGTTTACTTCTATTTTTGAGTTGCTATGTATTGAAATAATGGGGGTTCCTGGTAAAAAAAAAACAGTTACTGTACTAGGCAACCTCCATGAGAAGCTGGTCTCTTAGAAATTTACACTATTTGACAAAGTTGTTGTGAGAATGATGCAGTAATAGGGTTAAAACTGGATGAAATAGAAGGCAAGAAAGCGGACCTTATTCATCTTTTGATTTATTCTGCTAAAAATGAAGTATTGTTAAAACTTCTGTATATTAGCTAATGGATCCATGTTCAGGAATATGACTGTTGATGCTCCCTTTGCAACAGGATTGTGTATGCAGTTGACAGTTGTTTGTCTTGACCGAATTTACAAATGAAAGCTTTCCATTTATAAGTGTTTGTTGAGCCTTCTGTGACTACATTGACAACGGTCTTAGGTGGCTACACTGCAGATTTTTTGATGCTCTGAGTCTCTGAGATCGACTCGCCTCTGATAATTGGTTGACGAAATGGTAGTTGGGGTTGAAGTAGTTATTATAAATCTGGATCTCTTTCCATGTCACAAATCAGTTTTCATTCACTTGAAGAAAACCTTTTCTTAGTACTTGCAATTTTTATCAAAATTATGAAGACTTGTAGTTTAATTTCTCTTGATTCCACATTAGTGCCATCTACTTTTGCAGTAGAGGTGCAAATAACTGATTGAACAGCTGTGAAGAAAGAGATTCTGTTGTTAATTTGCAAAGTATACAGGAGTGTCTTTATACAGCTATATATATATATATATATATATATATATATATTACAAAGGGAGCATCAGAGTTTGAAAGGGAAGGAAGGGATCTCTTTTCTTGATAATTCCCATCCATAAATCCTATAAATCCAGGAGAGGTTACTGATTAGAAACGATTGATTGATCGTAGGAACAGAATTTGCTTGAGAAGAGGGATTGGATTGGCTAGAAACGAGAAAGGAACTGAATCTGCTTGAGAAGAGGATTGAGTGCCTCCATCAGTTTCTCGCAAGGATGATTGTGGATTCCCTCATAAGTGGTGACGACAATGCTTGTATCCTTGGATAAACGCTGGATTTGCTTCTTCACATTGCAGGTGTGATGAGTGCATCGGTAATAACTTCTTCAGCAACAGCAACAACACCACCACCATATAAGAGAAAAAAGTTAAGCATATGTGGCTACAGAGCTAATTAGCGTTTAGACCTTGGATTTTATACCATCCTAGGTTTAAGTCATGACATGTCCGATTGGAAAGTTTGGTCCCTGCATTTTTATCTTTGATTTTCTTTTTCCATTATAGTTTGAACGGACAACAACCAACACATGCTGCAAAGAAAGGTATAATGGAAAAAAAAAAAAAAATCAGGGTCCAAAATTTTCAACTAAAAATAAAAATTAAGGTCCAAAATTTTCAATTTGATATGTCAGGACTTAAACTATAGGATGTTATAAACTTCAGGGTCTAAACGCTAATTAGTCCGTTGATACAAAAAGAAAACAAAAACAAGAAAAATGTAAAATGAAATATACCTTGTGCAATAAAATTCTAAAGATAAAAAGAATTATGAGGAAATGACTTCGAATCTAATGCATCTTTATATTACAACAACGTGAAATCAGAATGTAATACTGGCCCTAATTTCACCTGTAGGAAGGGTAAATCCAATATAGGAAACTTCTTTCCGAACTAATCAACAATGCTCCTTACTCTTTAAGGAGAGCTATTTTGAATTAAATAACTTCCAATAAAACTCTGAATTGCAGAAGCTTTGATATCCTTTGAGCATATTTCTTCCTTCATAATTCATTATCTAAAATATTGACATAATATACCTAGTTCTTCCTCCACAAATCCTTATCTGAAATATTGATATTATTGCTAGCAGCACAGCGTCTATTGCTAGTAGTAGTGTCGGGATGGGCTTCCAAGTTCGATTCGTGTGCGATTATGAGCGAGATCGTCCACATGGATATATATGTCGAGTTGACATCTTGTATTTGGTACTGATTGCATTGTACACTAAGATGCTATCTAAGGTGGTTTGCTTAGTTACCAACTATATGATGATTGGCTGAATATGCATTCGTTGGATATAATCCTAAAATTGTATAATAAAAAATCCGTAGAAACTAGAATTTAAGAACAGGGAATAATGAGGATTTGAGACACATTATTGACGTTGTTCTTAGAATAGATTTCGTCCCCACAAATAGTACAACAAGGTCGATCTACTCCTGAGATGCAACGAATTCAAAATAATTCCGTGTCCGTGCACCCGTGATGAACCGAAGGGCTGATCATCAAGCCCTTACCCCAATGGAGAAGGACGAAACAAACTTTTTGAGGAGTTTTGGTTATGGAGAGTTTTGGTTTTCCGTCTTCGTTCTTAGGATTTTTTCGAAAGAGAAGATAATATTGTTTTTAACTATTGAACGTTTTCAGAATTACCGTGCCACTAATCCAATATGGACTATGTGAAACTTGCGTGCCACTAATCCCATAAGGATTATGTGAGACTCGTGGCAGTGGAAGACTAGCAATTGTGACTCAAACAAAAAACAAAGAAGATAAAAGGACCCGTGGCCGTAACTAGATTACCTGAGTGGAAGACCAACTAACTCAAAAAAAAAAAAAAGTGCACGGAATAATCATTTCACCCTTGCCCTACTCCAATAATCGTAATACAAAGTGCTAAGTGTGTGTCTAATAAGACCCAACATTAGATAGTGCACCCGCTCACAACTTGTATGGGCTTGAGTCCATCATCAACAAAACTCACTTGCCTAATAAAGTGAGTTTAGCACTATAAGCAAAGAAAAATGCTCTCGACTAAAAACTCTTCCATATTGAATCACATGAGCAACAAATTTCTCCCAAATAAACAACAAAACCAATAACCTATGTGATGAAGTTGCAGTATATCCAGAATGCTAGAAACTCAAGATAAATTCAAATATAGCAAAGTAAATATCCTCAGGTAAGTAACAATGTGACAGAAAACACATTGGAAGCACAAGTTAGCTATTTATGCTATCAAAGGCACACTAATTTGCAACTAATACCCCAACTTTTCCTCATTTGCGAGTTGATACCTAATTATATAATTGCTAGTTGCTTCTAAACTGTCAAAATTAACACAACTGAATACCATGATCTTTTTTATTTGCAACATGCTACCCTAAGCCAGAAAGTTGGGGTATCGTTAAGAAATATGAAAAGAGCAAGGGTATCATTATTAACAAAGTAGGATAGCAAGTTCCAAATCGACAAAAGTTCACAATATTTTGTTGTCAATTATAATAGTTTATGATAACAACTTGTTAATTTTAAGAACAACATACATGAAATATGTGTAAGTTCACGATATTTAGTTGCAAATATAGCTTTCAAAAAAATTTCTTCAAATCGAAAGAAACTTTAAACAAATAGGCCAAAGGGAAAAGAGTTTGCAAAATTTTAAAGGGAATATATATTCCACCAACCGGTCTGACGGAATTTTAACATATGCAGTATGGCAGAAACAAGTTGTCAAACATTTTAAGGAAACAATGAACATTTGAGGGCAAGGACTATGACATTGTTTTGATTAAATAATAGAATGGGTTCTAAGAAATTACTTTAGTGAATATTAAAAAGAAAAAGAAAACCTCAGGTACAACTTTTACCAATGTCCAAATGGATCATATATACTAAGGTGTGAAATTGCATTTCTAGCAACTAATAAGAAGCATAATTTTATCTAAAGCTTAACCAATGTGATATGAAGATGACCTATACTGTACATACCCATCTAGAACTTCAAGAATAACGAGTAGTAACAGTAAAAAGATGTACACTAATTTGAAAAAAGAAGAAGGTATTATCTACAATATTTGCCTCTGATATATGATAATAGTATTATGAACAATAGTAACCACCTCTGATATACAATCATGATTGAAGACATTTGTTAAAGTGAAACGAAATGATTTCCGGCCGCCAACTTGATTGCTTGATTTGTAGCTTGATTTTTGCAATACCATATGTCAAAATTTGAACATGTACAGATTCTGCCAGTTCGACTGACAAAATATGTTTTCCTTTAAATTTTTGCAAAATTTTGTTCCTTCAGCCTATTTGTTTAAAGTTTCTTTTGTTGATAAATTCTTTTGTATAGTCTTAATCTGGATTAGGGCTTAGGATGGTGAAAGATGATGGCAATATGTTATGGTTTAAGGATGAGAAAGGAGAGAAAAGATGGTGATGAGTTATGTGTCCGAAATGATAACGGTACATCAGTATTGGACCCTCCTCGCAAGGGCAGAACTACCCTTTGTTTGGCCTACACCAAAAAAAAAAATTTTGGTTATCTTTTTCCATGAGTCAGCCCACACCCCAGCCCACTCTAATCTATTACAGTCCATTCCAGTTCGAATTTCTGATTCGGCCCTTGTCTCTTCCTGTAAGACATGCTACCCTTAAGGGACACTTTGAAAGAAAAAGAAAGAAAGCACCAAAAAGATCTCGAGAAGAAACAAGCCCCCGTAAGTATTTACTTATTTCATTAATACTTGCTTAATTTATTTAATGGACACCGTATTTGAAACAATTAACTCAGTAGTTTCTTGTTTGTTATGTATTTTTGTCTACAATGGTCATGAACAATCTAAGGTTGTGGTTTATGTCCTACAGTTGGCGGCGGCTTACTTGTCTAGGTTTTGGAGTGTAGTTTGATGCTTATATATTGTTTCCAATCCTCTTTAATATAGTACAATTGTTGTCCTATATATTACAATTATGTCTGAAGCCTTTTTTTAATTTTCACATTGGATTTTGCTCGTGTATTAATTTAGAAACATAAGCGTACAAAGAGGTAAACTTTGATTTAGGGTTCCTTGGTGCAATGGTCTTGAAAGCAATCTATATGCCTGGCAAAGATATGAAGAATCAAAAACTTTATATTCATGTAGGAGGTGCAGCTCAACGAGTTTACCATCAGAAAGGACAGTTGAGAGTAGATGAACAAGTTGTACAAATGGAAGGAAAAAAAAGTGTGTTAAACTATGCAGCACGTATGTACGTACTTCATTACTTCAGTAAAATTCAAAACATAGTAGTACAGAATATTTAGCTTAGCTAGTAAAGTAAATGTTTAAAACTTTTAGTTTCTGTCAAGAGCTCACTAAAATTAAACTTATCCATTGATTATTAATTAATTGGACTAGCTAGCTATTTTTCATATCACTCAGTAACAAAATTGTTAAGCATCTCTAAATTTAGGGTGTCTCATGTATGCATCAATGAAAGTTTAGGGATTTTGAGACAGGGAGTCTTAAATAAGTTGTAAAATTTGTATTTGGATATTCATAATCGATCTAATTAGTATTTGAATTTTGGACCAACGGTTTGTATCTACCTCATAGTAGATGTCCATACCTTAGAGTGACATTCATAATCTGTGTACATGAATTATAACGAGTCAACCATTGGTCCAAGATCTAAACTCAAATTTCGGGACCAAAAGTCTAAAAACCCTAAAAGTTTGAAGTGTTTAACCAGCGGTGTGTGCATTCGGACGGACGCACCTCGGAAAAGTGGTATTCTTCACAGCCTTCTGGCCGTACTTCCTCCAACGATAACCATCGTCGAGAATGTCGTTGGCGCTCCGAGTCTGGAATGCAAACCTAGGCTTGGTCGTCACCTTCTTCGATCCCTTCCCCCCACCCTTACTTCCGCTGCCGCTGATGCTGCACATGCTGCTGCCCCCTTCGCCCTCGCTTGACATTCTTCCTAGCGTCTCCAGACCGCATGAGCCTGCGGAATATTGCAGCTGCGACCCCACACCCGGAAACAGAAGCGCCGACCAATCAACACCTCCTCCGGTCGCGACTCCACCACCTTGTAGTAGTAATTCTTGTTGCTCTTGCAGTAGTAATGCTTGTTGGGTGGAGAGGGGATTGGGGGTGTTGTAGTACTGCGTGGGGTCAGATTGTGGTTGTGGTTGTGCATCAAGTGTGTTGTATACAAAGTTTTGCGATAGCTGTTCTTGTTGTTCGTGATCGAGTGGCTCCATGGGATATTGATCAAGTACATTATCCTGAGCTGAAGGAAGCATTTAAAGGGGGGAGAGAGAGAGAGAGAGAGAGAGAGAGAGGGAGGGAGAGAGAGAGTTAGATGTGAAGGAAGGTGAGAATAGGTTGGGAAGTGTCAACTGCAGTAGCCAAGACCTCTTTCTCTCTTAGCTCACAGTGAAGAATCAGTCACTAGCACAGACATGCACGTAAAGTAATAGTAACAGAGAGAGAGAGAGAGAGAACGCAACAACATCCCAGCTACTTCCTTTCAGTTCAACTGCCCTGACCGACCCCACACTAAACTCGAGGGGGGAGGAGCTGTTCCTGCACTGAAGCGTGGCACGATCAACACGTACTCGTGTACAATTTTATATGATATATATATATATATACGTGTATGACTGAGTTTGGGAGCAACATATATTTTCCGAATTAAGAGCTGCTACGTCAACCGATGTTGTGGTCCGTGTTTTTTGTCCGTTTCGATGACGAATCAACAAATAAAGAGATTAATGGAATTCGACAACGTGATTTTACGGTGACAGTCTGCGGTCACAGATGGAGGAGGGCAACATATCATTTCTGAATTATTATTGTTTGTGCATGCAGACGTACGTAGGAACTTTTCAATTTGAAGGTGCGACAATAGGAGACGCCAAGGAGCAAAAGCAGGGGACACCCATGGAAAACACAAAAACAAGCAGCAGCAAGAATGGCTCACAGTGTGTAATTTCAAGAGCTGTGTTAAAAGTTTTTCGTCAAGTCGTCAAAATAGTTGAGAATTCGATAAAATAAAATGGAAGAGAAGTTAAGAGAGAATACACATAAAATTTATCGAGATTCAGTTCAATTTGTGTCTACGTTCTCCTTCCGCCCCTTATTCACCGTTTTTACTATAATCAAATAAAAGATTACAAGGACATTTTCTCAAGTTGGTACAACTTAACTTGAGGATTACTTTATCTCACAAACTCACTTGAGGTGGATTACAAGTATGAGGATTACAAGTTGTGTATTGTTCTTCTTGTTACTTGTTTTGTTCAGCCTTCACCATCTCCCCTCTATTTATATGGAGGATATGCCTCTTGGGTACATCATATTCGTTGCATGGAGAGTCCAAAGGGAAGATTCATTTCTTCTTCCAAGATTCGTTCATCTATCATCAATGTTACATGCAAGCTGAATGCATGCAGAATATGAATAGATAGGCTACTTCAGATGATCATGACTTCTTCAATACACCTCCAAATGACCTAGTTCAAAGCCTGGATGAAAGAGAAAATTTTTCTCAACAACTTTTGTGTTGAAGACCGAGCCAGATAATATTGCAACAGCTTCGAAATAGCCTCCCAAAACTGAATCTTGTCACAGAAATTGCACCCAGAAAAATGGTTAAGTACTTGGCCAAACCCAACCATGGGTGACCGATTTCCATGGATCAAATACATGTTTATTCATCATGGGGATGGATCCCGTCCCCATTAAAAATTGCTGGAGAGCAATACATTCATTTTGCAAGGGCAGAAGTTCCACAGATTTCTTTAAACTATGACAAGGGAAGAACAGAGAATGAGAAGAAGAGGAAGATGACCTGGTTGAAATAAGTTGGAACTCGTTATTTCAAATTCTGAAAACATACTTAACTACAAATTAAATTTTTAATAAGTTAATTGACTTACAATTTTTTTTTTCTGTCATCATTTGAGACATATGTTCCATGTTATACGTCTTAAATCTGGAAGACCAACAAAAATAATAGATCGGAGTCGTACACTGTCACGCCCCAGTTCCAAAATCATAGGAAGCAGAATGGGACAATGACAGCTAACATGCACTCGTATGTTACTCCAATATATGAAACCTATGAATGAGACCTAAGCTGTATATGAACTCCAGCTCATAATAGTAACTATGATCACAATATCAATCTAAATCTCATCAAGTATAATAAAGATAACAACTACTAAGCAAGCAGCAATGAGATAAGTCTAGAAGTATCCATCAAGAAAAGCAAATAGTCGGGTGGAGACAAATCAATTGCCTACGACTATAATAAACTGAATGCAAATAAGTAATCAAGTCTCAAGAAATGAAATAAAGGTCCAAGTGCGATAGTCTCTACTGGGATGATAAGCAATAAAATGATCAAGGAAACTCGGAAGGATCGACCTCCTCGTCCACGAAAGAAGTCTCAAGTCCTGCTCTGTACAAATGGGGGTACTCCTAATGATCGCCTGCAACTGGAAGGGAACTAGGTCCTCAGGGGACGTAGCAAGATACAAAAGGTACAACATATGAAAACTGAAATAACTACTACTAAATGCAGGGGTGATTCTAACCTCCTAACATGCAAATTAGAGGACAACTTTCGTACGCATGGTTGGGATTCAGGCTTACTCGACTAATCCACGTAGCTAATCAAGGCTAGTGGTGTACATATACTGTCAACAGTCTTCTGTATCTGTCCGTAACGTTCCAAGAACGCCAGTGGGCATATGCAAAACTCATAAATTCAACATTGGTTCTCCTGGAGAATCCTATGGTATACCAAAGTGGCTTTCCCATACGCATAATAGCTGTCCTCCCCCATAAACTCCACTGACCAAGTCATGTCCATAATCCGCTCAGTTTTGTAACTGCTTGAGTCTCTAATACCCTAGTCATAGTAGTTACATTTTCTATCCGTCACATGTTCCTTACGCAATAATGGCCAGTCAAGTACGCAGTCCATGCCCCTAACAAGATATCACAATCGTGTAATGTGAGTGTCATGGCCAAAGACGATATAATGATATCCCTCCATCATAAGGCAGTCCCCTAAAACTAGGTTGACATGCATAAAAATAATATAAGTAACAAGAACGACTAATCCAGTCGTTTGCACCCAAGTATAGCTTGGACGCACAATTTATATAATCTGATATGTATCAATTAAGGACAAAACACTACTAGAATAAGCGGAATTAGCGACGTTTTTTAGCGACTCCAAGTAAAAACGTCGCTAATTTAGCGACTCCATATAAAACATCGATAGACGTCGCTAATTGGCGACATTTAACGACGTTTAGAGACTTATATTCAGTTTTTATAACATTAGTCGCTATAAGTTCAATTTTGGTCGCTAAACGTCGCTAATATATCTAAGTTAGCGACGTTTAGCGACGCAAATAACGACGTTTATATTAGAAATATTTAGCAACGTGTTTAGCGACGACCGTAACGTCGCTATAATTTAATTTAGCGACATCCTTCTTTGACGTCGCTAAACGTCACTAAAATTTGGTTAACTAGGGCTCGGTTTCCATTTTGCCCAACTGTCAAAATTTTAAAACGAAAAAAATTTCCCCCCGCCCCCCCCCGCTCCGTCGACCTCCCCCGCGGCTACTCCAGCATCCCCCTCCTCTTCCTCGAGCTCTAGGTAAAGCCTAACTCTCTCTCTCTCTCTCTCTCTCTCTCTCTCTCTCTCTCAGAACACATGTGATACTAACACAGACACGACACACACACACAGATGGTGACACAGACACAGACACGACACACACACACACTGACACAGACACTGATAAGGACCTTAGGGTTAGGATTAGGTTTTTTGACATGGACACATACACTAATATCACATGGACACAGACAGTGACACAGACACTGAGCTCGAGATATGAGGGATTGTGACAGTTGTAGTAGGGTTATTACCTGCAAGTGATACACTTTAGAAGTGTTAGTATGTGGAGTCATCAGTTAGTATATTATCTGTTGTTAGTATTGGTACATGGAGGAGACCAAATGAAGTTTGGTTACAGACTTGGGGCTTTGGCATGGGGCACTGCAGCAGTGCACCCAAATGGTGCCTGTCAGTTAGGCTTGGGGGCAGTCCCTAGGCACTGCAGAGGTATGCCTTAGTGCATCTCAGTTTCAGTTTGGTATCAGTCATCAGTACTTATACACTGATACGTATCAGGGACTGTGTGAGGTATCAGTACAGGCAATTGTAGGAGTTGATGCAGGCAAGGTATAAAGTCAAGTGTTAATAGGGTATATATAGATATGTAGGTTAGTGATGTTTAGAGATGTTAGATAGGAGTGTACTAAGATGGTATCTAGAATAAGCGGGATGGCATGCTCGAGCCTTGTAGTGGGCAGTGAGAAGGAGGTCTGCAACAGTGAGCAGGCAACCGAAGAGGAAAACCATCAGCACTGTGTCATTTCAGCAACCATGTATCAGTAAGTATCAACAAGTCCCACTGTATCAGTATCCGTTTTCAGTTGCATTTAGTGAGCTATGTATACTAGTTTTAGTTAGCTTAGTGTCCAGGTATTGGTTAGTTGGTTTAAGATGGGTTAGCATGAGTTATTGGGTAGAAGTTAAGGGTATAAGTTTTGTATTAAATTAGTACATAGTTAGTGTAGTTAAATAGTTACTTACTGATATACTTGATTTTGTTAATAGTTAGCTAAGTAACTATATGTCCTAGTAAGCATTGTATACAGTAAAGAACCCAAGCTTTTACCAATAGTATAAAATATTAAAAAACTAAGAGACTTGGCCTCTTTTTAGTTGTTTTGAATATTGCTTATTTTAGACTTTGATAAATGAAAGTATGTATTATATCAGATATAATTTTTATAGTACGGTTAAGTTATGAAGTTAGGTGATAAACCACTGTATGTAATGATTTATATGATACATACTGTCATTTTTGCAGAAGTATCTAGAAATGGATATGAATTACTATCTGCGTCATCGTTCGTGGATGTACAACCGTTATCCTGATGACATGTGCGGTGTGCAGGATGAATTCATTGAGGGTGTACAGCAGTTCCTGCAGTTCGCCAAGGCGTTCCCTCAGTACATGGACGGTACCAAAATTAAGTGTCCGTGTGTGAGATGTCGCAACAGAAAATATCATCCAGAAGTGAAAGTTACATATCATTTATACTCGAAGGGCTTTACGCCGAATTACTATTAGTGGACCGCGCACGGAGAACTTGTATCTCTAGCATCGGAGTCGGAGCCCTATGTGGAGCCGTATATGGATGTCCAAGACCACGATGCTTACGACGACGGGTTGGTGAACATGGTTTATGATGCGGCGGGGCCTAGTTTCAATCCTGACAATTATGATACGGCGGGACCTAGTTTCAATCCGGACAATTATGATGCAGCTGAGGAGGCACCGAATGCCGATGCTACAAAGTTTATGGAGTTGCTTGAGAATGCAAGGACTCCACTATATCCTGGTTGTGAGGATCATTCACCGTTGGAGGTGGTTACAAGATTATTGAGCATCAAGTCCGATTTTAACATGTCGCAAGAATGCTATAATCGACTGCTCGATTTGATTATAGAGATCTTGCCCGAGGGTGCAAAGTTGCCTAAAGACTTCTATCGATCTAAGAGGGTGGTGAGATCACTTTGGATGGGATACGAGAAAATCGATGCATGTCGCAACGGGTGCATGTTGTACTACAAAGACGACAAGGATGAAGATGCGTGCAGATTCTGTGGTGCTGATCGCTACAAGGCCACTGTTAGAGGAAAGTCTGTCGGTGCAAGGAAGCCTACCGATTCGATGCACTACTTGCCTTTGACGCCGCAGTTGCAGCGGTTGTTTATGGTTAAGGAGACTGCAGAAAACATGAGTTGGCACAGGCGAAAACAGATCGAAGGAGTATTGGATCATCCATCCGATGGAGAAGCATGAAAGCACTTTGATCGAGAGTATCCATATTTTGCCGAGGAAGCGCGTAATATCAGATTGGGGATCTGCTCTGACGGTTTTACCCCATTCAGACTTTCGAGCTCCCAATATTCGTGTTGGCCTGTGATCGTCACTCCGTACAATCTACCGCCTTGGATGTGCATGAAGACTCCGTTTATGTTCCTAACCGTTATTATCTCGGGTCCGAACAATCCGAAGAGGAACATCGATGTGTATTTACAGCCTTTGATAGATGAGTTGAATCAGCTGTGGGAAGTTGGTGCCAACACGTACGATATTTCTAGAAAGCATAATTTTCAGATGAGGGCAGCACTTATGTTGACCATCAACGACTTTTTGGCCTATGAAATGTTATCGGGATGGAGCACCCATGGTCGTCTCTCATGTCCGTATTGCATGGACCGTTCTCAGGCTTTCCGTTTGAAACACAGAGGCAAACCGTGCTTCTTCGATTGTCATCGACAATTTTTGCCGAAGGAGCATCTGTACCGGAGGAATCAGAATACTTTTCGTGCAGAAGTTGTGGAGAAGGCCAATCCACCGTCAAGGTGGCCCGGATGCACGATATGGGAAGAGGTAAAAGATTTACCAAGTGCTATCGAAGAGCCTGCTAAGGGGTACAAGTGTGACGGATTTTGTGGCACCCATAACTGGACGAAGAGGAGTATATTCTGGGATCTGCCATATTGGAGCACCAATCTGATCAGACATAACCTTGATGTCATGCATATCGAGAAGAATGTGTTTGATAACATAATTAATACTGTAATGGATATAAAGGGGAAGACGAAAGATAATCCGAAGGCCAGGTTGGACTTAGAAGACATATGTAGACGTCCTGCATTGTATTTGATAGAGGAGGGGAATGAAAAACATGGTGACCGTCTTCTTGGCCACCCATCGCAAGGACGGAAATCTCATTGATGAGAGGGCCTCACAGACCTATGTAAGTATTACTTTACTTTGTGTTTATTTTAATATAGCTTAGGCAATTATCGAGTTTCCAAACCTTTTCTAGGCCGAGTATCTTAGGCTTCGTGAGCGGGCGACTGCTAGTACACCTACACCTGGAGAGGCTGGTACTTCGTCGCAGCCCGGTCCATCTCCGTCGGCGGACGAACTGTGGGTGACCGCAGCTGGTGGTCTCCAGAGGGTTACGTACTACGGTACGGGCTCCTATGGCGCCCTGGTTGCGATGCAGTCATCTAGGGCCTCCCCGACAGCTGCGCATTCCACACACCCCTCGCAGTCGCAGCCCTCGCAGTCGTCGGCCAGAGTCCAGGAGACCGTCCAGGAGGCCGTTGACCGTCAGATTGCGTCTCTCCGTGATGACTTGCTGCAAAGTATGGAGGAGCAGTCCCGGTCCCAGCCGCAGGCGGACGATCCGATGCTCATCGCACGATTGGATATGCTCGACCGCAGCATGACGGAGCTACGGGAATTGACAAATGATATTAGAGCCTCCAATGATCGCAACATAATGGAGCTGCAGACGTCACAGCTATCGATGGGCGAGAAGCTGACGAGGATGCAAGATTCAATGGGTGATAGCAGTACGAGGCTGTTATCTACCCTGGATTCTTACAACCAGCGACTTACAGACTTGGAGCGGGCACGGCCTCCACCGACGTCACTGCCTTCTCCATCGACATCGGTATCGATTCCACGGGACGAGTATGAGGAGTTCTTATCCTTCAAGCGCGCCGGTGGTCAGCCTCCTGCAGATCCGTAGTAGTATAGTTATTTTTATTATTATTTAGGATACGATTGTATATTATGAATTATTGATACTTCAACAATAGGCATGATGTATGATGCTTCTTGTGGTCTTTAATTTTTTAGTTAATTTAATTGGATTATATAGCTATCTTGCATATCCACATTTAATTGGATTGATACTTCAACAATGCTTCTTGTGGTCTTTAATTTAATTGGATTATATAGTTAACTAGATTGAATCATGTTGGTGTGTGTGATGAAGATGGTTACGGTGCTAGATTGGGGAAGAGCCGATACGAGTGTGCCTCTTGCAAGAAGTGCTTCCACTCCTACCAGGCTCTAGGCGGGCACCGTGCGAGCCACAAGAGGCTCAAAGGGGGATGCTGCAGCAGAGGAGGCGAGAGTACTACTAGCCCATTGGATGTCGTCGATCCGACAGTTGTCCACAGTGGAAAGACTAAAACTGCAGGAAATCACCAATGTGGTATTTGTGGTAAGGTGTTTGCTTCTGGACACTATTTTTTTTTAAATTAGCGACGTTTTTAGCTACGTTTAGCGACGTTTAGCGACGTTAAGTTACGTCGCTAAATACGTCGCTAATTAGCGATGCTGTAAAAAATCGCTAATGACGTCGCTAATGACGTCGCTATACGTCGCCAATTGCTGACATGGCAGTATAGCCAGGTCATTTAAGACATCGGCATAACGTCACTATAGACGTCGCTAATCAGCGACCTTTAGCGACTTTAATAAACGTCGCTATTTAGTGACTTGGCGTCGCTAAACGTCGCAAAAATTTGCGACACAGTAAAGTCGCTAAAAACGTCGGTATAGCGACGTTTAGCGATATTTTTTTTGGCGACTTGGGTTTTTCCGACAACTTTATAACGTCGCTAATTACGTCGCTAAACCAAATTAGCGACGACATTTTGTTATTTAGCGACGTTTTTAGACGTCGCTAATTTGACTTTTTCTGGTAGTGAAAATACTGTAAATAAAGAATAGATACAGTACTGAACACAGCAAGGTATACTTGCCTGGACTCTGAATAGTGTTATGGCAAAGTCCAGATAATAATCTATATAATTCAACAACTGCCGCCAAAGTAGGATCTGAGTAAACGCCTCTAAACGCTGAAAATAACATCACCAATATTTTCAAAATGAGTAAAATAGTCAAAATTGACTACCCATAAGTCCAATTTGGAAACATGAATAAAAATGACAGTTTCGGATCAAAATAAGATCCACATCTGACCCGCTTTGCACCAAAAAATGTGCCAAAAGTAAAGTTCTTCAATTTAAGCAAATTTAGTGTCTACGAGTCCAAAATGACAATACGAACCCAACGGAATATCCGGAATTGGATTTCGGTGAGCCGATCACAAAACGTCCGTTAAGTCGGACCGTGGGACCCACAAAACGGCATTCGGTCACGTTCTTAGAATCGAACCAAACTTGGGTCACTGGACCAGCGTAATGCTATGAGTCCAAGGGTGCAAGTTTTATTTTAAAATGACAAGCACACAGAAAGTAATCACAAAATTTCAAAATAGGCCGATACGACATATTTTTTTACTGATACGGGTTGATTTCGTCGCGCACATGCGACCAAATCAAATTCCTTCAATTTTCTACAGTTTAAAAGAATCAATTTTTTGGCCAACTTTCGAGTAGATTTACACACGATTTAAGACAGAAATAAAAAATCTAATTAAAGGGATTACAAGATCGTCATGTTGTGAATTGTATGAAACAAGGAGATCAAAAAATGAATGAACGTGGGGGAAGAAATCTTACCCAAAAAATAGGTGGTTCGAGTGATTCTGTCGCACGTGCGTGTGCGGCCGGTTGGGGCGGTCATGGGCAACGTCGACGGTGGCTGCATGGTCGAGGTCGAGCGCAGTGGGTCGCCGAAGGTCGCCTGGATGTTGGGGTGGGTTGCTGTGAATTTTTTTCGAAATAAGGAGTAGGGTCGGTATTGTATAAGTTTAAAGGGATTCACATGTAACTGATGAATGAGGGAGGGGTAAGGTCGTGATGGTTGGGTTATGGGAGTTGGGTTCTGTAGGTAGGGTTTTTTTTTTGCATTTGATTGTTTGTTTTCATTTGTTTTTTAACTAATAAATAAGCATTTATATATATCTAAATATATAACCATCAAAAAAAATATCCTAATATTAATAAAAAAATTGAAAAACTATATAGAGTATAATAATTTGAAATATACTATAAATTGGTAAATAATTAAAATAATAGTATTAATAAATAATTAAAAATAAATATTTGGGAGGGAGTTTCACATACTATCCAACTTATAAAAAATTTCTCCTCAAAATTTAAAACTAACGCACGATATGAATACACGAAATTAATGCATTATAGGGGAAATTAGTATGCCAATTCATACCTTGATCCTCAAAAAGATATGGAAAACGGTTGTGTATGTCGTCCTCGCGCTCCCAGGTGGACTCTCTTGGTGAGTGATGCTTCCATGACACACGAACTAAGGGAATCGACTGGTTCCTTAGGACCTTCATTCTGTGGTCTAGAATCTCCACAGACTGCTCTTGATATGACAAGGTGAGTCCAACTGTCATCTCAAAGTGATCCAAAACATGACTGTTATCTGCCACATATCTTCTTAGGTGCGATACATGAAATACGTCATGCACTCCCTCAAGTAATGGTGGCAAGGCCAATCTATATGCAACATCTCCAATCCGCTCCAACACATCAAACGGTCCAATATACCTTAGACTAAACTTGCCTCGCCTTCCAAAGCGAATGGTGCCTCTAGTTGGTGAGATCTTCAAGAAAAGATGGTCACATTCCTTGAACTCCAAAGGTCGGCGATGAAGATCTGCCCACTGCTTTTGTCTGTCCTGAGCTGCTCGAAGGTGACTCAGAATCATATTCACCTTCTCCACTGTGCTAACCACCAGCTCTGGTCCTAATATCTGACGCTCTTCTATGTCACTCCAACAAACAGGAGACCTGCACTTTCTACCATACAATGCTTCAAATGGAGCCATCTGAATGCTCGCTTGATAGCTATTATTGTAGGAAAACTCCACAAGATGCAAGTGATCTTCACATGACCCTTCAAAGTCTAATATACATGCCCGCAACATATCCTCCATTGTCTGAATAGAACGCTCTGACTGTCCGTCGGTCTGTGGGTGATAAATTGTACTGAACTTCAAACGAGTTTCCAAGCTCTCCTACATACTCCTCCAAAAATATGATGTGAATCTCGAGTCTCGATCGGACACGATGTTCACTGGTACACCGTACAATCTCACGATCTGCCTCATATAAAAGTCAGCTAACAACTCTGTCGACTGGCCAACTCGAAATGGTATAAAGTGTACTGATTTGGTGAGTCTATCGACAATCACCCATACTGCATCTCATCCACTAGGACTCCTCGAAAATCCCGTAACAAAGTCCATGGTAATGTGCTTCCATTTCCAATCGAGAATCGTAAGTGGTTGCAACAACCCTGCTGTCCTCTGATGCTCAGCCTTGACTTGCTGACACACCAAGCACTTAGCAACAAAATGGGTTATCTCCCTCTTTATTCTATGCCACCAATAATACTGCCTCAACTTTCGATACATCTTGGTCCCTCCAGGATGAATATAATATATCTAGTTATGATCTTTCTTCATCAACTCCTGTCGCAGCTCTCCGTTTGGAACATATAGACGATCTCCATATCTCAATGTTCAATCAGCATGAATCCTCAATCATGTCTGCTCTTCATCCTCTTTCCTCTCCCGAAGTCTCCGAAATTGAGCATCTAAGGCTGCCTTGATCCTCTCAACCAATGATGATTGCACCTGAAGACTGGCTAACTGTCCGTCTACTCCGGACAAGATAACCTCAATACCAAGCTCCTGCAAATCCTCTAATATCTCCCTCTGAGTAGTCAAGAAATATGCCATAGGCTTCCGGATCAGCGCATCATCCACTACATTATCCTTGCCTGGATGGTACTGCAATACAATCTTGAAGTCCTTCATCAGCTCTAGCCAACGTCTTTGCCTCATGTTCATCTCCTTCTGAGTAAAGACGTATTTCAAGCTCTTGTGATCAGTAAATATTTTTACTCGCTCCCCATATAAATAGTGCCTCCAAAACTTTAGGGAAATTTTCTACGCTATGCGTCTTAAATCTTGAAGACCAACAAAAAATAATAGACTGGAGTCGTACACAGGGCCGGTGCTAAATAATTAATGGTTCTGTGCGAATATCAAAACGTGGCCCTAAATTTATTTATCAGAAAATTGTGTACATAGTATTAAACTTTGTTGATATTTCATTTACAGTATAAAGTTTGAAAATTTTATAATTTGAGACCCAAAATGTCGTTCTGATGGACGTATTAACTGATTCGGCTGTAAAAAAATGTGTTCAAGGAAAACGATCTTCAGAAGGGCATATATTGAACAAAAACGTCATTCTGAAGGACGTAATTTGTGTATAATGAATTTGTTTATTATTTTTTTGTTCGTTGGATACGAATTAACGAGGAAAAAAAAAGGGGAAATGCACCCCCCCTCCGGTCGTCGGTGCCGGAGAGGGAGGGGGGCTGTGTCACGCCCTGGTCCCTCAGGGGTGTTCGTCCTCGCATGGGCGTGATATCGCGCGAGCCTAAGTTGCACCCACGCAAGGCCAGGGATAGAACATGCGGTGAGATAACAAGTTTGCAAGGTCGATATAGCGGAAGCATAAAAAAAACACAAGTATAATACAAAAACTAGCTCTTTATTGATTCTAAATAAGTATTATAGGCGGCGCTAGGCCGAGATTACAAATCGCTCAAGCTCTCTCTCTCTCTCTTTCTCTCTCGAAATAATAAAGGCGTGCCAAGTGGCTTACAACATGAGATAATACATAAGCGATGTACCAACATTATGTCCTATATATATGCTTCAGCTCCGGACGCAACACTCCAAGGCTCCAGAGCGAACTCTACGCCTTAACGCGCACGAGGGGACACTCTGTACCGAACGAGGTTCTCTCGCACCCTGTACACAATCGGGTGGGTTATCGGTATATTGAATGCACTGGTGGGGAGGCTTCTCGTCCGCTCAACAAATCCAACACGTTCAATTAGTTATGTGCACTCTATCATTGTTATCTCTCTAGTCTTTCCTTAGCATCAATTTCATGGCAAAGATATAAAGCCTAACTCGTGTGGCAGTACGCCGTGCAATAGAAGAGTAACACGACGATACTTACCAACTTACGACTCGTCCTTCCCTATCCAAGGTAAACCAAGTTAAACTGAGAATGAATATATATAATAAAATCCGAGAAAAATTGCATAAGCAAACACAAGTGTCACGAGCGGATTCTGATTCGGGTGCACGAGTTACACGGGTTACTCAGAAGTGTTATAGAAGATTACTCATGTGTGTTATACTAGATGTCTCAGGTATTCAGATACAGATATAGATACAGATGTATTACTCAGAGCAATCGCCTATAATGCAATGACAAGCACGCGGGTTGCCGCAATCGAGTCAACTTAATCTATATGACAAAAGGTCACTGGCATGACTTCCATAGTGGACAATGTAGTCAAGGCAAAGATGGTGTACAAGAAATATATAACAGAGACATTGCACCCATTCCGCCGATAACAGATGACTACTTAGAAGGTTCCGTCTAGATCGGATCGGGCCCAGTGCCTAGGCGATCGTCCGCAGAACGAGATTCAAAAATCTTCCTTGTGCACAAGTTGACCATAACCGCATGTATCCTTAAGTATTCCAGATTCTCGTAGGTACAGTTATAGGTACAGTTTCAAGTCAGGATCTATCAGAACTTAACAACTCTCCAAACCGTCAGATTCAGTACAGAACGAGTATTGATTCTAGAGATATCATGATATTATCTTGCTTGACTTTCCATGATGCAGTCCCCTAGCACGGGACTAAGGGATTCAGTACAGAACGAGTATTGTAACTGCCTTGGTGACCCAACGGTCTTGAAGCCTTTCAATGTTTCCATAACTTGGCTCGGAATGACTATCTTGATAGCCTTCCTGCCTCAACTGAGCGAACCATAAGTAGTAAAGTGCAATGATTAGTGGCATGCTTTTAAGTGATGAGCATAGCGAATATGTAAAGCAGCTAAGCATTGAACAATACGCATATAACTTTTAAGGAAACATGCGACATGACCATACTTGAAAACTTAAGCGATTATGCTAGCACGAGACTAAGGGATAGTATGCGGAACTAACAATAAATCAAGTTTCATTTTCATGTTCTAATCGCTAGTACAGAACTAAAGGATAGTACGAGGAACTAACAATAAACCAAGTTTCATTTTCATGTTCTAACACAAGCAATACAAGATGGGATTATTCCCTTAGCTAGGTGCATTGTATCCTTATTAGCATACAAGGGGTTATCGCCTAGCAATCTAGCATGTATATCCAAATTCTTAGGTGTACAGGCCAAGCAAAGATAGGTTCATCGTAGCCACTCACCTGAACGAGGGCTTGCCTCGGCCAAGCGAGACTTCGAGTGAACCGCTTAAACTCTAAGACCAAGTGTCGATATGCCATTTGAGTCATCTTGTAGAACTAAATAAAGTAGACTGTTACATAATACACCACTCAAAAGAAGTTTCGTCCTCGAAACTTACTATGATAAAACCCATCCAAGTTCAACACTTCTATTCCAAACTTCAATATATCACGTTTATCTTCAAATTCACGAGTACACTTATCGCTTCTTTATCCATTCCAAGTCCAACTATATCCTTGCAATCAATCAAATCCTTGCCTCAATCTCTACTGCGCCTAGCACAAAGTTGCACTACTCAAACACAGGTGTATGCTATAACTAGCTCACACAAGGATTAAGCTAGAACTAGGTTGAACCACCCGATGTCCTATCACTTAACTTCTGAGTCATGAACACGTCCCAACAAATCACTTGGTATCACCTGACTAAATCCAGTGTTACGCTTAACCAACATCCCAAAAATTCCTTCATGCATATCCACCAATTCCTTGTATGTAATATTTCTCAAATCTAGATCCAAATCTTATTTGATACACAATCCTTTATTTCGAGCCATCGCTCAATCATGCTAGAAATCTTGTACTATCTTTCATGTTTATCACTTGACACCTACACGTTTTATCTTCCGAAAACTTATTCATCGAACAAGACTTAGCCAATCCCTTATTCATACCTCATGTATATAACAATCATACTCTTTCAACATGATATATATTTCGATAATATCGTCTGCATCTTAACCAAGTCAAATCCATATTTTTGTTCAATCTTCAAGAGCGATCTTCAACTTACTTCCATCCTGACCCATATCAACTTTATATCCAATCCGTTTATTAATACTTCCTTCTTGTTTTCAATCAATCCTTGCTATGACATGATTCATCACCAAGTATCTCTCGCCTTATGAAATCACCATGATACAACGAGCGAAGTGGATTAAAATCCAAGTCAATTCTAATTCGATTTTAAATCCTTAGTATTGCACTATCATCGAGAACATCTTCCAAGTACACGATTTTATTCATGTTCAATGCGGCATCCAAATTTTTCCCGATTTATTTTACACGTTCAACACCAACACGAATTCGACAAGTACTCGATACTAACTTATAATTTCGCTTGCACGGTCCATTCGATTTAAAGTAATTCCACCCACAATTACCTAATTTCTATCGTTTGTTTCAATCACGTTGAACACTAACTCTTCTTAGGCATATATCTCAAAATCATATGCTAACTATTGCTACCCCAGCTCTGAAGTCTTATCCAGGCAAATCTAAGGTTGATCATACCAACTAAAATCTCGTCAAGGGGTCGTCTACCTAACCGCTAGGTCAGCTCACCAGGTCATAGTTATAATCCTGATCACCATCCATAATGTGCAAATCCAGAATACTACGCTCACTAAAAACTAAGGTCAAACCATTGTTCATTCGTATAAGGTATTTTATCCAAGCTTGTATCACTCAGATTTTTAACATCAAGCATAGATCATCCTACACAAACAAAATATCTCAAACCAGGGATACGAGTTCGTTCAGCAAAGTCGTCCTAAGGTAAAATCTATTACAACACAATCCTCGATACATCCTGTGATATCCCATGTCTGTCACACTCCAGACCCAAAATACATGAAACTAGGCCACGTGGCAATGGCCAACCAATACGTAATCAAGGACTTGCCCAATTTAATGAAATCCTCAACTATATACTTTGTTGTACCTAAAGAATAATATAGTTACATGCATACTAAATCTTATCCATGGAATATTATGAACTAGTCTGAATACGAAATAGTTATGTAGTCATAATATGTCAATACAGAACCCAATAAGTCTAGAGTTGGTGGAGACAAATTTACTACATAAATATGCTGCAAGTAAGATAGATAGCGACGAACTCAAGTAAAAGTCTGCAACCAGGATGATATCATACCAAGATCAAATGTACTCACCGGGGTATACCTCCTCTGCCTCGTAGATAGCGTCAAGATCCGGTCAGTAAACCTGCTCGTACTCCAGCTCAACTAAACCTGGAAAGAAATCAGGTCCTCAGAGGAACATAATAAGATACATAGAAATATGCCACTAATAAAATAAAAGTACTACAATAAAATAAGGGTGTACCAATCTAAGTATAAATGCAATGAGAACCACGTTTGACGTATGAGATGCTGGCCAAAATGGGATCGACGTAATTCTCTGGGGGAAACAGATGCCTACTACATCGTAGCATCGTGGACGCCAGTGGCCGAACCTAATACTAATATATCCATGGTCATATCACCCGGTACTCCAGCAGAGGTGGCGGGTTACAAAAGAAAAAGTGTAGTCAACCCATACACCTAGTGAGTGTCCTCTCCACCCAATATTGTTGTATCTATCGTGCACCATGACATGTCCAGCTCCTACTCCTGAGTCGAGATCAAGTATCTAAATGCTGCTATCACGCATCTCGATTGTACCAGTGTACAACTGGTACAAGAGTCTGCGTCTATACATGAACCACTTCGTGCCATAAATGTGTCAAGGTCATAGAGAGATTGGAACATCTCTCAAATAAGAGATTTGGCTTCTAAGTACTAAGTCATGCGTAATCGGTCCAACATCGACTTGCACCCAAGTTATTCTTTGACGCGCAATATTGTTCAATCAGAATAATAAAATAAAATAAAATAAATATAGTTGCAGTATTTTAAAATTGTAAACAAAAGTGGCAAGGTATACTTGCCTAGAAGTGGCAGCTGAGAATGAGAATCTGGTATGGAGTTCGAATCCCGAGAGTCCAAAGAACCTAAAAAAATAATTTAAGATTTAGTTAATCATTGAGCTTATAGAATAACCCTCTCTCTTCTATCAATTCGATAGTCTATCTCCTCAGAAGTAAGCAATTTGCTAAAGTCTACTTATCCATTTATTCAAGTCAAGTTTACCAAGTCACGATTCAAATCTCAAAACTATAATTCTCATATCGTATTCACTAAATTGTTTGACATAATCCACATATTCGTTCACAAAACCATCAAGCACTACTTGTATCAATTTTTGAGCCAACTTATCCTCGACTTTGATTCATTCTCCAACCATACACTAGAGCAGTCCTCAAAACTCACCGAGCTATCCCTTGTTATGCGTTCATGTCATCCGAGTCATATTTTATATCAAATCTCTTTCTAAACACCAATCCTATTGCATTGATCTAAGATCTGTCTTCAAACATTTATTTTCTCAAGTTTGCGTTGATCATAAATCTATTATTCTTCAACTAGAGAATCCTCGAGCCCATGTCTACCAATCTTCATTGCGTTCTATTTCATCAAGTTCGTCCATCTAACCATCAAATTTTCTTTGTGCTTTATCGTATCGTTCAACCATTTTTTTAACGTCTAAGTCATACCCAAGATCAATTCCTTATCGCCATTTGCGTATCATCAACAAACTTGATTTCCATATCTAACATCAGATTTGATTCATTAATTCTTTCGAATAATTCCATATTGTCCAATCCGAATTTTCTTGGGCGCTAACTCTTTATCGCGTTATTTCTTGATTAAGCTATCTTCTAATCGTGCTAGTTTTATTCATATATAATCATATTTACCTATAGCTGCATTCGAGTTTCGTATACCACTGAATTTGGATTGTGCACACATTCGAGGCATCCTCCAAGTATATATATTTCAACCAAGCCTAGCGATAGCGAAGTTGGTTTGAGTTTAGCATATCGCTGAGTCTGGATCATATACATATTTAAGGCACCCCCAAAATACATGTATTTCAGCCAGCTTAGCTATAGCGAAGTTGGTCAAGCTACGATGAAGGTACCATAATTCCATAAAAATTTTAATCATTGACTCGAAGTTCATCTGTTTGATTCCATCCTCATGTATCACATAATCTCTAATGATTTTTATTTTCTTCCTTGACCAAATCATTCATTTTAAATCTTTATCTGACATCATCCCTACTTCTGCACAATTTCTACAAAATCGTTCGAGTAATTCTCGCACGAGATATATAATATCAATCTTACTAGACTACATAAGTTCTAGGCTTTGCACTAATCTTTTTGCACAACTTTGCGTTGCTGACCGGCTTATTGCTATCCCGAAATCCATGATCCAACGAACTTTTCTCAAAGTTTTCCCATAGACCACTCAAGTTCAAGCCACACAAAAATCTTTGAAACCATGTTCGCATCGCTAAACATCCAACCGACACGTTCCTTAAAATCCAAGCACGATTCCTCAATTCTGTATCAACAAAATCATCTTTCCCAAAATCAGCTTCATTGATAGGTATCTCTCAATTTCGTGATTCGAATCCAACTTATCTCATCCGAACAATATTCTAATCCTGCACACATGCATGCTAGCACCAAATAAGTCAAGTATGTAACACCCAATGCTTAGCCCACAAGGTCTTCTGTATAGCTGTCATGCTCAAGCAAAATACCCACATGAGATCCATTCAACTAGCTAGACTTATTATATGGAACATCTTGAGGAACATTGAGAGAGCGTATATCATATTACCCACGAACGAAGTTTCAAGCAGAGAAAATCGATACGAGATCAAGGATGTAAAGCCGAAGCTTTGATACCAATATGTCATGCCCCGACCCCGCAAGGCCGTTCGTCCTCGCATGGGCGTGATGCCGAACGAACCTAAGTTGCGCCCGCGCAAGGCCAGGCATAGAACATGCGGTGAGATAACAAGTTCGTAAGGTCGATATAGCGAAAACATAGAATAAACACAAGTATGATACAAAAACTAGCTTTTTATTGATTCTGAATAAGTATTATAAGCGGTACTAGGCCGAGATTATAAGTCGCTCAAGTTCTCTCTCTTGAAACAATAAAGGCGTGCCAAGTGGCTTACAACATGAGATGATACATAGGCGATATTTCAACATTATGTCCTATATATGTGCTTCAGCTCAGGACGAAATACTCCAAGGCTCCAGAGCGAACTTCACGTCTTAGCGTGCACGAGGGGACACTCCGCACCAAACGAGATTCTCCCGTACCCTGCACACAATCTGGTGGATTATCAGTACATTGAATGCACTGGTGGGGAGGCTTCTCGCCCGTTCAACAAATCAAACATGTTCAATTAGTTATGTGCACTCTATCATTATTGTTTTTCTAGTCTTTCCTTAGCATCAGTTTTATGGCAAAGGTATAAAGCCTAATTCGTGTGGCAGTGCACCGTGCGATATAAGAGTAACACTGCGATACTTACCAACTTACGTTTCGTCCTTCCTAGTCCAAGGTAAACCAAGTTAAACCGAGAACGAATATATATAATAAAATCCAAGAAAAATTCCATAAGAAAACACAAGTATCACGAGCGGGTTCTGATTCAGGTGCACGAGTTACACGGGTTACTCATAAGTATTTCAGAAGATTGATCATGTGTGTTATACTAGATGTCTCAAGTAGTCATATACAGATATAGATACACATGTGTTACTCAGAGCAGTCGCCTATAATTGAAAGACTCGCACGCGGGTTGCCGCAATCGAGTCAACTTAATCTATATGACAGAAGATCACTGGAATAACTTCCATAATGGACAATGTAGTCAAGGCAAATATGGTGTGCAAGCAATATATAACAGGGGCATTGCACCCATTCTACCGGTAACAGGCGACTACTCAAAAGATTTTGTCTAGATCAGATCGGCCCGAGTGCCCCGGCGACCCTCCGCGGAACGAGATTATAAAATCTTCCTTGTGCACAAGTTACCCGTGACCGCGTGTATCCCCAAGTATTCCAGATTCTCGCAGGTACATATACAGGTTCAAGTCAGATCTATCAGAACTTATTGACTCCCCGAGCCGTCAGATTCAGTATAGAACGTGTATTAATTCTAGAGATATCATGATATTATCTTGCTTAACTTTCCATGATGCAGTCCACTAGTGCGGAAACTGCCTTGGTGACCCAACGGTCCCAAAGCCTTTCAATATTTCCGTAACTTGGCTCGAAATGACTATCTTGATAGCCTTCCTGTGTCACGACCCATACCTGGTGTAGGGGCACGAGTACATGGGTACGTCCATCCTATGCCACAGCATCGACGGTAGAACGCTGTCTAGGTCAACAATAATATCTAAACATCTCACACAATAAATAATGGTACATGTCAATAATATTTCAACTCCACTTGGAGGACATATAATGGTTCAAATATAATCGATACTTAATCAAAATATAAAGTGAAAGGAAGATAAAGGCACGATATGGAATAGAAGTAAGAGGCACAAAATTATAATATAATACATCCAAGACTAAAAGTTTAGCTATAACATAATCTCAAATAATATATGCATGCCAAGGTTTAAACTGAAATAAAAATAATATGCTAATGGAAATCTAAGTCGCCTTAGTAGCCGGTACTAATCCCCAGTCGGCTCAACATCTTGTGGTCCATAATAGGTGGGACACATCTCTTCTAACCAATCATCTGAAAAATATATCCAGTCAGGATTAGAGCGAAGAACAACCCAATAGCAGTTCTAATTAGTTGATAATGACTATAAACAAAAATAGAGAAAGTAATACAAGACAAAAAATAATGAACAATATCATACTATGGTAGAAGAAACAGGTAAACAAGATTAATATGGTATATACTGATCACAATAAAATAGAACAAAGACAATAAAATAGATATGGTGAATAACTGTAACTTACTAAGTGTTTGAAATACTAGTTAGATATGTGATCGTCTTAGGTTGAACATTATCTACTTAAACGTTGGATAAACATTATCTAACTTAAACATTGAACATTGAACATTGTCCAGACTTTGATCACATATCTAGTTAACACTTTACCTTTTCCTGACTAGTACAATGGATCCAATCATAACACGTTACAATGCAAGATACTCAAGGCATTGTAAAATATTAAATATTAAACATTGAACATTGAACATTGAACATTGAACATTGAACATTGTCTAATATTAAATATTGTCTAATAGCCATATGAGAACACGAAGAACAATGAAACAAGAATAACATCCCATGACTGAAGATCCATGTGTATACTAGTCCGTGTATCAATGTGTCAGGAGTCAAGTAAAATATTTTTAAATACTTGTATTATAGTAGTTATCAAATAATAGAAACTATCAGAGAATGTACCCGCCTGAGGTCCTGAGCTGACAATACCAATCTGTGTCTGGACTGGAGTCAAAGTGACCAATATATGAGTCATCGTGTCAATTGGGTGTAGTAAAGTAATAAATATGCTAAATGCGCTAAATAATAATTTTCTAGGTCAAGACTAGGTCAACTAAGTCAAATCTAGGTTATTCGAGTCAAACTAGGTCAATACTAGCTAAACTAGGTTATATCTAGATTTTTAGATCAATACCTTATTGATATTAGTTATACTAGCTAATATTACTAAGTATCTATATATACTAGTTAATAGAATATACTATGTATCTAATACACTATATGAACTTCTATAAATACCAATATATTAATACCTTAGATATGAATGATTTTTACTCATTTTCTTAACTTATTGTCACTTACCTTACCAATACCTTAGTCTAAACCCTCCTTACTTTGCTAATGCATCAATGCCCTAACCAATACCTTAGCTTACAACTTTCAACCTTAGCAATACCTAGTCTAATACCCCTAACATCTATCTTAATATCTTATACTACACTTGACTAATACTAGTATACCTCTCTAATTCTCTTACTAACTTATACAATACTGATACCCTCCTAATACAACACCCTTACCCATGCCAGTACCTGACTAGTCACTTGGATACACATTCGAATCAACAAGCTCCTCACACCCTACTACCTTAATTATCTGATACTGCTTCTACACTAATCCTACTGACTTATACAATGCTACATTAGTATCATTACACCTATTACACATTTGGTACTAATCTAGGATACCAATATACACCTTTAGACACTCACCCCACACTACACTACTCGACCTGGCAGTAGACCCTGTCTACTGCTGCTGTCTGATACTCCTAAAATTTGACTCCAAACTTCATGTGTTGCTGCTCTTACTGGATACCCGAGCCTGGCCTAGTTGATACACCACAGTGTATCACACTGTTGGCACTACCACCTGCTCTCTATGATACTCGGCCTCCAATGCACCTACCTAGGTGCACAACTAACTCATCCCTAGCTGAAATTGCTTCACCTAACATGCTTGCTATTGTTGCATCAACTAACAGTGCACTTAGTGCACTGCTACTGCTGTTACTCTTCTTCCACCCCTTACTGTGCTACAAGTAGCAAACCTTGCCTCTACCTAATGAATACAACCCCTGCCCCAAGTGCTCGAGTCTGCAACTCCACCCCACTGCCTGTGTTCGACCACTGCACTAGGTGCACAACCTGAAGCCCCCAACCCGAGCCCGCTTAGCTGCCAGTACAAGCAGCAGAAGCTACTGCTGTGATACTCAGAAGCATACACTTGTGCATTGAACACTCTATCCCATTCCTCCAGTGTATACAGTCCCTACAAACTAACATAAATACACTAACATACTAATATCTGGAACTTAGTACCTATCATTCGAATTGATATAACACAAACTTTAGTGTTCATACACCACCAAGCCACTCACAAATGCAAGTTACTACACTAGTATAGGCAATGAATCAAACACCTAAAGTGCACCTCTAAATGATATTCTAAAAATCTATGATACTCTCATGATACCCTCTTCCTAATATCACAATATACCACTAATACTTATAAAACAAATTTAATATAAAAATATAGTATAACTTTTATAATAAAAAGTTATTCTAATGCAATAAAGGGAAATTGACATGCTAGAACCCAATTTACATTAAAATACCCAAATCTCACATCAGTATCACGGTGTATCATGATACAGACTCTTCATGCCCTAATATGGACACATGGACACACCCCTAATGCTAATCTAACATCAAAAGACACCATATGTGTAGCGTCCTGTTCTCCCGGTGCGGAGAGCGCGGCTAAGAAATACAAGACGGTATCGTTCGATCGGGATAGATTGAAACAAGAACTCGTCCTCGTTATGGATTTGTTTCTTCGAAATCGATTTCCATATTCAGTGGACCGTGCCCCCAGGATCAACTTATCGGCAGAGTCAGGAGGGACCTCTCCACTGTTATCTTTTATTGCCTCGGATTTCGATGTCGCTTGTTGTTTTTGTGCTTTGAGTTGGTTTTCGGATTTGCTTGTTTTTCTTGAACGGTTTTGATGGATTTCATTATTTTCGTTCATTGAACTGCACTTCAATTCCGAGATTTGAAAGAGAGGAAGGAGTATTGATCGAGCTGTTCATGATGCAGGTGAACGAGCAGTAGGCGGCTTACGAGCGGAGTCTTGAAGCATCTTTTTCCTTCTCCCTTCCAACCATCTAAGTGAGTGGCTACCATCCCGATTAGCTAGCCCTGCTTCCAATCTTCACACATAATAAATCTTGCATCATTGTTTGCCCCGATCAGACGATACCAAGTAATAATAAGAGATACCAAGATAAAATAGGAATAGACTTGGACTATATTGCTTGTCAAACTAAACTTGTGAACTGTTATCTTATTGCATGCTAGTTCATTCCAAATGTTCTATGAATTGTGCTAAGTATGAAACACACCTTGTATTGTGCATAATTATTTAGGGAGGCTATGCAAAATGAATCATGCATTACTGCTTGTCGTGTACTCGTGTTCTTGTACTCATGTTACCTCAACTGCATGAATTGTTAACTTAATAATCGTGTTCGATCATGGACAACTTGTGCACAAGGTATTGGTTCTGCGGACAGTCGCTGGGGCACTGACACCGATCCGATCCGGGCGGAACTCGTGTGTAGTCATCGTGTACAGAAAAGGATGGCTTGCAGCGCATCGTGTACTCTCGCTGCATGCTACCCTTGTCCTTGACTAGTCCATTATGGCAAACAAGCCAGTGATCACCTGTGGTATAGTCATCGTGTACAGGAAAGGATGGCTTGCAACGCATCGTGTACTCTCGTTGCATGCTATCTTTGTCCTTGACTATATCCACTATGTATATTTAAACCTGTTGCAAGCTAACTTGTGTCTTCGTGGCATGGAAGGCATGGTAAGTATTGTGCAGGTCATTCAGACGGACAGGTAAAAGTCACCGAACGATGACAAGTTCATTTTCAGTAAATTCTATATGCTGCTTACTTGTAAATGAACTAAGGCAAGACAGAAACCCACAATAATATGCATGCTTCATTAAAACAACGTGTTGATTGGTATAGTTGGGTTAGCTCGCCTTCACCAGTATATTTCGATATACTGACCCTCGTTGAAACAGGTTCCCCACACTAAGGCGAATCGAGCGAGGAGCCGAAGTCGCCTTCCCGATCCAGTCCAGCTGTAGGCGCATCCTGATTGCGTCACTTTTGAAGTACTTGAAGAAAGGAGCTTGCAACCCAAGCATAATACAGCTTCGTGGCAAAGCCGTCCTCCAGCCTGGAGGTCTTTATCATTTTAAAGTTTAGTAAAGGGATGTAATGTACATGACTGCTATCTCATTTTGTGTCAACGGTTTTGTAAGCCCATGCGGCAAATTAGCTGACTCGTTCAAGAGTTTGTAATAGATGTTCATTATCAATAAAGAGAACTTTTCCATGCTTCAAATCTGTGTTTCAATTTATCTGCATACTCTGAATATGTGCTCATTATGCAAAACATTAAAGCCTTGTGGGAAGCAACCCCAGGCCCGTACGGCGATCACGATTCGGGGGATGCCCCAACGATTCTACGGAATCGGGTCATGACATAATGGCATCAGAGCACAGATTCAAGTTCCTTAGACTCTCGTGCTAGAAAAGTTCCTTTAACGATCAAATTCCTGTGCGAACTCTTGAACTCGCTAGGCCAAAATGAGATACGTTCATGCAATAAGTCCATAATATATTATGATCCTAATATAATTTCCCCTCTTTTGAAGGAATGGCACCGGCGCAATCCTCAGCGCTAGCACCGGACGAAACGCAAGGCCAAGAAAGTAGTTCGTGCAATTCGGGAAGTTCAAGGGGCCAGCGAGCTGTGCCAAGCATTGATTCCATCCAGCAAATATTGCGAATGTTGGAGGCAAACCAACAAAGGGACGAGACTCGCTACGAACGGGCCGAGAAGCGGGCGGAGGAGAGCCAGCTCAAGTTTCAAGACAATATAGAAGCTCGATTCTCAGTCCAACAGAAGCAGGTAGATGCCCTACAACAGATCGTGCAGACTTTGGCCTCCAACCAGTCCGCGGCAACGCCAGCGACTCCGGTGGAACAGCCCGTGCTTGAAGTAGAGACGCCGCAAATTCCAAGGTCGAGGGACGTGACTGTCTTCGACTTTGGCTACTTCAAGAAAGTCTGCAATATCCCATTCAACGGGACTGAGGACCCAGTCGTAGCTCTAGATTGGTTGGCCGAACTTGAAGACCACTTCGCTCTGCTAGAGGTCCCCGAAGAGAAGCGTGTCGCCTGCGTGCAACTACAGCTCCGCCTCAACGTGCACGATTGGTGGGACGTGCATCGACGATCTCTTCAATTTGACCATGGAGAGGAGGCGATCTCGTGGACGACTTTTCGTGCCGCGTTTGAAGAGGAGTTCATACTCCCTCCAGTACAACGTCAGATGGAGAACGAGTTCGTGCAACTGAGGCAAGGCAGCATGACAGTCAAACAGTACTCCGCCGAATTCAATCGTCTCTCCAAATTCGCTAGCGCCTATTTACCTGATGTAGCGAGTCGAGCTAGAAGGTTTGAAGGTAGTTTGTGCCCTGCCATCCATGCGCACGTAGTCGTTCATCAGTACGGGACAATGCATAAAGTCATGAATCACGTCCTATCGCTTGAACCACACTATCCTCACGTTCCTACCGGCACTGTGCATACCTACAGTCACAAACGCCAAAGCAACGATAGAGAAAATACTGCTGCAAAGCGACCAAACAACGTTAGGCGCCAAGAAGGAAATTAGGGACAAATGTGTAACTTCTGTAGGAAGCGTGGGCACGTTACGAAAGATTGTCGCTTGAGACTTGGGTTATGCCTAGCTTGTGGACGATCAGGCCATGCCATTAATTTCTGTTCGAACATTCCTGATCGTCGCCCTCAACAAAATAATCCCTAATGGTCGGCTCTATTCCTAAGTTTCGGGACGAAACTTCCAATTAGTTGGGTAGGATGTAGCGTCCCGTTCTCCCAATGCGGAGAGCGCGACTAAGAAATACAAGACGGTATCGTTCGATCGGGATAGATTGAACAAGAACTCATCCTCGTTATGGATTTGTTTCTTGGAATTGATTCCCATGTTCAGTGGACCGTGCCCCCGGGATCGACTTAGCGGCAGAGTCAGGAGGGACCTCTTCGCTGTTATCTTTTATTGCCTCGGATTTCGATGTCGCTTGTTGCTTTTGTTCTTTGAGTTGGTTTTTGGATTTGCTTATTTTCCTTGAACGATTTTGATGGATTTTATTGTTTTCGTTCATTGAACTGTACTTCAATTCCGAGATTGGAAAGAGATGAAGGAGTATTGATCGAGCTGTTCGTGATGCAGGTGAACGAGCAGTAGGCGGCTTACGAGTGGAGTCTTGAAGCGCCTCTTTCCTTCTCCCTTCCAACCATCTAAGTGAGTGGCTACCATCCCGATTAGCTAGCCCTGCTTCCAGTCTTCACACATAATAAATCTTGCATCCTTGTTTGCCCCAATCAGACGATACCAAGTAATAATAAAAGATACCAAGATAAAATAGGAATAGACTTGGACTATATTGCTTGTCAAACTAAACTTGTGAACTATTATCTTATTGTATGCTAGTTCATTCCAAATGTTCAATAAATTGTGCTAAGTAAGAAACACACATTGTATTATGCATAATTGTTCAGGGAGACTATGCAAAATGAATCATTCATTACTGCTTGTCGTGTACTCGTGTTCTTGTACTCGTGTTGCCTCAACTGCATGAATTGTTAACTTAATAATCGTGTTCGATCATAGACAACTTGTGCACAAGGTATTGGTTCTGCGGACGGTCGCTGGGACACTGACACCGATCCGATCCGGGCGAAACTCGTGCGTAGTCATCGTGTACAGGAAAGGATGGCTTGCAGCATATCGTATACTCTCGCTGCATGCTACCCTTGTCCTTGACTAGTCCATTATGGCAAACAAGCCAGTGATCACCTGTGGCATAGTTATCGTGTACAAAAAAGGATGGCTTGCAACGCATCGTGTACTCTCGTTGCATGCTATCCTTGTCCTTGACTATATCCACCATGTATATTTAAACCTGTTGCATACTAACTTGTGTCTTTATGGCAGGGAAGGCATGGTAAGTATTGTGCAGGTCGTTCAGACAGACAGGTAAAAGTCACCGAACGGTGACAAGTTCATTTTCAGTAAATTCTATATGCTGCTTACTTGTAAATGAACTAAGGTAAGATAGAAACCCACAATAATATGCATGCTTCATTAAAATAACGTGTTGATTGGTATAGTTGGATTAGCTCGCCTTCACAAGTATGTTTCGACATACTCACCCTCGTTGAAATATGTTTCCCGCACTAAGGCGAACCGAGCGAGAAGCCGAAGTCGTCTTCCCGATCCAGTTTAGCTGTAGGCGCATCCTGATCGCGCCGCTTTTGAAGTACTTGAAGAAAGGAGCTTGCAACCCAAGCATAATGCAGCTTCGTGGCAAAGCCGTCCTCCAGCCCGGAGGTCTTTATCATTTTGAAGTTTAGTAAAGGAATGTAATGTACATGACTACTATCTCATTTTGTGTCAACACTTTCGTGCGGCAAATTAGCTGACTCGTTCAAGAGTTTGTAATAGATGTTCATTATCAATAAAGAGAACTTTTTCATGTTTCAAATCTGTGTTTCAATTTATCTGCGTACTCTGAATATGTGCTCGTTATGCAAAACATTAAAGCCTTGTGCGGGCGCAACCCCAGGCCCGCACAACGGTCATGATTCGGGGGACGCCCCAACGATTCCACGAAATCGGGTCGTGACAATATGACCTCTATCAATATTTGGTGTGCTAATCTATAATTTTTTTCAAATTGGACACCAAAACTAATGTAACTTTCACCATAGGCCTCCTATGAACCTAATTCTTCTTCCTATGGGTAGCCCTTGGCCATGGGTAGGTTCATAATGGTCAATTACATCATTTAGAATCAAAATGACAAGGAAATTATAAATTTACCTATTGGGAGATGGATTCCCGATAAAAATTTAATATGACACGATTTAGACACAAGCTCCTAGCCAAACTCCTTCTTCTCTAATACTCCTTAAAATCCAAGCTTCTAGTCTACTTAGATGGTGAGAATGAATGAGGTTGGGAGTAATTTGAGAGAGATTAGTGATGGAATAGATCAATTTGGGTAAGAACACCAAATAAAAAATAATTAGAATGAAGAATGAGAGGAGAGAATACTCCTCCCACTTTTCTAGGGTCGGCCACCATTTTCCTTTCCGCAAGCTATGTGAAAAGACCTCTATGTCCCTATTGGGTTGTCATGAAGAAATAATTAAGGTGAAAGTTCTCTTCCTAATGAGGGTTAAGCCTAATCCTCTAATCTAATGAAAATGTTAACTTAAGTTGGGTCAAAAGGGGACTAGTCTAACTAATTATTTAAATTGTCATGTCAAGTTGGTTAAATCCACTAGAGTCATGTCTAATCAAATAGTCCAATCTACCAACTAATAATAATATTAGTCACATATATATATATATATATATATATATATATATATATATATATATATATATATATATATATATAACATGCATTATATTAAATAAATAATAAAATTTTATAACACATTATTTATAATTTTACAAAATAACAAAATTATCCCTATTCTAGAAATGTGGTTGTTACATCCTGCCTCAACTGAGCGAATCATAAGTAGTGAAGTGCAATGATTCGTGGCATGCATTTAAGTGACGAGCATAGCAAATGTATAAAGCAGCTAAGCATTGAACAGTACGAATATAACTTTTAAGGAAACATGCGGCATGGCCATACTTGAAAACATAAGCGATTACGCTAGCACGGGACTAAGTGATAGTACAAAAAACTAACAATAAACCAAGTTCATTTTCATGTTCTAACACAAGCAATACAATATAGGATTATTCCTTAGCTAGGTGTGTTGTATTATTATTAGCATGCAAGGGGTTATCGTCTGGCGATCTAGCATGTATATTCAAATTCTTAGGTGTGCAAGCCAAGCAAAGATAGGTTCATCGTAGCCACCCACCAGAACGAGGGCTTGTCTCGGCCAAGCGAGACTCCGAGTGAACCGCTGAAACTCCAAGTGCTGATATGCCGTTTGAGTTATCTTGCAGAACTGAGGGAAGTGGGCTGTTACAGGCTGCCGGAGGGGGTAGGGAGAGAGAGTGGGGAGGAGTAATTTGGTCCTCTCTGTTTTTCAGGGTAACAACTTGGTAGCTATGAAAGTTGAGGGTATCAAGATGGAAATCTCGAATAGCTGAGGGTATCAAGTTGCAATTTAGCTAAAAAAAAATTCAAAAAAAAAAATTATGAGTAAATTTTTACAAAAACTTTTAAAAACCGACCATTGTTAGGGGCGTTTTCAACTAAATTCTATTTTTATACTCCGTTCCAATGAAAACGTCCTTACTAAGGACGTTTCTTTTTCTTCCCAGACAATTTAATCAAACTTAATTCTATACAACTAATTTAATTCTCTACATGAAAATTTTACCATTGTTAGGGACATTTTCAACTAAATTCTATTTTTATATTCCGTTCCAACGAAAACGTTCTTACTAAGGGCGTTCTTTTCTTCCCAGACAATTTAATAAAACTTAATTATATACAACTAATTTAATAATAATTTAATTATCTACATGAAATTTTTTGAAGTTTTTATAATATTTATGGATTTTAAAATGAGTTTGAAAAATTATTCTTAATTTATAAAAAAAGTTATATTTTTTCAAAGAATTATAATAAATTAAGGATAGTTTTAACAAACCACCTTGAAAATTTAAAAATATTGTAAAAGTTCCCTTGGTAATTATAAATTTTTACATTTTATTCTAAGCGAACATAATAAGACTTGACCCAAAATAGTTAATTGAGATCTAGTTTACAACATGGTTAGCATTGTTGCATAACGTTTTGTTTATGAGTGAGAATTGTTCGATTTTTAATTTGATACATAAAAAATAAAAAAGGTAAAATTGTCCCTCATTTTTCACCCCCACCATGACTATCCCCCCACCCCCACCACGACTATCCACAACCCCCAGCGGCTGCCTCTGCGCCCCTCTCTCTGCGCGCAGCGGTGACGGCAACGCTAGCGCGCGAAGAGAGAGGGGGTTTCAACCTGGGGCAGGCGGGGGCGGGGTGGGCCAGTCGTCGGAGGGGGGGGGGGGGGGGGTGAGCGGGGCATGGATATAATTTTTTTTTTTTAGTGTATTAAGTAGAACAATTTGATTAGTTGAGGGTTTCAAGTTGTAATTTAACTTTAAACTTTATCAAATCCTTCTAAAGAAATATAAAAGTTATGATTGTAGAATTTCAGATTATTATAAATATTTTCAAAGTTTTCTTATCATTGGCTGTGTGCACCTCCCAACAGTCTGCACCCTGATTTGACTTTTGAGTATCTAACTAGCTATAATTTCATATCGAAACAACATAAATATATAATGTTTTTCTTATCATTCTTTGAATTAATTAATTAATTTTGCTCAGGACGACCCTAAGACCCTAACTCAGGTTTGAACGGACAACAGTCGATGACAAAAAATTTTGAGACGCAAAAAAAAAAAATTAAATTCACCTTTTATATATATAATTTTTAGTAGTTTTTAAATATTAGTATTCAAATAATATAACAAAATTTTTATTTTCCTGTGTAAAAGGTTATGAGTTTGAGCTCTACTCGTTTTGTACTCTTTAACAAGTTTTTCATTTTTTTTCTTCTATTTACTATAGGGCACGGTTTTAATTTTTGTCCTATAAAAAAAAAATCAGGATCTTTCCTGATTTTGCTACATCCTTTAATGAAATATGCACGTTGGGAGTATTCTTCCTCCACCATTTTCGGAAAAAACAAAGAATTGCTACATTAATTATGTGGATTAACTGGTTGTTTTCCGTTAATTTTTTTCAATAAATAATCTTTTTTAGAAAATTGGTAATAATATTTTCTTCAGGCTATATAATTTATTTATTTTATGTCATTTTCACATAAATTTTTAAGAAAAAATTCGAATCTTATTCATCTTTACAGGAGCCTTCCATCACAATTAACATGTCACGATACCATGAACGTTCAGCTATAGAATCAATTCGATGGCAAATAAAATTCATATTGAGCAAAGTTTTGTTTAGAGCAAATTCAACTTCAAGAACATCATGTCAGAGCCACCTGTGGGTGGCCGAGAGTTGAGATGGTAATCATGGTATGTATGAACGAAAAATCTGGGTTCTAATAAAAGTAAATAAATAAATGAAAATAAAAATCAAAAGTGTTTTAATTTAGTTCTAAATGCATCAAGAAAACCACAAATCTAGTTGTTTCGGTTGCTAGCTTTCCCATTCTAAGAAGCTGGTGCATTATGTCAGGGCACATATTTGGAGCCCGCAACTTGAATGGGCTGGACTAGGACTAAATTCTTTGAAAAAACTTTTATATATATATATATATATATATATATATATATATATATATATAAATAAATAAGTTCTTTCAAAATATGACCAAATAATATGACCAAATAATGACATGTTATATATAATATATATTCATATCCGTGAGTTCTTTCAAAACATGACAAAATAATGATATGTTATATATATAATATGTCATTATTAGGTCATGTTTTGTTGGTATTATCGAGATATTAGTATTTTTTTTTCTTGTGTGTTTAAATATAAAAAAAATTGTGCAGTAAAAAAAAAAAATTTAAACTAAGAAAAATAGCAAAAAAAATTGGCTTTCCACCCATCCCATCCCACTGATTTACTATTTTTACCCAATTATTTTGACCTTTTCAAATACCAATTTTTTTAATTAAAAATAAAAAAATTTGAAAAAAAACAAATTTTTTTTTTACTTTTATTTCTTTTCCCCAAACGGAGGTGACTTTATAGTTGCTAATGAAATGCGTCAACGACCAATGAACAAATATCAGGTGGCACACATGCATATTTTTTGATTGGCTTAAGTATGACTCTACTCTTAATAATTATTTGAGATTTTTTGACTTTCATCTCTTACTAATATATTTTTGTAAGTATTCCTAAAATAAGATATTTATTAGACTTATATTTTATTTTTTTTATTGACACATTTATTTGATCGTAAAAAAAATATATTTCTTCATTTACGTTGTCTTAAGGTTCAAAAAATTCAAAATACTAGTAGTCTACGATCACAAAGTCATTTAATGATATTCTGGATGCTTGGAAAGAGGAATAAAAGTAATTACGTGCATGTCACGTTAATCGTATAATACTCATATTTTAAAAAATTTTGATGTTGGAACAATCGTAGATGGAGAAAAAAGAGACTTTGACAGTCAAATAAACTTTTTTTCGTAAAAATAAATAAATATAAGTCTAATAAATATTTTATTTGAAGAATAAGTACAAAATTATATTAGTAACTTAGGACGAAAGGCAAAAATTTTCTAATTGGTTTGAACAATTTTGATACATTTACAGTGGAAACTTTAAATTCCATTGGTGCCCCTGAAATACTGTGACGTGTTTACATTAATTATTAAACATACATGAGATACAATGCATGTGAAATTGAGTGGTACTGGTACACAGGTTATTGTTTTAAAGCTACAGAGATAGTGTAAAAATGAGAAATATTTATATATCAGAGGGTGTCAATAGCCTCCTCTACTCGCATAGCGATTGGAACAAGTGTGGTGAGTGTGGTGTGGTACATCTGAGGAAGTATTTGGTTTACAAATTTGGAACACAAAAGTAATCGAATTTTGAATTACTTTACGTTACGTGTTTATTTAAAAAATTTATAAATAAAATTTATTGTAATTTAACATAAAAATTATACTTTGTCCGTAACAAAATTGGAATATTGACATCGAATTTTTTTTTCGAAGTGGAGCACGAAAATTAGAAATTCCCATTCCCAGTTCGAATGATTTGTTTTAAAAACACTTACTTTCTACTTTAACATAATTTTTTTTTGACTTTTCATGACACATTCAACCAAAAGTTAAATTTTTTTTATTCATTTCAACAACTACTAAACATAAAACTTTATGATTTCTTACTTCTAATATTCACTTTTTCAAAGCACCAAAACAAATAATTTTTTATATCACTCCACTTCACCACTTCACTAGTAGGATACATTTGAAAATATCAAATTTTTTTTTTTTTTTTTTTTTTACTTCACTCTACTTCGCCGAACCAATCAACTCCTGATTTAATGGCCATATGAGTAGAGGAGGCTGTTGAATTCCACAATGATTGGACAAACTACTGCTTTCAAAAATTGCAATACAGCTTGCACAAAGTCTCGAACATAACGTCAGACATCTTAAAAAAAAAAATTTAAGATAGTTTATGGAAGAATCAAATCTCTTCTTCCAGCTTGACTCGTTAATTGTCTATGTGTCAAGGTGTGTAAGAGGGCGGGCGGCCCGGGTCCGGTCCGAACCAGTCCGGACCCGGTCAACGGACCGGCCCGCTCTGGCCCACTCCCTCCCACGTTGTCAGGGCTGTGTCGGAGGATCCGACTCGCAAGTCCGGCCAAGTCCGGTCCGTTCTCGTCGTTGTTCGGGCCGAGTCCAATTCGGTCGACCCGGTCGGTCCGGCCCAGTTTTGGCCCGGTTCAGTCCGGTTCGACTGAGTTTTAATTATTTTTTTAATATATTCGTTGGGGAGTATTTTTACCAAAACACCCTTATTTTAGTGACTTTTTTTGACCGTTTTAGGATTATTTTGGTCATTTTGTTAAATATGACCAAAATATCCATTATAATAACTTTTTTTATTGTATTTGGGTTCATTTTGGCCCAAATTTTTTCTATAAATAGTCTATAATTTATTTTGGTCATTTTGTTAAAAATGACCAAAATATCCATTATAACAACTCTTTTTTGAGTGTATTTGGGGTCATTTGGGCCCAAAATTTTTCTATAAATAGTCCATAATTCATGAAAAATAAAGACAACACAATTTCTTCTCTCTTACAAATTTTTTCCCCCTCTCTTATACAAAATTTAGAAGCAATCTAGTATAAAGAGACTACATACTATCATGAAAAATGAGCAACCACAACAGCAACTGGAAGATTAGCAACTTAAATCCGCACATCAACCTGAACCAACACCGCAACCTCAACCGGCAGTGCAACTAGAGTTTGAATCAAAAATTTGGCATCATTTTAGCGGAGTTTATAATGAGCACGATACGGAAAGAAGATCTTGGAATAGAGTTCTTGTTGAATACTTGCATTGTAGAAAATGACTCAAATGAGACCATAACTGTGGTACAAGGAAGCTACGCATATATCTGAAAATGTGTTTGGATATTTAGTAATGTTGTATTTTCTTAAAAAAAATTGTATCGATTTTAATATATTTTATTATTGTTACATAAGTCATAGATATATTTAACCATAATTGTAACTTATGTTTGAGTCTTAGTTTTCAGTCTCTCTACAAACTTTATTTGCAGTATTACAAATAAATTTTGAAGAGAGGCTGAGAAGCTAAGACACAAATATTTAGACTTATAAAGATTTATTTATAAAGATTTATATTTATAAAGATTTAAAAAAAGTTATAAAAATTTATACTTATATTTATTTATACTTAAAAAGTTATATAAAAAATTTATACTTATAAAAAAAGTTATAAATTTTTTAAACAAAATTTAACTTATAAATATTTAGATTTTAATTTATACTTAAAGTTATATAAATATTGACATAAAGAAATCAAAGAATTTTTTCTTACTTAATATTTATATAAATTATACATCTCGAATTCAAATAAAGAAATCAACTTATAAATCTTTACAAGGAAGTTACGCATATAATCTTTAAGAAATCAAATAAATTTTTTTTTACTTAATGTTTATATAAATTTATACATAAATAAAAAAAAATCGGACAAATAACTTATAAATTTTAAATTAAACAAAAATAACTTAGTAACAAACACCTATAAATTAAATTTTAACTTGACTTTATTAACTTATATATATATATATATATATATATATATATATATATATATATATATATATATATATATATAAACGAAAAAAGAATTAAATTAAAAAAAAACGGTCCGATCCGATCCGACTGTGAATCGGTCAGGACCTAGACCAGTACGACCCAGTCCACCGTGGACCGGATCACAGGTCCGGACTAGATCGGGTGCCAATCCGACCGGATCGGATCGGACCGATCCGTTCTCTGCATCGAATTGGGTCCGAACTGGTCCAAATCCGATCAAATTCGGTCAAATCGAACCTCGTGCGACCCGACTCAGCCCGGTCCATTATAGATCTTAATTTATGTGACGTAAACGATTTATACCCAAATTGAATTTGTCCATTTGGAGCTACAATCTACAAAGATGGCTGTCGGTCTCTGTCAAAGGTGACAGCCTGAGGTCGAGCATTTGCACTTAAGTGTGCAAGTTGCACTTCGATAGACAGGAGCATGTTAACGTACGTGTTGAAATAATGGCGGTGACGAAGAAATTGGTAAACAAGCATGAGCGTTGAATCATTATAATTGTCTGGTTGTGTGAAAAAGGGGATTTCAAGAAATATCAAATGATATGATAATTATGTGAGTTTAACAACGGTTGCCCTCGGAAAAAAGAAAAAAATAAATAAATATATTTTAAATAAATTATATAACTTAAATAAATTATAACTAAGTACAATAACGTTCAAATATCAACTTACATCCTATTATAGGATAATTATAGGACATAAGTACAATTTACGCTCTATTGTAGATCGTAAGTCCTCCTCCCATTAATTACCACATTAATTATATATTAACTATATATTAATATTCTAATATTCATAACTATATATTAATATCATGATATCCTAATATTATCCTAACTATATAATAACTAGTATATATGCACGTGCTTTGCACGTATCTTGGAGTGGATAATGTTGATGAGTTGATTTAACTTTGTTGTTTTTAATTATATAGGTTAAGAATTCAACCCTTCAAATTCCGTGGGAACATCTTAGAAGATTTAGCAAGTAGTATGAACCCTTCGATTTCCGTAATACATTAATGAATCTCTTAAATGGTTATCAGTGGAATTTATTGTAGGTATTCTTTTAATTAGTAAATATATTGAAGGGCATTTTTGGGAAGAAAACTTCCACGGTGAAGCCTAGTTTTGACATTATATAGTAGAATAGATATTATAAATAAATGAAACAACAGTGGGAGGTCAGAAGCTTATATCAGAAGAAAATTTTTTCCAAAAAAATTAATATTATCAAATTAATTAATAAATAAATGAAAGGAGGATTGAAAAAATTGTTTAAAAATGGAAAATTTTTATAGAAAATTTTATTTGTTATGGATTATGATTGTGGAATTAAATACAAAGAACTCTAATATTTTTCACCTAGGATAGAAGGCTTAGATTAGAAAGAAAATTTTAAAAAAATAGTATTAATATTTTCAAACTAATTAAGAAATAGAAGAAAAAAAATTCATAAAATTTAATATTAACAAATTAATTAATAAATAAATAAAAGGAGGATTAGAAAAAGTGTTTAAAAATGGAGAAGATTTACAAAAAAATTTATTTGTTTAGGGTAGGGATTTGAACCCACGCCCTTTCGGGCCAGAACCTTAATCTGGCGTCTTACATCAACTCAGCCAACTCAATAATTATTTTAATATTAATTATGTCTAATTTTTAAGCATGAGTTATATATATATATATATATATATATATATATATATATATATATATATATATATATATCCAACTTTAATCATGATTAGCAAAAAATAACAATTTTTTTTTAATTTTCGTACTTAAAAAATGGCGTAAGTTAGCAACTTACGCGCAATTTTTAGGCGTTAGTTTTTTAAATTTGTTTTTAAAACCGCGATTATTTATTTTTAATGCGCGATTAAATTTAAATTAATTAGGTAATTATATATTTACGTTCCAAAATATGACGTAAGGTAGTAACTTATGTCCTAAAATTAGACGTGAGTATTTTTTTTTCTTCGATTTTACGTCCTATTTTTGTGCGATAATATGTTGTATATACAAATTTACAAAACATTATGTTTTTTTATATAAATATATTTTTTTGCTTTTGATGTAATTTTCTGAAAAATGATTCTTCAAATCTTTTACGTCACGTTCGCAAAATCATGTCCTTGGAAGAAAAGATTTTTTTGTGTATGAATGTGTTTTGGATGCCAAAAAAATGGATAGAAAAAATAATCAATTATTCAAAAAAAAAAAAAACTGACAAAAAAAAAAAGTTGAAAACAATGGTTATCCCAGTCAACTTGGTTCACTTTTTCATTCTCAATTATTCACTTTTCTTTCAAACAAAAATTCGGTCCTTTTTCAACAATTTTTTTTTTTTTAGTGTGAATTATAATTTTTCAAACTAAAGAGAGAATAAAGAATTGATTTCTATTCTTTTTTTTTCCTTGAACCAAACGATGCATTTGATTGCATTTGATTTCCCTTCCTTTACTTTCCGAAACCAAACCAGGCCGTAGGATACGTTTGGTAGGAGAAATAAATAAGAGGAAAAAAATAGAGCAGAAAAAAGCTAAGAAAATGATGAGGTTTTTTTTTTCTTTGGTATAGAAAGAAAAAGTGAAGGAATTACTTTTTATTCTTTACTTCAACAATTCAATTTATCCAAAAGTGTAAGAAAATATAGAAACTTATCCCAATTTATAATTATAAAATATATGAATTATATTATTTAACAATTGTTCAATAAGGTCAAACGGAAGTCAAATGATAAATAAATATTTTGTTGAGAATATTTATACTACTGTATAATAGAAATAGTTAGACTTTACCGTAAAAGTTTTTGTTTCAAAAATATACTTGCATATGTTTACTAATTAAAATAATTTATTAAAGTTAATAGGGACAGCTAAAAAATTACGGAAGTTGTCTTTTAGTCTTTTCAAATCATCTTTATCTTGCATGCATATATAAAATAATATACATAATAAATTAAACATAATTAAATTAGTTAATATTGTAGTCTTTCTAAGTAGTCTGAATAAAAAAAATACAATAACTATATTAGCTATTTTTTAGTTTTTCTAATAATAATCTATAAAATATATGTAGAAATTGTATCACTTTTATTTTTTTATCCATCCTACAAAACATAAAAAAAAAGTATTTTCTTTCCAAATGGAAAGTATATCTCAATTATTTTTGCTTCTTCTCACTTTTTTATCCTTAAATAGGAAAAGTCATGGTACTACCGTATTAATAGCCTAAGAAAGAAACTATTATTAATAACTTGGCCCATCTCAGAAAAGAGAGAAAAATAAATAAATCATGAGATTAATTACTGGATAGTATACATCGAACCTGTGTTGGAATGCGGTGTGACCCGAATCGAAGTTGGTCCATGATGTGCGATATTAGATTGGACCTATATGTCTTAAAAGAAAATTTTCATGTAAGATCTGAACCAATTCCAATTATCTACACATTATGATCCCACCTTCTATCCGATGTGGGACTAAATTAACAACTCCATTGTTACACTCCTGTGAGGATCAACAATCTCCACCTGAACTCGTTTTCGCTAGCCGAACACCTTAGCACATTCCGGCTACCTTTTGCTCGTTCCCGCTAGCCAAGCACCCTTAGCACACCCATACTACCTTTGCTCGTTCCCGCTAGCCGAACAACCTTATTACACTCCGACTACCTTTGTTCGTTCCCGCTAACCGAGTACCCAGGAGATCAACATATTGTCATCTCGATCCGTTCGACCACCGAACCAAACCTGTCACGTTCATCCACACCACCATTGTGTGCCGACCACAACGTCTTGCTCCACCTTAGACTCGTCAGATTCACCTTTAAAGCTAATTCGTGTAATTGATGTCCATACTCCACCTTGAGAAGAGTCTGTATAATTCATGAACGTTCAACATCATCTGTCTCGAACCAATTATAGTCGTTCAAACCAGTCCAGCCCTGGAACCTTGGGCTATGATACCATTTGTTAGGAATGCGGTGTGATCCGAACCGAAGTTGGTCCATGATGTACGATATTAGATTGAGCCCATATGTCTTAAAAAGAGAATTCCTATGTAAAGGCTGAACCAATATCAATTATCTACACCTCATGATCCCACCTCTTATTCGATGTGGGACTAAATTATCAACTCTATTGTTACCTTCTTTGAGGATTCAACTTGAAGCCGAGATACAATCCAACATCCTGAACCTTGTATTCTCAAACTAAATGTGAAATATTCCTCATCAGCAAATGCACCTAGACCATGATAATGAGCTGAGTTTGATAACCAATCAATCAAAACAATCCCAAGAATTATTGCTTGAATTTCTTATAATTAAAAGAGATGGAGAACATTTTAGGTTGAAGTTGTGAATAATAGGAAACTAGGGTTTATATTTAGTTTCAAAGCAATCGGCTTCAGTTGGAGAAGTGGATTAGAATTTTGAAAATTATCCCAGGAATAACTAATAATGAGAGAATAAATTTATTGACAAAGACAACTCTTTTCCAAATTTTTATTTTGTTATTTCCATCATCCGATAACCACAGGATAATCCCAATCTTTCTTTCAGTAATAGATTTTTTTTCCCAATAAGAGAGGTGAGATGGCAACTCACTCTAAAAACAAAGGTGGCGGTGACGTGGCACAATCTCAACCACACATTTCATAATTGACAATTTGCACTTAACCCCCTCCCCTTGTTTGTGTGGTTGAGATTATGCCACGTCACCGCCACCTTTGTTTTTAGGGTGAGGTGCCATCTCACCTCCCTTTTATATATATATATATATATATATATATATATATATATATATATATATATAAAAGGGAGGTGAGATGGCACCTCACCCTAAAAACAAAGGTGGCGGTGACGTGGCATAATCTCAACCACACAAACAAGGGAAGGGGGTTAAGTGCAAATTGTCAATTATGAAATGTGTGGTTGAGATTGTGCCACGTCACCGCCACCTTTGTTTTTAGAGTGAGTTGCCATCTCACCTCCCTTATCCTATATATATATATATATATATATATATATATATATATATATATATATATATATATATATATATATATATATATATATATATATATATATATATATATATATATATATACACACACACGTGATCCCAACAAAAGATAGTTCTATGCTTTAGCAATTTATTCATTAAACACGTACGTGCACATTTTCCAGTTTTAAAAGCAAGCAACTACAAAGGAAATATATAGGTCTAGTTAGTATTCAATGTCATGTTGCAAATGTTGTAATATATATACATGCCCATCTATTAATGTACAGCTAACATTGTTACACTCTTAGTGACATTAACAAGAAAGCAATCTTGCATCACCTCTACTTTCACCTGATTCTCTAGTGTCAGCCAGCTGCCATCTGCTCGAGAGGAACCAATTAACGAAGGGTTCGTCGTCATCTTTAGAATCATCTTGGGAGATCACCAGCGACTCCGACCTCTTGCCGATCACGTTCGGCCTAGAGAGTTTTACTAAACAGTGAAGATTGTCCAAGTCCAAAATCTTATCGGACTTACTCCTAGATTGGTTCTGTGCTCAACATCAAAGGGCTACTGACTTCCCCCATCCGATGCGGAGGAGGGAGGGAGTTTGTTGCGAGTGCTTCCGGCGAGGGAGTTCCGATGAGCGGGGGGAGGGTGGTCGTGCTCCGCACTGTACGTGATCACAAGCATGGATGGATCGGTTCGGCTACGTTCCACCTGCTTTCGGGCCATGCAGCCTTTGGAGCTACTGCACTTATAGTATCCCCTGGTAGTATATATATACATAATGTTCAGAAAACCAAAAATTAACCTCAGTTAGTTGGAAATAGTAATTAGTAGAGATTGAAGATGATGAGACAATTAAGGAATAATTAATCTAATTACCTTGGATATGGGGAACCTTTGATTGGTTTCTGCCCGTACTTTCTCCAAGCCCACATGTCAGAGTCAGACGACGTGCGGCCGGCCGGAACTTGGCACACAACCTTCTTCGTCTGCTGTTTCTTTCTGTTTTCAAATCATGGACCATACTAAGTCTATAGCCTAAATTATATGATGTACTTAAGAAATCAAAGTAGCAGATTCTAGCGGGGAAGGCGAAGGACTTTACAGTAGATGAAAATGGGGCGTTGCGAGTGAACGGAAGGCTATGCGTCTCCGATGATTCAGAACTCAGAAAGGAGATCCTTGCGGAAGCTCATTACGCAGCCTATATGATCCATCCCGGGAGCACGAAGATGTATAAGAACCTCCGAACGACCTTCTGGTGGCACGGCATGAAGAAAGATGTCGCACTCTTTGTGTCCCAATGTATAACTTGTCAAAGAGTGAAAGCAGAGCATCAGAGGCCGGGCGGGGAGATGCAAAATCTTGCTATCCCGGAATGGAAGTGGGAGCACATCTGCATGGATTTTATTGTTGGCCTGCCAATGACGCAACGGGGGAACGACGCGATCTGGGTTATCGTCGACCGGTTAACCAAGTCTGCACACTTCCTTGCCATCAAAAGTACTTGGAGCGCCGATCGCCTCGCCCAGACCTACCTTGACGAGATAGTCCGGCTGCATGGAGTGCCAGTTTCTATAGTATCAGATCGGGACGGGCGATTCATCTCGCGTTTCTGGGAGAGCCTTCAGCTGGCGATGGGGACCAAGTTGAAGTTTAGCTCAGCCTATCATCCACAAACAGATGGTCAGACGGAACGAGTGAATCAGATACTAGAAGACATGTTGCGCCTCTGCGTGATCGATTCGAAGTCAAGTTGGGACGTCTACCTGCCGCTGGCGGAATTTGCATATAACAACAGTTATCAGTCCAGCATCGAGATGGCTCCGTACGAGGCTTTGTATGGGCGGAAGTGTAGGTCACCAATCTGCTGGGACGAAGTCGGAGAGCGGCAAATCCTTGGACCGGAACTGGTTGAACAAACCGTGCAAAAGGTTCGGTTGATTCGTGAACGGTTGAAGACAGCACAAAGCCGACAAAAGAGTTATGCCGATGCTCGACGTCGCCCCCTTGAATTCTTTGAAGGGGACCATGTGTTCTTGAAAGTCTCGCCTATGCGCGGAGTTATGCGATTCGGAGTAAAAGGAAAGTTAAGTCCAAGATTTGTTGGACCGTTTGAAATTCTCAAGCGGGTTACTCCGGTCGCCTATCAAGTTGCTTTGCCGCCTGCCCTATCAGAAGTACACAATATTTTTCACGTTTCACAGCTGAGAAAGTTTGTACACGACCCGAACCACATAGTCGACTTGGGTCAGTTGAATCTGCAAGCGGACTTGTCGTACGCGGCAGAGCCTGTCCAAGTTTTGGATCGTAAAGAGAAGCAGTTGCGGAACCGAACTGTCTCGCTAGTGCGCGTCCTGTGGCGGAACCACTCGGTCGAGGAGTCGACCTGGGAACTTGAAGCTGATATGAGGGAAATGTTCCCCTCATTATTCCTTAGGGGTAGGTTCTATTCCTAAGTTTCGGGACGAAACTTTCTTTTGGATGGTTATGATGTAATGCCCCGTTCCCCCTATTCGGGGAGCGCGGTCAAGGAATACTTACGACCGTCCGAACGGGACAGATTGAATTAAGATCCTTTCCTCGTTATGGATTGGTTTCTTCGGAATCAGGTCCCATATACAATGGATTGTGCCTCGAGGATGGACTCGGCGGCAGAGTCGAGAGGGGCCTTTCCGTTGCGTTGGTTTCTTGTCCGTTTTCGTGCCGCTTGGATGCTTTCTTGTTGGTTTTATGACTTGCGTTTTCTTGAACGGTTTCAATGGATTTCATTGCTTTCGTTCTTAGGATTTCGCATTTCGTATCGACCCTTGGAGACCGAAGCAGGAGGTATTGATCATCCGTTGGTGCGTGCAGGTGATCGTGTAGACGACGCGCGAGCGGAGTCTTAGGGACCTCTCCTTCTTCTTCCTATTCAACAAACTTGTGAGTGGCTCTATTTCGATAAGCACCTTCTTTCCAAGGGCTCCGTTCATAATAAAGATTGACTCAGTTGTGCATTCATTCAAACGATACCAAATATATATAAAGTTGAATGAAAAGATAAAAAGTAGGCTTGGAACATTTATTGCTTGTCATTCAGAACCTTGCATAAATTCATTGATACATGCACGTTCGTTGGGTATAATAATGGATCGGCACTTATTCATAGCACAAGTTATTCTTCTTTAAACTGCTAAATGTTATTGCATATAACTTGTTGGTCGATTATGGTAGCACAGTAAAGCGGTTCCGTACATGCCGTTTCTTTAAATTCTTAGGCGTTAACTATGGGTTTGGTGGGTTGGTGTTGGACAAACTTGTATACAAGGGGTAACGTTCTACGAACGGTCGCCGGGGCACCGGGACCGCTTCGACCTGGGTAGAACATCCGCTAGTGTAGTCCTAGCGCTTGGATGGGTCCGTGCGTCCGCCAAAGGCTAGCTACCTGAGGCAGAATGTCAGCCGATCCATCCCCCGTCCAACCAAGAGATGTTGTGTACATTTAAACTGTGCAGACTAACCATGTCTTCGTGACAGGGAAGGCTATGGTAAGTTGTACAGGTGGTTCAGACGGGACAGGTAAAGTCACCGAACGGTGGCATGTGAAGTTATATTATTTTGTTCTTGCATACCTGTTAAATGAAATCGGAACTAGGCAAGAATAGAAACCCACCTAAGCAAATAATTGTAGCATACTCATTAGATCATATCTCTTGAGCTTGGTAAAGTTGAGCAGCTAGCCTTCACCAGTACTTTCCGAAGTACTGACCCTCGTTGTAGCAGGTTCCCCGGCGCAAGGCGACGCGGCGAGGAACTGAAGCTCACTCCGAACTTTTGGGATCCTTGGCGGTTCGTAGCCAAGACTTTTGGAGGCTCAAGCTAGAAGCCTTTCACTCTCTCCGTTGCTGAATATCGCTAAGGCGATGGTGCTTACTCGCACCCAAGGTGGATTTTGTGTTTTTGAATCTATGTGTATATAACTAGCTAGGCTTATTTTCAAGTCTATATTACAATGAACTTTTTCAGATTGTTATGATAAACTATTATACTTAAGAAGTTACTTTGTGTTTTGGGTAAGAACGCCCTAACTGTTTTCCAAATCGAAAGAACTTTTTGAGGATCGACGAAAACGTACAACCTAACACGATTCCAAATTATAATTTTACACAAACACAAACGATATTTATATGAAAAATTCTGATGAAAAAAATACGGAACAATCGAAATCTAATCTATAAAAACCTTCACTAAATAAAGAGATACGTCAATTACTTACAAATTCTTCTATGATCTAACACGGATCATCTCAACACTTGAATATAATAAAAGTTGATTACAAAGCAAGTAAAAGATTATCGAAGATGAGAATACGAGAAAGTATCGGAGAACTCTTCAAAGTGATCTCCGGTTAGGACATCCCTATTTAAACCACTAATAATTTCGAAATACTTGAACCGTTGACTACGATCCAATGTTGAATAAAAATCATCTGGATTAAGCCTTTAGCTCCCGATGCGGTATGCTTATAGTACGTCGTCGGTCTACCACTAGGCGTTTCTGGAGCAAAATTTGTTGCATACCGTTGTATACTACCATAATATTAATTGAACAAATAAGCCACATGCGGCATACTAGCATTGTATCGCCGGTGTACCGTCTCTTCCAAGGTTGGAACCAGAAATCCAAACTTGCGTAGGCTAGAGTAGATTATGGTGGACTAGATGTGGACTAACTTATATAAAAAAAATCGATTTTTTTACTTGAAAAAAAGACTTTTTTTTTTGGTGGGCTGAAGCCCACCCCAGCCCTCTACTTCGGTCCGCCTATTGTCTCCTCCGATATATTCTTCACATATTCTGATACATGCTCAAATCGAGCAATTATTGTCATCATCGACTTTTCGAGCTTCTCCAACACAATGATGATACTCGTCGCACTCCAGATTGTATTCTACATAAATTGAAAATTTCATCCAACACCAACAATATAAACTATTATAAGTAACAACTTAATATTTTTTTAAAAAAATTGATCCGACACCTACTACTCTACACATAATAACAATAACCCTTTCCTGTTTAACTTAATGTTTATCCTATCACCGACATAAAATATCAAGTTGCAAATTATGGAAGTATAAGAGTATTTAGTTTGCTTCGTTAGGTAACAACTTTAATTAATTATAGTAATTTAGAATATCAGCTTGCAAGACAATGTAAAATTAGTTGTATAGATCTAGACAAAGAACTTCACACTTCTTTACTTCCACATCATTAATTATGAATAAAAATATTTATAAAAAAAAATGAAAAAGTTGTCATACAAATTGAAAAAAATTAGTTTTTATTGTCTTCTCAATACTTTTGCATTGGAGAACACTTTTCTATCTCATTGTCTTGGTGTGAATATAATCTTGCCACATAGAAAATATATTGTCTTGTGTCTCATGCCACATAGGAATCACAACACAAAACAAAACAATATGGTCGGAAATGCTCTTAGTTGCAAACAATCCTAATTAATACTCTACATACCTTCCTTTGGAAGAGGGAGCTGTACTACTACTACCGATACTTTCTGGAGGCAGCAGCTGGATATTGGGTTTGGGGAAGAAAGGCTTGCGTGGCTCCTCCAGCTCATGAATGGCGTTCTTCGTCACCGCTACTTGTTCATCTAATTTTCCGATATCCACGCCCTCTTCTTCCTTCGGGAACGAAGAGAAGGGATGATCAATGGTAGCAGCACTTGTTGTTGGGCTAGTATAGAAGCTGCAGCCTCTCACTACTGCATGTAGATCCCAGTTGTTGGCATCTCTATCGGTCTCCGACCACCAAGTCGCCATTATTAAAGTTAATATTGCTGGAAGAAGAAGAAGAAGAAGAAGAAGAAGAAGAAGAAGAGTGGAGGGACGCTGACTTTGTTAATTGAGGATCAATGATGATGGCGAGTGAATATAAATATGGAGCTGTGGGTGGGAGTACGGCTAATGCTACGGATGGTTGGAAATGGAAAATGGGCGTCGGATTGGCTAAGGATCCTTCCATCCACTCGAGTTTGGAAAATGTCAAAGGAGTGAGAAGAAAAAGGAAGCTCTATCTACGATTCTAATTTCTTTGTTTTTGTTTTTGTTTTTTTTTTCTTTCTGGCCTACTTTCTCAAAAGTTAGCAACGCATACAAGCAACGTCATCCTCCACGCGCAGTCTACTGTTGCATTCATAGTGTCTTCTACTCTACAAAATGTCAAAGGCAGGTGGCCTGACCTGACTGGAAAATAAATGGCGCTACGAGCACAAATAGACGGCTCTAGCTCTTGCAGAGATGCTGCAGACAGACACTTATCAGAGGGTTGAGAAGAAATCAGTAAAATGGCATGCTAGTCCAATATTTTTTATAGGTATGTTCAGATGATTGATCACAAATGCACCTTTCAAAATTAAAATTATGCTTGAACTAAATTATGCTTTTGAAATACAATAATAACAGTGGAGGAAGCCTCCGATGTGGGTTCCATTAATTGTGAGTGGTATTATTTAAAAAAAAAAATTAGAGGAACCGACATCTATATGTAAGAGAGGATATAGTTGAAAATATCATTTTTTGGGACAACTGATTCCATCCGTCGAAGAATCCACAAGTTTGCGCAGCACAATGCTGTATAATCTTTAAAATCAATTTTCCTCAAAAGAGTGTGCAGATCTGTTGGGGATTGGATGGTGAAATAACATCAATATTCATCCTTCAAACTAGCAAAAGAATCTGGAGATCTGTTGGGGATTGGATGTTGAAATAACATCAATACTCATTCTTCAAACTAGCAAAAGAATATGGAGATCTGTTGGGGATTGGATGTTGAAGTAATATCAATATTCATCCTTCAAACTAGCAAAAGAATCTGAAGATCTGTTGGGGATTGGATGTTGAAATAATATCAATATTCATCCTTCAAACTAGCAAAAGAGTCTGGAGATCTGTTGGGGATTGGATGGTGAAATAACATGAAATTGTCACAAGAGTCGAGGTATGATATTTTACTACCACCACCAGAAATCTCGAGTTTAGAGAAAGATAGTCTTTCTGGTGCTGTTTGTGTAATGTCCCGCACTGCACGGTACGTTACGATAATTTAAATGATTCGAAGAAGTACTAAGTTGGGTTTGGTTTCATGTGCAAACATTATGTAGAATTCTTTGATGTCGATATTTAGTCCCGTTGCGTGAATCGGCAGGCTAGTTCAGAACAGTGCGCAAGAGATCGTAAATCGCATCAGATCATGTAATCGGAGTAATAGGCTGAGTCGGCTCGGCATCACAATAGACATATAAGTATAGGTGGACGGGCTCTAACCTTTCGTCTCTACTCCTTCATGCCTTAATAAAATATATCCTTTGCATGCGTGTAACATTGGAGGATCAATGTGCATGGTTCGGATAAATAGATGTCGTAACTTATGTTGAACACTAAGATATAATATTGAACAAATATCGAAGCATGCACGAGTATCGAACGGTAAACGCTTCGTCAGCGAAGCGAGCTGTTGTGGCGCAACGTCATGGAACTGCCGGTATGCGAAAGGTGGAAACGTGCACCAGTGCACGAGTAGCAGGTATAACGCTTCGTCAAGCGAAACGTACAGTTGCGGTTCGAACCACGGAACATGCACTGTGTCGAGAAGCAGCATGGTGACTCGGTATGTTGGGACCTGCACGTCGCCAATCAGAACATCGATTGGTCGATACTACGAGTATGGTATAGTGGGACGAGTAGACACGTACCTCACCGTACTTATATTTCGAAACCATGTTTACGTTTTATAGTTAGCTATTCACGCGTTGCATTATCATGTACAACATGTACAACATGTACACATGGTTTAGTTTTCCTCGAATGGGCGCTCCGGGGCACCGGGACGGTTCGACCTAGGAGGAAATAGAAATACATCGAGCACGGTATAGCGAGACTTCCAGTCGGACTTGCTACCAAGAGCTGGAATAACGCATCGCATACCTTGAAAACGTGCTTCGGCACGACGACATTGTGTTCAGGTCTACTTGGATTGAGAGGATGCACCGCTAATACTGTGGCATTGTGGACCTTCTGTAGGGCTCGCAATTCCGACTGAAAGGGCTGCGTGCATTGTCATGTCATTCCTGCTATCGATATCACTAATAACCTTCATATATATATATGGCGCACACTAACGAATGTCTGCTAAAAGGGCGACAAGTGTTCGCCTTGTATTAGTGCAACGGTGGACACATCGGTTTGAAAATAGGTCACGAACGAGTGACGCATTTTAGTATGCATCTCTGTTTTACTTATGTGATTCAAGTATAAACTGCTAGCATGCTTAGTTACTTACACGATCGAGTATAACATGCGTTCCTGGTTACGTGATTTCACTGCTTACATGCGTACATGCTTTCCTGCTTCACATGATTGCTTAGTGTCGGTTTAGGCGAGCGGGTTAAGTACTCGCTTACCAGTACAAGATGTGTATCTATGACCAACCCCCCAGGTACAGAGGATCGCTCGGATGTATCAAAGGCGTTGGAAGCTCGGATTAGCAACATGCATGTGTTCGGTCGGGATGCGTGCTTGGATATAAGAAGACATGATGTATGGAACATCGAGATCCTTTGTGAGGAAGAGAGATTAATGAGTGTTGTAAGACAAATTGACATATTCAATGGGACTATTCAGAGCCTTTGTAACCACTAAAATTATCGATCAATAAAGAGCTTTGCTTTGTATACTATGTGCGCTTTCTTTTATGACTCAATATTTCTTCCGCTGCAACACGATCATATCGATGATAACCATTATATTTTATCTTCTTGCCTTGTGCAAGTGTAATCTACGCTCGCATGACATCACGTTCTGGGGATGATTATCGACTCTGTGAAGTCGGAACGTGACAACGTGTCACGACCCGCACCCGGAAATTCGGGCACGAGTGCGTGGGTACGTCCAGCCTACGCCGCAGAGTCGGCGGTAGTACGCTGTCTAGGTCAAATCCACATTTAACTAATCTAGCTCATTCACAAATAACATAGGCAAGATAATAATGGAAAACAGAAACTTAAGATTTCAAATGAAATATATGCGACAACAGATTCAAATATTTAGTACAGAAATTCAGAATGAAATCGGGGACAAACCCGATTACTAAGATAAAGAGCAAATAACTAAGATAACTACTGCTAACTACTCCGCAGGAGTAGCTTCCTGTGCGGGAACTGGCTCTGCAACTGTATCACCTGCTGCCTCATAGGGGCCATAATAGGTGGGGGCAAGGTTCTCATCATCGCCTAAAACAACGGATCCAGTCAGGAAAGGAGCAAAGTACACAATGCACAACAAGATTAAACTAAATATTTATGACAATTAAATTGAGTATCAACAATGAGAAATTGCATAGAAGAACATCAATATCTCAGAGTTAAAACTATAAATAGGAATATGAGAAAACAGAAATAAATGAGACAGGAAATGAAACTACAACAGTCAGCAAGAACTATAACAAGACCAGAAGCTATCTGTGTGAACTTGTGTTTGTTTTAGAATACATAGCTAGCATGTAGGGGTTTATAAGGCTAATGTAAGCCCCCTGATTTTCAGAATTTTTAAATTTGGATTTTCTCCAATTTTTCCGTAATTTTCGGGAATTAAAACCTAGGCCTTTGGCAATTCAATGATTTTTAATTTTGGTTAATTCATATTAAAATATTATAAAAATAATATTTTATGGTGTAAAATGGAAAACCGGACACAGGGTAATTTTCCGTGAATTTATTGGACTCCGGAATCATTTTTAAAGCCCTGTAAACCGATTTAGAATTTAATCGAATTAAATCCGTGCCAACGCCCGACATCCCCATGAGAGCCGAAGCCAAGCCCGAGGAGCGTTGGCCCAGCCCAAATCCTAGGTCTAACCCTAGTCCAATTTCGGTTTGTATAAATACATATTTCTCCTCGTTTTCTCCACAAACCAAAAAGAAAAAGAAAAGAAAAAGAAAACAAATCCCTAATCCTAATTAACCCTAACCCTAACCCTAACCCTAACCCTAATCCTAAGCCGCCCCCAAGCCCAGCCGCCTCCTCCGCCACCCCTCCGGTGGATCTCCGGCCATCCTCTAGTCGCCGCCCTAGCCGAACCCCTAACCCACGTCGACCCCTCCGCCTTCCTCCTCCTGCTCTCCTCTGCCACAGCCGCCTTCGTCCCCCTCGACACGACCCGGACTCGCCCTAGCTCCGACCTCCTCCTCGAACCCCCAGCGTCGCCTGAACCCTAACCCCAACCCTAACCCTAATCCTAAGTCGCCCGACCCGCAGTGCCGCCCGCACAGCCGTCTTCCCCAGCCTTCGTCCCCGACCCGCTGCCCTAGCACCCGTCTCCACCTACCACTCCACGCCCTCGCCGTCGTCCTCCCCGACTCCCAGCCGACTCCCCAGCCCCTCGTCGCCGCCGACGACCCCAGCCAGCAAGCCGCCACAGCCATCTGAACCGACTCCCCGCTGTCCCCTGCCCTGAACCCTAGCCGACGACCGAGCCCCACCATCCTTCCTCCGCCTCTCCCCAAGCCCGACACCTCCACCCGCCACGCGCCGCCCCGACTTCAGCCGACCCCGTAGTGCCTCGCCTCCCAGCTCCACCGCACCAGCTTCCTCCACCCTATCACCCCCATCTTCCTCCTCCCGCTCCACCAACCACCCATCACCAACTCGCCCGACCTCGCCGTGCCCTAGCCGACAACGTCGACGACCACCCAGAACCGGCTCTGCCTCCGCCCGCACCCCAGGCCGACTCCGGTGACACCCTGACACAGGAGCCTCGGACACAGGAGCACAGTAAACCCTAACCCTAGCTTTGTGACTCGTGTCGGACACAGTGTCCAGGACACAGGACACGAAACGGATACGAGAACCCGGTTTCGCGGAGCACACTTCAGGTACTTGTAACTTTTGACTCGTAGCTCTGTTTCATATTCCGTAAATTCCATCGCGTAGCCTGTATGACCCTCTCGGTGCCCGTGCAACCCGCTCGGCGCATCGCGTCCTGTGGTGATCGCACACCGCGATCCAAAAACAGGAAAATCAACGCCCCGATTCACCCCGGAACTGAGTACGCCCCGCCAAACGGGACGACTTGGTCGCAAGCGGTCTTTACCGAAACGTGCGCGACGTTGATACGAACGTGTGGGATTTCGCAGAAGTCGATTCGGATGTGCGTGCACACCGAAATCAACGCGTATCCACGGACACTGCCCCGTATCCGTCGATTCTGAAATACGCTGTAACTTTGTGTACACACGTCGGATCGAGACGAAACTTGCGCCATCGGACTCGTAGCAATACGCTGGTCCTGTGACCCAAGTTTGGTTCGATTCTGAGAACGTTGACAGAATCGCGTATCGTGGGCCCCACAGGCTCCACTTGACGGGCGATTTTGTGATCGGCTCATCGGAATCCAATTCTGGAAGTTCCGTTGGGTTCGTATCATCGTTCCTGACTTGTAGACACTAAGTTTGGCGAATTTGGAAACCTTTGACCCTGACACGCTTTTCGGTGCAAAGCAGGCCCACATATGGAACCCGCTTTGGCCCGGAAATGATATTTTTGCCCCTGTGTCCAAATTGGACGTAAGGACAGGCATTTTTAGCTATTTGACATCTTCTAAGACTGTTGGTGATGTTTATTACAGCTTTTGGAGTAGCACCTACCGGATCCACCGATACAGGGACAGCTGTTGGTATTCGGACATCAGGCAAGTGTACCTTGCCAAACTCTGCAGTATTGTTATATATTTTCCTTGCTTTATTATATTGCTGTGCATGCTCAACCTAGGACCGTGTGACGTACTTAGCGTTCGATTATCAGTCGGGTGCGGACACTGTACGCAGTGTTGGGTACGGTCATCTAGAGATGGACATTCGTGACACTTTATTCTCGTACTTATTTTACCAAGTACACTATGACCCAGGACACTTGATACTATTCATGAGACAGAATCTTCCTGAGATATTTATGGTGATTCTGTGTAGGATACAGGATTGACATAGACATTATATTCATAGATATTATATGACTTGTTGCATTAGTATTGATCCTGCGTGTCATGGACATGAGACGTGTGATTACATTGGGTGGGGAGAGACACACAGGCTACAGGCTGATTTCATATATATATATATATAATCCATAGTAAACACATAGTAAAACACATAGAAAACTCCGCTACCGGCTCCCAGACACAGAGCTTGTAGTGGTCTCAGCCTGAGTACTCGTGATGCTCTCATTTTCATTTTCACTTAGATGGATACATATTTACCCTATTGCTTATTTATTGCTGCACTGCATTATTATTTATTGGCATGAGTTATTTTGTACCTTGCTATGTCCCCTGAGAACCTGGATCCGGATTATGTCCCCAGATATTGCAGACGAGATCTATCCCGAGGTATACAGGACAGGAGCATCAGCAGGAGCAGACACCGGAGCAGTACCAGATCCAGTAGACGAGTGATCACCGAGGTTATCTTCTGAGTATATACTGTTTCCATACTCAGTATTTGATGTAGTTATCTTTATTCTTGTATCTTGACAGATGTATCAGACTCATTACCGGGTTATTTCCCGAGTTTATATTTTATTGAGATTGATCTTGATTTATGACTCTGATATTGCTGTATTTATTCTGTGGATGAGATTAGTAGATTCAGACCCCTTATTGTTATATTACAGCTTAAGTATGCCCTGATGGATCCATTAAATTGGGTTTGTCCATCGGTGCGTACTGCTGGCCATTACCACGTATCTAGTCCCTCGGTATTTTGGGACTGGGGCGTGACAGCTAATCCAGCCGTCATAAACGGCTATTAAACAGGGAAAATCGAGATCCGGATGAGGGTACAGTCGCGTACCAACAGCTATTAAACATGGCAGGGGAAAGGGTAAACTACATGCCTTCTAGTATTCTCCCACCCGACATGAAAACAAGACATGAACTCCAATATTCGAGACATGAAATCCAGTGTTCTAGCACTACGTATAATCATCAATGGTACTAGTAAATGAGGGAATTAATTATCACAATATAAAGATTAACTTGAAATGCAGGTACTTGCCTGTTGTTTGGATCCGATTAATAGTTCTCGGGGAAATTCCAGAGATGAGCCCAAAAGCTGAAATAGACATTACCATCATGCTCAGAAGATGTCAAATAGCTAGAAACGCCTGTCCTTGGGTCCAATTTGGAGACAAGGGCAAAAATGGCAGTTTCGGATCAAAACGGGGTCCGCCGGTGGGCCCGCTTTGCACCGAAAAATGTGTCCGGGTCAACAGTCTCCAAATTCACCAAACTTAGTGTCAACAGATCAGGAACGCTGATACGAACCCAACGGAACTTCCAGATTTGGATTCCGATGAGCCGATCACAAAATCACCCGTCGAGCAGGGCCTGTTGGGGCCCACGACACGCGATTTCGTCAACGTTCTCAGAATCGAACCAAACTTGACCCACAGGACCAATGTATCGCTACGAGTCTGATGGCGCAAGTTTCATCTCGATCCGACGACTGTACAAGAAGTTAGGGCAAATTGCAGAAAAGTCAGATACGGAACGATGTCCGCGAATACGCGTTGATTCCGGTGTGCACGCACACCCGAATCAGCTTCCGCAAATTCTCCCACGTCCGTATCGTCGGTGCGCACGTATCTGTGAAGACCGCACGCGACCAAGTTATCCCGTTTGGCGGGGCGTACTCATTTTTGGGGTGAATCGGGTCAATGTTTTTCCTATTTTTGGATCGCGGTGTGCGATCACCACAGGACGCGATGCCCCGAGACGTTTGTCCGGACACCGAGAGGGTCATACAGGCTTCGTAACGCAATTTGCGGAATAAAAAACGGAGCTTCGAGCAAAAAGTTACAAGTACCTGAAGGGGACCCGAAAATCGGGGTCTAGATCTTGTTCGACACGTGTCCGACTCGTGTCGGACACAGAAATTAGGGTTAGGGTTTGGGGATTGCTGGCCGGCGGCGGGGACGGCGGCTAGGCCTCGCCGGAGGGAGGCGGTTCGGCCGGAGGCGGTCGAGGGCGGTGCGGCGGCGAGCTGGGGGCGGCCGGAGCTGCTGCCGCTGCGGCCTGCTGCTACTGCCGGTGGAGAAGAAGAGGGAGGCGGAGGGGGAAGCTGCGGGCGGCGGCGACGTCGTCGGCGGAGCTGGTGGGAGGCGGTGGCGCGGGCGATGCAGCCTGGGGCTGAGCCAGGTGGAGAGGGCGGAGGCTAGGGCGGCGACGGAGTGGCGGCTATGGCGGTGGAGGTCGATCGGGGGGGGTTTATAGGAGGGGACGGCACCGTGCAAGGCGGAGGGGGTGGCATCGTGCGCCGGGCGACGCGGGCGGGTGGTTGCGTGGCCGAGCGAGGCAGGGCGAGGCGCGGGCTGAGCGGCGCCGGAAGCGGCAGAGGGGGACCGGTTCGTGGGGAGGGTGAGGGGACCGGGTTGGGTTGCGGGCGGGTCGGGTCTGGCGGATCCGACCCGACCCGGTAGGGGCTGGGCCGGGTCTGGCCCAGTGGGCCGTGTTGGGGGAACGGGCTGGGCTGAAATTGTAATAATAATAATAATAATAATAATAATAATAATAATAATAATAATAATAATAATAATAATAATAATAATAATTAGTTAATTAATTAATTAATTAGTAAAAATAGTTTTTAGGCATTTAAAAATAGGTCTGAGGCCCAAAAAATTCTAGAAAAATTATCCTAAGTCCAGTTTTTCATTTTACACCCAAAAATATTATTTCTATGATATTTTAATATTATTTATTAACAATTAAAAATCATTTAATAATTAAGAACCTTGATTTTAATTTCAGAAAATTTCCAGAAAATTCCAGAAAATTGTGAAAAATCCTAATTTTAATATTTTTTGAAAAAAATCAGGGGCTTACAATCTACCCAACTTATAAAATTTCGTCCTCGAAATTTGAAATATGACAGGGTTCTTTCTGTCCAAACTCACTTGATTAGTCTAACGGGTTTCTCTCAGGTGGACATTGCGGTCGCTACCCAACTTATAATTTTACCCATATATCCGCTAAGGCTGTACAACTAGTGAGGCTAGGTCTCAACTTAATAAATTATGGTATTGAATCTTTAAGTCTGCGAAACAAATACACCACCTATGGTATTCCCTTAGTCATAGAGGTTATCATCAATTCGTCCGGTCTGAGGGGTATGTCTAGCAATACAAATCAACTTATACCAAACACAAGATTTTGTCTTTCCGAAATAAGGGAAGACGAGGATTAATAATAAAGAGTTTAAGGGCGAGGTGGTAGAACATAGGTATAGGGATCAAGGCGTTTAAGGAATTCTAATGGAAATTGTCAGGCGGTTATGGATTGAGATTTTATTCTGGTAATCATTTTATTCGCATGCTCGTATTAGTACAGTTATGTAACTGATACGATATGCTCGGACGTATTTAGGGGGGGCAAGTATACTATCTCAATCCACGTAAAGTAGTCGTGCGAAGTACGAATCAAAATGCACTAAGGTTGATCAGACCGTAGTACACTGATTCTGAGTAGACACTTGTATTAGTGGGGTTGATCAGGCCTCAATAATACAGGTGTCATGAACAAGCCCGATAAAGAGTAAGCTTGCAAAACTAGGCTATAAAATAGCAGCATCAGTCGAGTTCAGCAAAATTAAGTGCGCTAGATGATGATGAAAAGAGGTACAAATTTATTGAAGTTCACAGAATAACATACAATAAGCATAATAGCAAAAGTCTCTAAAATCTCTATCAAATTTAAAAGCATACTAGGTTATTTAGCAAGTTCAAAATTACTAGGTTGGGGCTGAGGTCACGAACCAATAGGCACAAAAATAATACTAGAAAAGGTATCTACGAATCACTTACGCGCATTAGCTGCTTCCAGAGTTTGCGTGTTCTCCATGGTCATCACGTAAGCTTGTCCGCGTCCTGGAGTAGCGGGGCAGTCCCTCACTTGATGTTCTGTTGATCCACAATATAGACAGGCACCCAGTCACTTCCTACAAATTTGCCAGGTGTGACCTTGTTTTTGGCAAAAGTTACAAGCAGCAGCTTGTTGGTTCTGTCCTTGAGCCTGGTGTTGGGGTGCTGGAGCTCGAGGGAGAGGACGCTGAGTTTGCTGCGGGGCCCTCTGCTGTTGTTGCTGTTGAAAAGGGCGTTTGTTGGGTCCCGTATTTCCGGTATCTCTCTCTCTCGCTTTAGTTTATGCCCCATGTCTCTCTCAACGCCTTGTGCCACGCTCAAGATTTCCTCATAGGTGCGAGCTCGGCTGGTGGTGACAGCAAGGCGAATATCCGGAGACAGCCCCTTCTTGAATCTACGGGCTCTGTCCTCCGGGGTACGGACCATGTACTCCGCAAAGTGGCTTAACCTGCTAAATTCAGCAGTATACTCATCAACAGACAGGTTACCTTGTTCCAGTCTCTCGAATTGGCTTTCGAGAGCTTCCCGAGCCACTTCGGGGTAGAATTTCTCCTTGAATAGCCTCTTAAAATATTCCCAGGTGAGGTCAGGAGCAGATAGTTGGGGTTCATCTCTGAACCAGGTTCGAGCTATGTCGAACAGTTGCAGGCTTGCGGACTCCACTTTGAGATCATCAGGGACCCGAGCAGTCTTCAGGAGTCTCTCGACATTCTCTATCCACTCATCGACATAGAGAATGCCCTCAGTTCCGTAGAATTCCAGGGGTCTAAGGTTCTTGAAGTCTTTGGTACTTCCTGGCTTCTTTTGTGGTGACTCCTGGGTCCGAAGAGCTTCTGAAAGGCTGGTCCGTAGCAGGGCAGTTTGTTCTTTCTGGGATTCCACTAGTCCCTGGAACACTCCAAGTAGCTGTGCCCCATCCAGAGTAACTGCCGGAATAGATGGAGGTGGAGGGAGGGCAAGAGTTTCGGGCACAGTCTGCTCAGCTGGTTCTGATGTGCCTCCTACTGTGTTCTTTGTCTGGACCATTCTGAAAGATTAAGGGATAGAAAGATCAGAATAGATTACTTGAAAATCAAAGGCGATAGGAAAATTGAGCAGAATGATATCAAGAATTGAAATAAGGACCCTATACTGTGAATGAGCTTTTCCTAGAATCCTCAATCTTATTCCATACCCTGTCCTAGGGTATTACCCTATTTAAGGATACAGACCTGCATGGGCCACCATAAAAACGTGTCACGACCCGCACCCGGAAATTCGGGCACGAGTGCGTGGGTACGTCCAGCCTACGCCGCAGAGTCGGCGGTAGTACGCTGTCTAGGTCAAATCCACATTTAACTAATCTAGCTCATTCACAAATAACATAGGCAAGATAATAATGGAAAATAGAAACTTAAGATTTCAAATAAAATATATGCGACAATAGATTCAAATGTTTAGTACAGAAATTCAGAATGAAATCGGGGACAAACCCGATTACTAAGATAAAGAGCAAATAACTAAGATAACTACTGCTAACTACTCCGCAGGAGTAGCTTCCTGTGCGGGAACTGGTTCTGCAACTGTATCACCTGCTGCCTCATAGGGGCCATAATAGGTGGGGGCAAGATTCTCATCATCGCCTAAAACAACGGATCCAGTCAGGAAAGGAGCAAAGTACACAATGCACAACAAGATTAAACTAAATATTTATGACAATTAAATTGAGTATCAACAATGAGAAATTGCATAGAAGAACATCAATATCTCAGAGTTAAAACTATAAACAGGAATATGAGAAAACAGAAATAAATGAGACAGGAAATAAAACTACAACAGTCAGCAAGAACTATAACAAGACCAGAAGCTATCTGTGTGAACTTGTGTTTGTTTTAGAATACATAGCTGGCATGTAGGGGTTTATAAGGCTAATCCGGCCATCATAAACGGCTATTAAACAGGGAAAATCGAGATTCGGCTGAGGGTACAGTCGCGTACCAACAGCTATTAAACATGGCAGGGAAAAGGATAAACTACATGCCTTCTAGTATTCTCCCACCCGACATGAAAACAAGACATGAACTCCAATATTCGAGACATGAAATCCAGTGTTCTAGCATTACGTGTAATCATCAATGGTACTAATAAAGCAGGGAATTAATTATCACAATATAAAGATTAACTTGAAGTGCAGGTACTTGCCTGTTGTTTGGATCCGATTAATAGTTCTCGGGAAAATTCCAGAGATGAGCCCAAAAGCTGAAATAGACATTAACATCACGCTCAGAAGATATCAAATAGCTAGAAATGCCTGTCCTTAGGTCCAATTTGGAGACAAGGGCAAAAATGGCAGTTTCGGGTCAAAACGGGGTCCGCCGGTGGGCCCGCTTTGCACCGAAAAACGTGTCCGGATCAACGGTCTCCAAATTCACCAAACTTAGTGTCAACAGGTCAGGAACGCTGATACGAACCCAACGGAACTTCCAGATTTAGATTCCGATGAGCCGATCACAAAATCACCCGTCGAGCAGGGCCTGTTGGGGCCCACGACACGCGATTTCGTCAACGTTCTCAGAATCGAACCAAACTTGACCCACAGGACCAGCGTATCGCTACGAGTCTGATGGCACAAGTTTTATCTCGATCCGACGACTGTACAAGAAGTTAGGGCAAATTACAGAAAAGTCGGATACGGGGCGATGTCCGCGGATACGCGTTGATTCCGGTGTGCACGCACACCCGAATCAGCTTCCGCGAATTCTCACACGTCCGTATCGTCGGTGCGCACGTATCTGTGAAGACCGCACGCGACCAAGTCGTCCCGTTTGGCGGAACGTACTCAGTTCCGGGGTGAATCGGGTCAATATTTTTCCTGTTTTTGGATCGCGGTGTGCGATCACCACAGGACGCGATGCCCCGAGCGGTTTATCCGGGCACCGAGAGGGTCATACAGGCTTCGCAACGCAATTTGCGGAATCAAAAACGGAGCTACGAACAAAAAGTTACAAGTACCTGAAGGGGACCCAAAAACTGGGGTCTGGATCGTGTCCGACACGTGTCCGACTCGTGTCGGACACAGAAATTAGGGTTAGGGTTTGGGGATTGCTGGCCGGCGGCGGGGACGGCGTCTAGGCCTCGCCGGAGGGAGGCGGTTCGGCCGGAGGCGGTCGAGGGCGGTGCGGCGGCGAGCTGGGGGCGGCCGGAGCTGCTGCCGCTGCGGCCTGCTGCTACTGCCGTTGGAGAAGAAGAGGGAGGCGGAGGGGGAAGCTGCGGGCGGCGGCGACGTCGTCGGCGGAGCTGGTGGGAGGCGGTGGCGCGGGCGGCGCAGCCTGGGGCGGAGCCAGGGGGAGAGGGCGGAGGCTAGGGCGGCGACGGAGTGGCGGCTATGGCGGTGGAGGTTGATCGGGGGGGGGGGGGTTTATAGGAGGGGACGACGCCGGGCAAGGCGGAGGGGGTGGCGTCGTGCGCCGGGCGACGCGGGCGGGTGGTTGCATGGCCGAGCGAGGCAGAGCGAGGCGCGGGCTGAGCGGCGCCGGAAGCGGCGGAGGGGGACCGGTTCGTGGGGAGGGTGAGGGGACCGGGTTGGGTTGCGGGCGGGTCGGGTCTGGCGGATCCGACCCGACCCTGTAGGGGCTGGGCCGGGTCTGGCCCAGTGGGCCGGGTTGGGGTAACGGGCTGGGCTGAAATTGTAATAAAAGTAATAATAATAATAATAATAATAATAATAATAATAATAATAATTAGTTAATTAATTAATTAATTAGTAAAAATAGTTTTTAGGCATTTAAAAATATGTCTGAGGCCCAAAAAATTCCAGAAAAATTACCCTAAGTCCAGTTTTCCATTTTACACCCAAAAATATTATTTCTATGATATTTTAATATTATTTATTAACAATTAAAAATCATTTAATAATTAAGAACTTTGATTTTAATTTCAGAAAATTCCAGAAAATTGTGAAAAATCCTAATTTTAATATTTTTTGAAAAAAATCAGGGGCTTACACAACTCGCCGCTCAAATTAGATTAAAATAAGTAAATTTTTGATAAAATTTTAGAGTAGAAAAGTGCTTACATTGACAGATGTAGAAGAGTCTATATATAACCCTGGATAGATAACACTTGATTACTTACTTATTGGGCCGGAGTTTAAAAGCATGCGGAAGAGAGATCAATTTTCACATATCTTTGATGATAATTTAAAAAAAAAAAGTTGTTGCTTAATATTAAAGAGTTCAAATTGGGCTGAGCCTGGATCCATACTCATAATAGCTAGAGACAACAAGCTTGGACAGACCTTCAATTATATTTAGAGTACGGTACAAAACTATTTTCTACTAAGATGGCGGACGAAGAATTGGCATTTGTAGGAATCAATTTTTCATTATTTTTCATGGAAAATGAATTCGACATTCTAATACCCATGTTTGGTTTGGTTAGAAATATGTAGCAAGAAAAATTTAATTTTTTTCATTTCCATAGTTGTTTCAAATAGAGATAGAAATTTTAATTTGTTTAATTTTTCTCAAACATTTTTCATTAATTTTATAATATTATTGTTACTTAAATTCAGTTGATATATACCCTCTAAAAAAATATAATTGATATATCAAAACAACATTCTCAGAAAATAAATGTATGTTCAAAAGAATCGACTGTAGGTAGACTCAACCCCAAAAACCTATTCTAATACTCCAAAACTTTACTAAACAGCAGCAAATATTTTAAGATTTGTTGAGTCAAACGAGTACAAATTTGAGATTTGTATTCTCTAAAGTATCTATAAAAAAACAGTTTGGCCTCCGTCCGATTAGTCTCAGAAAAGGACAAGCTGTCCCTGCCCGGCATAGAAAAGGACGACCCGTTCCTCCTCCCTGTTGGTTTCCGAACTAACTAAAAATCACGGTGGAGTGGCTTCATGCATGTTCTCTCTGCAAAACCTTTTTAATTGACAAATAATAACTAAACTATTAGGAGTGCTGTACGCGTTAAATATAGCTATAAAAAGACAAAATACCACTTTAATAAATTAAAGAAAACAACTGATTTTTAAATTTTTTTATTTATTTACTTACAAATTTGCCAGAATAATAGTAGTAGTAGCAGCAGTGAGGAACATGATACAAGGGACATTCTTAGAAAACTAATTAAGAAACGAGTTTAGGAGATTAAGAGGGTACATATTTAGAAAACAAAACCCTATTATGGCTTTGGAAAAAAGTTGTTGCCAACACAGGAAGATAAAATTTTATTTAAATTTTTTTCTCCAATACAATTGTCAAGTAAATTATGAAGCTTACGTAACAAAAGTTATAGAAAAAAAATGTGAAATTGATTATCTACTTCTAGACAATGCCCATGACAATGCTTTCATCAACATGTCATCGATTATTAATAAAAAATATTTAAAAAATAAAGAAAAGAAAAAGTTGTCATGAAAGTTAAAAAAACGTAAATATCTGAATACTTTTTTCATCAAAAAAAATTTCTTTCCTATTTCATTGTTTTTTGTCAATATAGTTTTATTACATATAAAATATATTGTCTTGTACTCATGCCATATAATAATTACAAAATATTACAAGACAATGCCGTGCGCGTCGACTACGTTTACTGTCCTAATACATCAGTTGAGGCGACACCCCAGATGGCTTCACACGAGCAAGGACTTGCACCAAAATCATATGACAACACGCTCATCCCCTTCCAGTGTTAAAATCAAACATGCTATATTTTCTGACACCTGCCATGTAGACCACGGAGATTGCCATGGACAACGAACTCTCTCCGCGCACAGTAATCCTTATCTTTCCCTATTGCGTCCACATGTACAAACTTTGGCGTTGGGGCATTCTGCATTCATCTTGAGGAAATCAGAAGCAACACGTCACCAATAGTCTCTACCAACTACTCACGATCGTGTCATATGTGACCTGATCAACCCAAATGTAACATACGTATTTAATTTTAAGATTTTTTATAATATTAAAATTTTATATTTAGATCCCTATATCGTACGTAGTAGGAATTGAATCGCATCCTAACGATTGATTTGTCTGAATGTCCATTATTTAGTTTTATCATTAAAAAAAGAAAGAAAGAGAGTTATAACACTACAATTTGATTCTATTTTGATCTCAACAGTCATACAACTCTTCTGACGATAGTTTCAATAGAAACTACTTTATCAACATCGTGTATCGTTAGATTGTTGGTGTTTTCCCACTTTACTTTGGGAGTTTTAGTCCCACATTGAAAAACTACCAATGTGTATATATATCTCAATATATAGCTTTGCTTAGTATTGGTATATGCACATGGGGTGGTGGTCCATGTGTGTTAATTTTTCTATAGGGATTAAGTGTGAACCCCATTATGACAATCTTTATTTTGTCACCACATTTGAAAAGTTTTTCTTAGGAGCTAAGTCCCATAGGGGCTTAGCGACTCGGACTCTGGTTCGGACTGGCTCAAGGGCGCAAAGTGGTGCTTTGTTGGCCCACTTTGCAGTTAGCATGTCAACATCGTCGCATGGCATTCGTGCACGAGTTGCTTGCTCAGGCCCATGATTTTTGGTATGCATTGGCACAATAAATAACTTACTATCGCTACTTTGGTATTTAGGTCGATCGTCTAATAACACTCGAGATTGAATCTATTAGAACTCTAGCCAAGGGACCAATTACTGTCGTCAAAATATGGCCAAGTTACTGTGTGAATGGGTTTAGGTTCAAGTCAACAAATGCTCCGATCAGAGATAGCTTTCTGGATCTTGATTCCACGAAAAATAGTTGTTTATGTATCAAATCTTCGAACTACAAAGACGTCGATCCAGGCAATAATTTTTTTGGCATCTTACGAGAGATTGTGGAGTTGACATATAATTATGGCACAAAACTTGCTAAGATCGTGCTATTCAAGTGTGAATGGTTTGATCCAATTCAAGATCACGGTTGAAAAATTGACAAGCATGGTCTTGTGGATATAAACTACAAGCGTAGATATCAAGGCTACGAACCATTTGTCCTATCAAGTCTGGCTTAGCTCGTGTACTTCACAACTTATCCTAGACGGGGGACAGCGAGGTCAGATTGGTGGACAGTATGCAAGACTAAAGCTAGAAATACCTTTGACATTGACGAAATAGCTTATCAGGAGGACGAGCTACCTCTTGTAACAAATATTGTAGATATGAACTCAACGGAAGTTATTCATTACACGACTAATAATGTAGAAGAGGTAGAATTATCCGAAGAGGAAGACGAAGACGAGGACGAAGACGAAGTAGATGAAAGTGAAGATGGGGAGGAAGAGGAACAGGAGGACGAGGAAGGCGAACAAGATAAATTTTCTGAAGATTATTGAAAATAAAATATTTTGCCTGTTGAATTGTCATGCCCCAGTCCCAAAATGCCGTGGGACTGGAGAAGCGTGGCAATGGCCAGCAGCACGCACCGATGGACAACCCAATTTAATGGATCCATCAGGGCATGCTTAAGCTGTAGTCTAGCAGTAATAAGTTACAAGTCTCAGGTATTACTAATCTCATCCACAGAATAACACAGATTGATTGCCAGAAATAATGCAATAGAAATAAATATACAATAACAAATAAGGTTGTCTCGGGAAACAAATCCGAGAATTATTCTGTTACAATTAAGGAGAAAAGACAAGAAATAAAATGCTGGAAATGGAAATACTGTGTTGTTGAAGCTGGTGCTCAGGAGAAATCTTCGGCCACTACTTCGTCCTCTGTTCCTTGTTCTGCTCCAAGGAGTGCTCCGGTACCGTACACCTCTGGGTAGTTCTCTTCAGCTGTACCTGGGGACATAATCCGGATCCAGGTCCTCAAGGGACAGCAAGGTACAGAAAATACAAGCCAAAATAAACACAGTGCAGCAGATAATTAAACAAGAGGGTAAGCTATGTAACCAGCTAAGTGATATGCAATATGAGAGCAGCACTAGAACTCAGGCTGAAGCCACTACAAGCTCTGTGTCGGGGAGCCGGTAGCGGCAATAACTATGAATTATACTCTGAAATATACTATGTTTTATATATATAATATCAGCCTGTAGTCTGTGTGTCTCTCCCCACCCAATGTAATCCCACGTCTCATGTCCACGATGCCTCATGTCCATGTCACGCACGATTATAACTAATGCAGCAAGTCTGATAGCTATGGATCAAATGTCTAAGAATGTAAAGTCTATGTCATAACCATGCATCCTATACAGAATCACCTTGAATGTCTCAGGAAGACTCTGTCTCATGAAATAGTGTCAAGTGTCCTGGGTTCTGGTGTACTTGATAGGACAAGTACGAGAATTGTCGGGTCTCGATATCCATGTCTATGTGACGTTACACAACCCCGCGTACGGAGTTGGCACCCGACTATGATCGGTCACTAAGCACGTCACCCGCTTCCTAGGTTAAGCAGTTAAAACAAGTTTATATTTAATTCCACAAGAAATCCATTAAAATACTATGTCAAGAATTACTGAGATTTGGCAAGCTTTACTTGTTCATTATTGCATAATTAAGTCCAGGAAATAACTAGCAAGCTGCAGGGTTTGGCAAGGTACACTTGACTGTGGTTCCGGTTCCAGTTGCGGTTCTGACTTCAGCTAGATTTGCAGGCGGTATTCCGGTTGCTGAAACAAACATCACCATCAGATCCAGAAAATATCAATCAGCTAGAAATGCCTGTCCTTGGGTCCAATTTGGAGACAAAGACAAAAACGGCAATTTCGGGCCAAAACGGGGTCCACCGGTGGGCCCGCTTTGCACCGAAAAATGCGTCCGGGTCAACGGTCTCCAAATTCACCAAACTTAGTGTCAACAGGTCAGGAACGATGATACGAACCCAACGGAACTTTCAGAATTAGATTCCGATGAGCCGATCACAAAATCGCCCGTCGAGCGGGGCTTGTGAGGCCCACGACACGCGATTTCGTCAACGTTCTCAGAATCGAACCAAACTTGACCCACAGGACTAGCGTATCGCTACGAGTCCGATGGCGTAAGTTTCGTCTCGATCCGACGTGTGTACACAAAGTTAGGACGCGTTCCAGAAAGTACGGATACGGGGCGATGTCCGCGGATACGCGTTGATTCCGGTGTGCACGCACACCCGAATCGGCTTCCGCGAAATCTCACACGTCCGTATCGACGAGGCGCACGTATCTGCGAAGACCGCGCACGACCAAGTCATCCCGTTTGGCGGGACGTACTCAGTTCCGGGGTGAATCGGGGTCTGGTTTTTTCCTGTTTTTGGATCGCGGTGTGCGATCACCACAGGACGCGATGCCCCGAACGGTTTATCCGGCACCGAAAGGGTCATACAGGCTTCGCAACGCAAAAGACGGAATAAAAACCGAGCTACGAGCAAAAAGATACACGCACCTGAAGGGGACCCGAAAACCAGCGTCGATTCGTGTCCGACACGTGTCCGACTCGTGTCGGACACAGGGAAGGATTCTAGGGTTAGGGTTAGGGACTTCGCCGGAGCTGCGACGGCTGCTGGCGGCCGGAGGGAGGCAGGGGACGGCGGGGGGGAAGCTCGGCCGGGGGCGGCGGCTCGCTGGGAGGCGGCGGGGGGTCGCCGGAGGCGCTGCGGCGCCGGGCGCGGGAGCTGCTGTGGCCGCTGGAGGAAGGAGGGAGGAGGAGAGGGCTGCGGGCCTGGCGGAGGAGGGCGGCGGCCGGAGGCGAAGCCGAGCGGGTGGCTGCGGCAAGGGGAGGCGGTCGGAGTCGGAGTTAGGGTTCAGGGGAGGTCGGGTTTGGGGGAGGAAGAGGGCGGAGGGGAGGAATATATAGGGGGCTCGGGCGGGGGTTGGCCGGGGACGTGGCGGAGAAGGCGGAGAGGCGTCGGGTCGTGGGGGCGTGCCGGCGGAGGCGGCGGACGATCCGGGTGGCGGAGCGGGAGACGCGGGCTGCCCGATCGTGAGGGAGGGGGAGGTCGCCCGGGTCGGGTCAGGGCGGGTTCGGGTTGGGCGGACCCGCCCGACCCGATAGCACTGCGGGCTGGGCTGGGCTTCGGCCCACTGGGCCGGGCCTGGGTTTTATATTTTTTTTTAAATAATAATAATAATAATAATAATAATAATAATAATAATAATAAAATAATTAATAAGTAAATAATTAATTAATTAAATAAATAGTTTTTAGGTATTTAAAAATAGGTCCGGGGTCCGATAAATTCCAGAAAAATTGTCCTAAGTCCAGTTTTTTATTTTACATCCAAAAATATTATTTTCATAATATTTTAATATCATTTATTATCATTTAAAAATTATTGAATAATTAAAACCCTATTTTTAATTTACAGAAAAATCCCAGAAAATTCCAGAAAATTGTAAAAAATCCAGTTTTTAAAATTTTAAAAAATCAGGGGGTTTACATGAATGCACTATATTTTGCCTGTAGAATGTACTATTTTGACGAAGACATGTATATTATTTTGACGAAGACATGTATATTATTTTGACTGTAGAATGTACTATTCATTTAGACTTGTGACACTACTAGTTATGTACTGTACAATTCTATTAATGTTGTGAGATATGCATAACATTTTGAGTGTAGAATGTACTATTTATTTGTTCTATCATTATATGTTGTTATCAGGTATGACAGGACAACGTGGAGCGTTCGGCAGGTCCCGAGGTAGTCGGAGTGCTCCTCCGGTACTGCCTACTGTTGCTTCTGGATCCTCGACGCTAAGTACGCCAGTATATCGATTAGTCACATCTACGAATGCGACGACGTTACATGGCAGCACTCCTGGGATGAGTAGTTCCAGGCCTCAGACTACTCCCTCGTCCAACGTTCCTCCTGCTGACGGAACCATGGAGAGAAATGAGCATATGGCAGAGGTTGAGCCGACGTCATCCCAGCATCAGCTAGATCCTCCATGCACCTCCGGACGAGACGAGGATGGAGATTTGGGCCAACGGTACAAAGTAAGTCAATTAGTTGGTTTAGCATCATATATATCGTGTATCTTTTTATTCATCATATATTTACTTTTTTTCGATAAAAATAATTATCTCTGTATAGATATCGTCCCTCGTCGGTACAGAGACGCCTGGGCCACTTTCTGAGGTACAACTATGGTGGCCCTTGGATCAACTACTCTGATACTTCGGATGAGAGGAAAGCGTTCTGGTTTGTGCAATTGAAGATAAAAAGTATATTATATCAATCCTCTAATTTATGTATATTATATAACTTACTAAATTTCTTCTTGTAGCAAACATACTTCTATCCATTGCACCGGGCCGAGTTGATCGAGCAGATATTTTCTGTCGTTGCCGCCAAGCTGATCCGTGATGCTCTGGATGACCAGAAGGCTCGTGATCGCAAAAGAAAACCGATCCAAGGTTGGATCATGCCTGAGCAGTGGACTGCGATAAGGGATAGATTCGACGATCTGAGGTACAAGAACGGCTAGGTAGAAGGCAGCAAAGTGGTATGGTGGCTCGATTCCGATGACGAAACATTTCCGTTGTTTGATAGGTGGTGGCGCATTCGGCATTTATATTTTTTATTTCAGATATATTATTTTAATGCAAGTACGATAAAATGGTAGTAGGATAAAATATTTAACTTTAGTACTAAATAATATATTTTTAACAGGTACAGAGGGGTGAGGATGTCAACATGGTGACCGTCTTCCGGGCCACCCATCGAAGGGGCGAGAATCTCATTGATGAGAGGGCCTCACAGACCTATATAAGTATTACTGTAATTTATGTTAATTTTAATATAACTTAAGAAATATGCAAATAAATATCCATGTAGTTAGTAATAAGTACCTTAGACACATTAGCAATTATCGAGTATCAAAACTTTTTAATGCCGAGTATCTTAGGCTGTGTGAGCGGGCGACTGCTAGTGCACCTACAACGGGAGAGGCTGGTACTTCCTGGTAGCCCTCTCCAGCTCCGTCGGCGGACGAGATGTGGGTGAGCACCTTGGTGGTCTCCAGACGGGTACGTATTACGATACAGGATCCTATGGTGCCCTTGTTGCGACGCAGTCATCTAAGGCCTCCACGGCAAGTGCGCATTCCCCACAGCCCTCGCAGGCATCGGCCCGAGTTCAGGAGACCGTTGACCGTCAGATTGTGTCTCTCCGTGACGAGTTGCTTCGAAGGATGGAGGAGCAGCCCCTGTCCCATCCGCAGGCGAACGATGCAACGCACATCATACGATTTGATACGCTCAAGCGCGTATTTAAGAATGCTTGTCAACTTCTTTTATATAATAGATATATAATCAGAGAGTTCCTAGTAAAATTTACAAGGATGATGGGTTGGGAACGAATTTAAGAATGCTTGTCAACTTCATTTATGGTAACAATTAGTTTACTAGATCCAAATCATGGACTCTCTCTACTAGTGCATTACACTCAAATGCTCTTCAAAAGTACCAATGGACATACATTATATTTTAAATAAATAAAAAATTGACTATAAAATTCATGTTTACTAGTTACAAATACAAATACTACATATCTATACTATATAATTCAAAGAGCAGAGTGTTTCAATATATTATTCGGTACAGTGTTAACTTACTACAAAATATAATTATGTAGGAATAAATATGGCATTTATTTTAGCGATTGAATGAGATAAGTTAGGATCCCGTCAGTTAATTATCAGTGAGATATTTCTATCTTTAAGTTGCTTAGAGAGAAATTTGTTTTTTATTTACAATATCATAAGTTCAATATCCACGCTAGCAACAAAATCAAATTTGACAACTCTATTTAATCGGTGCCACAAGAGAACAGTGAATGCTCTACAACAAAAGATATAATGTAATCTGAATGTTTGGTTCTGATCATTCATGATTATATTTTAATAGTAGCTTGAAAGTCATAAAATTATTGTTGTTATTCTATAAATTCGATCAGGCTTATTTGTTAATATCATATCTTTTTTATTATTTGTTATGAATTTATGGTATTTTTTTGATTGGTTGTAAAAAAAAGGTTTGCTTTTTTTTTGAATGTTTCGGCTTACCTTTTGATTTATTTTTGATAGTTTGAATCATGAAATATTTTCAGCTATTCTTTTTTTAATCTTCTAAAAATTTGCTCAAATTTTAAATTTAATTCTATGATTTTGCTATTTTTAATAATATAATTCTGTTATGTTTTAATTTCTGCTTGATCTCTCACGTTCTTCTCTCAATTAAAGAGCACACGCAACGCGTGTGTCCGATCCCTCGTAACTTTTTTGTAATCTACCAATGTAATAATATTTCTACCCATGTAATACAAAAATAGCAAAATTTTAATGAAAAAACATGTAGAAGCCAAACATTAGTAAATATAGTGCTTTCCTATTATCTATCTCTACTATTACTAGTAATTGTGCACTTGCTTTGCAGGTATATTTTATGCTAATTTATTGTATATTAATTTTTTTTAGAAAATATTGCATAGTAAATTATGTACAATTTTTTGAAAAAAATATTTTATATTACCAACTTTTAATATGCTTTTTTTTTCAAAGTAAAATATTTGCAATGAAATATATTATGTGAATTTTTTTGGTAAGAATATAATATATTTGCAAATAATTGGTATTTATATCGTTATAATTTATAAAGTAAAAGAAATTGATAGTAGTAAGAAACATAATAATGGATACTAAGCATTTATTATAATAGTGGATATTGAAGATGACTATGGACATTAATGATAATTGTACTTTAATTATTTTTACACCCTTTTATTAATTAGGACATTTTAGGAATCTTGAAAGTTTCACGGTGAAGCTTTTCAAGTTTTCATATTATATAATAGATTGTACTTTAATTATGATTACACCCTTATATTAATTAGGACATTTTAGGAATCTTAAAAGTTTCACGGTGAAGCTTTTCAAGTTTTCATATTATATAATAGACTAGTATATATGCACGTGCTTTGCACGTATATTGGAGTGAATGATGTTGATGAGTTAGTTTATTTCTACTGCTTTTAATTATATAGGTTAATGGTTCAACCCTTCGAATTCTTTGGTAACAATTTAAAAGACTTAGCAAGTAGCATGAACCCTTTGATTTCCGTAAATGGTTGTCATTATTGCATCTCTTAAATGGTTGTCAGTGGAATTTAGGTATTCTTTTTAATTACTAAATATGTTGAAGGGTATTTTTGGAACAAAAAAATTTCACGGTGAAGCATAGTTTTGGCATTATATAGTAGAATAGATAGATTGTACTTTAATTATGATTACACCCTTATATTAATTAGGACATTTTAGGAATCTTGAAAGTTTCACGATAAAACTTTTCAAGTTTTCATATTATATAATATATATAATATATAATGAGGCTTCAAAACGGCTCAAAAGTGAGTCTTCTAAACCGTTTATAAATATTTAATCATTTATTTTAAAAATTAATATTGCATAAAAAATACTAGAAAAAAATAATTTGTAATAAATAACGTCTTGGAAAATTGAACTTGACCAACCAAGAAGAGTGTCTCCCACCTTAAGCACATATATATATATATATATATATTTTTTAGAGTTATATAATTTTACGTAGTTAAATAATTAGTTAAAATTTATTTAATTTTTAATTACGTAAAAATATAAGTATATGTTAGTTTATAAAAAAACAAAAAATAACATAAAATTGTTAAACAAAAGTGATACCGAATCGGGCATAGTCCCACCCCCGCCCCCAAAAAAAAAATTCGTATAGTATTTTCTAACATAAAAAAAAAAAAAACTAAACTAAATTGCCCACATGTTCCTGTCGTATCGCAAAAAAAAAAAAAGTTCAGTGTTAAAGAGAGTTTTTCAAACCTCGGCTTTGCGGCCTTTCATGTCTCATTTTTTAAGCCCGACAAAATAGTTGCTAAAATATTGAAGGGATTTATATATCTTCTACTCGTTTTAGTTGTTTGTAAATTTTTAACTATTTATTTAAAAAAATTAATATTATATAAAAAAATTTAAATTTATTATAAATTTGTTATGAAAAATCAAACTTGATCAACCAAGAAGAATGCCTTCCATCTTCACGACATGAGCTAGAAGATGTATATGGTTATAGTTATATAATATTACGTAGTTAAACAATTATTTAAAATTTATTTATTTTTTAACTTTTAATTACGTGAGAATATACGTACAGTTAGGAATTTGGACCGAATCGTCCAGGTCCATAAAGTATGTACTCGGACTGGACTCGGGTTGAGCTTTTTTGGGCCTAGAGAAATTTTGGACCGGATCAAATCTGACTTAATTATTATCTGTGAAGTCCAAGTCCACCAACAATGGTCGGACTTTTCGTGTCAAGTTGGATCGGACTAGACTAATTTTATAAAAAAAATAAAAATGAACCTTCTCAGATATGGACACTTGGAGGCCCAGTGTCCCACAGTGCAAGTCTGGAAACCGATACTGTAGTTTGTTATTAAACTGTCTACTCTTGTCAGATGTGTACTATCCAAGGAAAATTTTAGAGTTATAAGTGGAATTTACTTATCCACGACTTGACGATTCGGGTACCAAATCTAGGATTAGTTTATTCCTAGATGAAGGAATACGGCCTAATTCCTCAACCACACACCAATTATATATATATATATATATATATATATATATATATATAAAAAAGTGGAATTTACATATCTATGACTTGACGATTTGGGTACCGAATCTAGAAGGAAATGGGGAATCTAGGATTAGTTGATTCCTAGATGAAGGAATACGGTCTAATTCCTCAACCACACACCAATTTGACTTCTAACAATTTAGAAATTAGGAACAAAAAATATGAGCTAGGATTAGTTTAGGAAAATTTTAGAGAATCTATTATAAGTGGAATTTACATATCCATACGATTCGGATACCAAATCTAGATTAGTTTATTCCTAGATGAAGGAATACGGTCTCTAACCAAATGGTAGGCAAAGATTTTGAATATCCACACAAACAACTCAATTTATAATACTGACATTTTGATGTAGAACAAATTTTGAATAACCATGCGTGCACCTTGAGCACAAGGTAAACAGCCATATACTTTCCAATTTCTATTATTTCATGCCTAAAAACTAAATTACAAGTTTATGTCCATATTTGGTGGTCTTAGTCAAATAAAAGAAGATAAGAGGATCTGAATACAGCCAACAATTCCAGTTTGGACAGGATATGTATATTAATGTGTGCTCAGCCATGAAGACCATTACTGGTGCTTCTAGTAGTGAGGATACCTCACAGGTAAGATGTGTATTGGGCCGGAACGGTCCAGCCAGCAGTCCGGTTTGACCAGTTTTGATCGGATTCGGGTCGGTCCGGGTCTAATCCGGTTGAGAGAGCGGGCTGGACCGGTCCGGCCCGGCCGGCTTGGCACCCGATTCAGTCCGGATCCATGACCCGGTCCGGGGTGGATCGGGACCGAGCCGGTTCACGGTTGGGCCGGACCGGCCCGATTTTTTTTAAAAGTTTTTTTTATATATATTTTTATATATAATCTATATGATATAACTTATATGTTAATAAATTCAAGTTAAAATTTATACATTTTTTGTTACTAAGTTAATTTTGTATCATTTGAAATTTATAAGTTATTTTTTATAAAAAAATTTGGTATAATTTATGTAAATATTTATATAAATAAGTAAGAAAATTTTATTTGATTTCTTAAAGATTATATGTGTAGCTTCCTTGTAAAGATTTATAAGTTGATTTCTTTATTTGAATTCAAGATGTATAATTTTTATAAACATTAAGTAAGAAAATTTTATTTGATTTCTTTATGTCAATATTTATATAACTTTAAGTATAAATTAAAATCTAAATATTTATAATTTGATTTTATATATTTTTAAAATTTTATAACTTTTTTTTATAAGTATAAATCTTTATTTGTATAAATTTTTATATAAATTTTTATATAATTTTTTTAGTATAAATAAATATAAGTATAAATATTCATAAATTTTTTTAAATCTTTATAAGTATAAATATTTGTGTCTTAGCTTCTCAGGCTCTTTTCAAATTTTATTTGTAATACTGCAAATAAAGTTTGTATAGAGATTGAAAGCTAAGACTCAAACATAAGTTGCAATTATGTTTAAATATACCTATGACTTATGTAACAATAAAAAAAAAAATTAAAAATCGATACATTTTTGAAAAAATATAATATTACCACATATCCATACACATTTTCAAATGTATGCATAGCTTCCTTGTACCACAGTTATAGTCCCATTTGAGTCATTTTCTACAATGCAAGCATTCAACAAGAACTATGTTCGAAGATCATCTTTCCGTATCGTGCTCATTATAAACTCCGCAATCGACCCTGCTCTCCCCCTCCCCCCACAGCCCCCGCTCCCCCCTCCCCGCCCCCGATCCCCCTAGCAGCATCAACAACAACGGCGAGCCACGACGACGCACGAGCAGTGACGGCGGCTACTGTTGTTATTGTTTCTGGCTATGGGGAGTCGGGGCGGGGAGGGGGGAAAAGGGGGCGGGGAAGGGTGGGGAGTGGGGGCTGTGGCGGGGAGGGGGAGCACGGTCGGTGGCGGGGAGGGGGGAAGGGGGTCGACGACGGCGGTTGCGGTGGGGAAGGGTGGGGAGTGGGAGCTGTGGCGGGGAGGGGGGAGTTCGGTCGGTGCCGGGGAGGAGGGAATGTCACGCCCCAGTCCCAAAATACGTAGGACTAGGAACACGTAAGCATGCCAGCCGTATGTATATGACAACTCCAATATATGGATACCATAATACACACGTACGCTGTAATATGAATATAAACTCATATGTGGTATATATACGGTCACAAGTCGCAGATATACTAATCGCATCCACAGAATAAGTCACATAAAAGAAATAACTAAACTAGAATAATGAGTCTAAATAATCCAAAACTAATAGTCGGGTGGAGACAAATCCACTACCAATGACTATATCAATACTAAAATGAGAGAGGAGGGTAAATCTCCAATATAAATAAGATGATGATATAAAGGTATCGGCGAAGTGATCCGTCGCTAGAGATAATCAAAGATGCTCCGAAGGTAAGACCTCATCGGAAGAGATAAGTGGTAAGTCCTGATCCGTGCTCCTGCGAAAAGTCATGAACATCTACACCTGAAAAGGGACAATGTCCTCAGAGGGACGTAATAAGATACATAAAAGCATGCGAATTTGAATACAGTAAACATGCAATATAGACAAAAAATATATAAGTACGCTGTACAAGACAATCTATATGAATACAAATAAGGACAACTTTTTGACGTATGGGCAAGGGTAGGCTACTCGATTTAAGCCTCACAACTCACACACACGTTAGGAGACATCATCAGCTGACATACCACGGGGGTAGCGACCCTTGTGACTCCATCAATCGACATACCGCGGGGGTAGCGACCATCGGACACGACTACCATAGTGCGTGCTAGTTACTACGGTTCACCAGAGTGGTTATAGCCCATACGCCTACTTATTGTCCTCTATGATACTAAGTGTCAAGTGTGTGTCAACATATCTAATATATAGTAATGACTGAAGAAACTACACATGCAATGAATATACCGAAATGCAATAAATATACAAAAATATAATAAGCATGCAAAGTACTGTAAGCAATTTGTCAAGGTATCTTGCTTGGCAAGAGAGCTGCAAAGTGTAACATCCAGGAGTCAAGCACACAGGATCAGAAGCTACGGCCTCAGAATGAACGTCTCCGGATGCTAAAATAAACATCACCAACGTTTCCAGAATAAGCGAGGTAGCTAGAAAATACTACCCTTTCGTCCAATTTGAACACATGGGCAAAACGGTAATTTTGGGTCAAAACGGGGTCCACATGTGGCCCACTTTGCAGTAGCAGCAGCTGCAGGCGCAGCAGCACCGCGGCAGCGCTGCGGCAGCAGCGAGCAGCAGCGGCAGCGGCGCGTTCAGCGCGCGTGCGCGCGAGCTAGTTTCTCCCCCCCTTTTCATATTTATGTATATATATAGATGTATACATATATTTACATAGATAGATATAGAGATATATAGATACTAGTATATATAGATAGATATATATTAGTATAAATGTATATGTGTATGTGTATGTGTATATATATATATATATATATATATATATATATATATATATATATATATACGTAGATAAATATATACATATGTGTTTGTATATATATATTTAGCCTAGATATATAGCTAGGTGTATATATTTATATAGATAGTTAGCTAGTTAGTTAGTGTTAGAGTGGGGTGAGGTAGGTATCTCAATACCTTGAGATACCAAGGTATTGAGGGTAGTGAGGTGAGGTGAGGTAAGGTATTGAGGTAGCCTAATACTAAGTTATATATATATATATATATATATATATATATATATATATATATATATATATAGATAGATAGATAGATAGATAGTTAGAGGGTAAGGTATACGGTTAAGGTATCTCAATACCTTGAGATACCAAGGTATTGAGATAAGTTGGGTATCGGAGGTAAGGTAATGAGGTAATTGACTAAACACTAGGTTATATATATATATATATATATATATATATATATATATATATATATATATATATATATATATATATATAGTTAGTTAGTTAGCTAGTGTTAGTGAGAGGGTTATGCGAGTATCTCAATACCTTGAGATACTCAAGGCATTGAACATCGGGGCAAGGTATTGGGTTTTAGCCTAGGATTGAGGATAGAGATGCTTATATATATATATAGTTATATATTTATATGCGTGCTAATATATATTTTAGAGGGTATAGGCGGGGCGTATAGCGTAGGTTGAGGTATCGGATACCGAGGGTATCCCGGTATCTCAAGGAGGCGAGTTTGATGGTTTATTAGCTTAATGACCTAGTTTTGACCTAAAATTTTAAGGGCACCCTAGTTTAACCTAGAGTTGATCGTAGTTGACCTGGTTGACCGCCAAAGTCAACTATTGACCTAGTTTTGACCCATAGTTGACTTTTTGACCCAGATTTTATCGGTTTGACCTGATTGACCTAGAATGACCCTAGAAGCTTGTTTTTAGCTATTTTATATCTGTTTAACTCTTTAGAACCCTGTTTAACCTTACTTTTCGTAATAGGTCCTTGCGACACCAGTTCGGATCGCCAGTTGCTCAGGACGTCAGGCGAGTACATTCTCTGATAGTTTTTATTATCTGATGATTATTATGATTCAGCTTCTAGTATAGTATCATCTGATTTTCTGGCATGACACGGACTGGTATTTCTGGATTCATTTACTTGTGACACGTATATTTTATGTTTCTGGCCTCTATTCTGGAATCACCTACATACATCACTACAGGCATCACTACAGACATCACTCATGTTTTTGGCTGGACTCATACTTGATTTACGTGTCGGGTCTTGGATTCACTTGTATTAGTTGGGGCAGAGAAATACTCGAGTAGACATGTAAACATTCCCAACTGGAATCACTGGAATCACCCCCTCTGGTCTAATCTAGAATGATAGCAGCCGCACACCCAGTGTGCGGTGAGCCGTACTTATCCCTAGCCGTTTACATGTCGAAACAGGTATTTCAAAGACACGAGTTCATTCTTTCTAGTCTGGAATCTCTTGCATTTCTTGCTGGTCTCACTTATAGTTTCTGGACTTGACTCATTACATGTATTCTTGCTGGACTCACTACACGTTCTTGTGCACACACTTGATCTTAGTTTAGATTTCTTGTATCTTGCAGTCATTACTATCTTGCTTCTGATATTCATGCATCTTTACCTTTATGCACCAGTGATATGTATATATTTCTTGTTCATATTTTATTTTCTTCACCTTGCTACTTGCTACAACTGTTTTATAGTTTTTATCATTTAACTGGAACTACTGTTAGAGGTGTACTTGCTCCAGTCCCGACTGGACATATTTTTTCCAGAATATTCGAAAGATTGGTGTCCGACGTTTTATGGACCTTAGCCTATCGATGGTGTAGACAGGGACCCCCTAGTTTAGGAGTAATTTCCGGGTTGGTAGCCGGGATCACTAGGACCTGTTGTTGTTTTGATTAGCTTTTAGCACCGAGTTTGTCCCCGGTTTTGGATTGAGACCTTGTATTGTATATGATTCAGGATGTTGTATTATTATTATTGATGTTGTGGTTGTTTTAGTAGCAGTTGTTTAGACCTTGTAGTTGTTAAACTTTTGTGTTATCTTATCGTGCTTAGATTCGTGATTGAGTACTTGTGTTATCATTATAATATTGCTCCTCCGTTTGGAGTTGAGATCTTGACAGGTATATATATTGATTGCGTGAGATTGTTAGCTAGATAGTAGACCTAGACAGCGTTCTACCGCCGATGCTGCGGCGTAGGCTGGACGTACCCACGACTCATGCCCGATTTTTCGGGTGCGGATCGTGATACCTGGAATGCAGGGTGAAGTATCAACGATATCTGTAACAGTGCCTCGAAGACCTAAATATGAAATATCATATCAATACATTATTTTGGAATTATAATGAAGTGAAACTATTTAATTTCTAGGTCTCACGCCTTTTCTAGGTCAAACTAGGTCAACTCTAAGCCAAACTAGTCAAACTAGTTAATTCTAGATAATACCAGTCTATACCTAGGTTTCTAGGTCAATACCTTGAAGGTATTAGATATACTAGCTTATATATATATATATATATATATATATATATATATATATATATATATATATATATATATATATATATATATATATATATACTAATTATACAACTTATCTACTATCTAGTATTACCTTAGTTACTATCTATAATTAGTATTATCTTAGTATTAGCTAACTCTTAACCCAATACCCCTTACCTTGATATTACCTCAAGGTAATACCAATACCTCACATTATATACACACTCATAAATATATACACTATCACACATACACCTAGCTAATCAACCCTCACTCCATAACTTGAATTATACCCAACCATACTAGACACAAACTAACCTTCTAACCTAACATCAGTTGCACTCCTTGAATACTCAAGTACTATAGCCTATAACTGATACAAGCACTTGTCAACTACACCTACCTACTCACCAAAGGCAACTGCTTTGTCTACCTCAATTTCCCAATTCTTCACTGCAATGCCAATCTACAAGCCCAACTGGATTGTTCCTTCACTAGCCTCTAATACCTGTCCTATAAACTAATCACATGGACCACACTAAATTTGGACACAAGTACACTTGCACTTACTAATGTTTCACATCAAATCCCCACTGCCCCTTTTCCCTTCTCAAATCCCACTACACTATCAGTGCAGTGGTACCTCTTATATCAGACATATAGTTATCAGGTTTTCCTGACACTTTACACCATATTTTATTGTCATTAGTGCAGTACTGAACTCTAGCTTCCCACACACCTCTCTGCATCATAAATCCATCTCTACTGAACTTTCCTTGCACTGCTAACTAAAAGCCTAACTGGAGTGCACCCTGGTGCAGTCCCTCACACACACCTCTTCCCCATACTTTGCATGCACTTGGGTACACAACAATGCAAGGACTGTTGTTGCATTGGCTTACCCGATCTCCCATTACAACCAATTCAACCCTAAGCAGTGGCTCTCTGAACACAAGTTCACAAGCTCTGATACCCCAAACTATAAGTTCATCTGGATCCTCATATTTGCTTGTGCATCAAGCACAACTCACTCACAGAACTCGATTGAGACACAGGTCCCCTCTCTCCATGCCACTCTCACAATATTAATCAACTACATACTACTTATTATACAAATTATAAAATACACACACAAGCTCACATATCAACACTAATACACCACTACACACACTCCAATTCACCAAACACCTAGTGTGTACCACACCATGATACTCTTATGATACATGCTCTAACTACTCCCAAACACCATTAAAACATTATAAAAACAATTAATATAGAAATTAATAATCTAGTTATGTGGAAAATGAGTAATATAATAATTACTTATGAAATTGACATGCTAGAACTCAATACGAGAAAAATTATCAAATCTATACCACCGTATCATGACATATCGGGATATGGTCTCTCCGTACCCAATTTTGGACACAAGGATACCAACACACTATCAAATACACACCAATAGTCCTTATGAGGACACAATCACACTCTACATGGACACAATTGAGGTTTTTCCTAATTTTAGCCCCAAAATTATGACATCAACTTAGATGTACCAAATTGAGGGCTCCTAGTGCCTAGATCTATCATAGAAGAGTTATTTTCTCCAATGAGAAGATTTCTATAGGTCTCAATAGGCTTCCTACACATAGAATAGGTACAATTGAGAAGTTTATCTCTACTAAAAGTGTCCTCCTTGGTAGACTCCGAATTTACACATGGTAGGGATGACTTGGACATGAATTCCTCCTTGGTGACTCCTCTCCAAGCTCTTTGCTCCTTAATAAAGAATGAATGAAGAGAATTGGTAAGAGAAAGTAAATTTTGAATTATAGATCAGAATTTGAGAAGGAATGAATTGGTATTTAGAATAAATTGTTGCTTAGGAAGGAAGTAGCAATTGGAGGGAAACTAAATTCAAAAGAAAGACACATAACATTCTTCTATTTGTTGGGTTCAATTGGTTTCATTCATTTTTCCTCCAATTCCAATTTGAAAATTAAAAGAAAAGGAATCCAATTTGATTAAGAAAGGGATCTCTACAAGTAATAAGTAATATTTCTTACATAAAAACTAGCTTAATTTAATTCTAATTAATTAACTAGGCAACTCACTTTAATTAATTAGGATTCTGCGTTCACTCGGTTCTCTAAATAAAGGGAGAGAAGTCGCCCGAGGTCGAGGGGAGGAAGAGAAGAAAAAGTAGTTCTAGACCATTCCCATTAATACTAAACTAACCAATAATACAAAATATAATCTAATAATATTAGCAACATACAAAATTACCAAAATATCCATAACATACAAAATTACTAAAATATCCCTATAGTGAAAATATGTGGTTACAAAAGAAGAAGTAAAGTTAATCTGGACTGGTTGAAAACTCATAAATGATTATCATGTGGATGAAAATAACAACTTGATAAAGATCCTTTGAAGGATGAAGTCTAAATGAAGCATTCTTAGTAGTTGATAATCGATAATGTGGAGTCATAATGAGTAAGAGAATTGAATATCAAAACCAAGGTAAACACATTTGAGTTAAAAAATTTAGGCCCTTATTGACTAGTAGCATACGCAAGAAAAATGTAGGACAATGACTTCATTATAATCAAGTGAACAAGAGTAAGATTCTTATTCCTTGTAGTCATCTTTCTTCTTCTTGTTACCTCTGTCCTACTTACATCTATCAACTTGACTCCCACCTAGAAATATGTTAATCTAGATCATGTTTTCTTTTGGATCTTATTATCCTCTTTACTTTTGGAATGAGCGATAGAATTTTTCTAGTCATCTAGCACGAGGGTAAAGGAATTTGTTATCATATGGTAATGATATGTCTTATTCAAGTAATGATACCTTAAGCGTTGGGATTGAATTGATAAAAGAAACGCAGAGCTAAAAGTAAAAGTAGAATCAAGAGAATAATGGCATTAAAATTATTGAAATAGTTATAATATGAATAATTATAAAAAAAATTGAGGATGTATAAAAGTATTCGATGATGACTGGAGAATGTTTGAAAATTAACAGCTTTAAGTAAATATTGATTGATCTTGAGCCACACTTTAAATATTGATCTTACAATTTTCTAAGGAAAATAGAAGTAATTAAATGATGAGATAGAGTTAAGACACTGACTGAAAGAATTTAAGTAATACGAAATGGAGGATATCGAATTACACGATTGAATAAAGGTTGTTAAGAGTAAACAATGAATGACTATGAGCTAGTGAAGATTTTGACTCTTGGAACAAAAATATAATTTGGGGATAATAATCGAAATCAAGATTATAAATTAAGGAGTTTTCAAAAATTCATAAATAAAGAGAAATACGGATATAGGTTCAAATAAAGAAATGAGGTGGATAGGTTACGGATATTCAAAGGTGAAAATTTGACGACCTTTAATATTTGATAAAGGAAATAATAATTTGATCAAACAATGACATTTTATATATAAAGAAAAACAAATTGAAGTATAAATTCGAGTTTAAAGTAAATGAGCTTGAATTTAAACCATGATAAATGTTTATACGGATACAAGTTCGAACTTGGATATTATAGTTCTAGTTAAAAGTGAGGTTGTGGAGAAAGAAACTTTTATAGATAAATGATGGAACACGAGATCGAGAAAAGTAGAAGAATGAGGATTAACAATCAATAAAATGGTATGGGAGCATTGCCTTTATATGATAGGATCGTTTAGAGATCGAGGGTATTCAAGTATTAGGAGCTGCAGATTAGCACAGGTTTTTATTTTAGATTACGCTTCTATCCTTCTGGCGTGCTGTCGTAGGCACCCAAAAATAAAACCTTTACTCTTGAAATAATATGTAGTAGTGAGAGTAAGGATCGTTCCCACGAAGAGTAATTAGTTTGATCTTTATGCTATGTAAAATAAGATAGGGGGAGAGTTTTTTTTTATCAAAAGAAAATTAATAAGAGCTAAAAAACAATTAAAGTATTAAAACAATCAAAGAAATAAATGTTGGTCTCAGTCAACATCCACCATTGGAATCTTAAAAGTGATCATCGATGCAAGTATATATTAATTCATACTTTGAATATTCATCGTTGGAATTATTTTCCTATCTTCTTCAGCCACAATTAATTAAAAACAAGCGATCTAATTAACCTTAACTACTAAACAACCCCAGACAAGCGCTAAAGGTTTAATCTAGTAGCGTATTAATCTCGATGAGATCGATGAAGCAAAACAACACAAGCACAAGCGGCTGCATTTAATTTTGTCAAAAGTTTTCCTCCTAAGATCTAATAAAACAAAACAGTTCATTAAATCTTGGTTGCTTCACAAATTAGAGGGATCGAACAATTACGGATTCGATATCTAATTTAGCATTAGATTGTCATGAATAATAAACTAGTATGCATCCTAGTCATTAAACAAGATAATCATAAAAATATGCATAAGAAAACATTCGATACTTAAAGCACAAATCAAAAATATAAACACAAATTAGATCTCATAAGTTTTTATTCATTCCGAGGCTTCCGTTTCCTTCGACCAACAAGACTTTTAGCTCCGCATGTTCAAGAAAACTTCAAAAGAATATTGGAGAAGAGGAAGAAGAGTTGTGGGTTATTTTCCTCCTTCTTTCCTCTTGATCTCTACCCCTTTTATACACTCTAAATAAGTGTTTGAAGATCACAATATCTTTCCAAAAATCCTCTAAGAGTTACAACAACCCAACAATAAAATAAAATCTTTGAATAAATTGGGAAATGGTTATATCAACTCCACTTTTTGTACACAGCATAGTTGTCTCAACTTCAAGCGTGATTTGGTCCATGATGTAGCCAGAATCTCGGGAAAATCAAAACAGCAAAATTGTGCCTCTATCACTTATCTTTCCGAATCAATTTGGATCAGCTCAATTGGACTTCGGATGAGCAAGTTATGACCATTTTTCTACAAGGTGTCAGAACTGTCCAGAATTGATAATTAGCTCCATTTTGATTTTAGTGACTCCAATTGTATCCTAGATCAAAATATAAAAATAATGAGTATCTTTAGACATTAAATGAGCATAGAAGAGTATACATTAAGGAATAAAAATATGATATTTTATGTTCTCATCAAATACCCCCACACTTAACCTTTACTCGTCCTCGGACAAAACTCTAATTTATTTTTCCAAAAAGAAATCAAGGTTGCAATATCATAAATAAATAATAACCAAGTTCTTCAAAACTCATAACATATCATGAACATATATTCTTAAACAACTTCTAATTACTTAGTAGGTATTTTTACTTGAAAAATAGAGTAAACTAAATAGGTAGACCCTCACGGGAATAAACACTAAACTCTCATGTGTTTGAAGGTATATATTTCTCTCGAATTCATTCCAAAAGAAATGCTCTACCATAAGCTTGTATATTTTCTTATTCTCCACCACTGGGATCACATGCATAACATAAATCATAAGGACTTTTTATGGGTTGTAACGTGGCTTAGGATTAAGGTGGGATATATTTGGGAGTGTAGCTCAAAAACCATCAAAACTAGTGGAGCAAAATTAAATTAACTCAATCTCAATATAAAATATGTAAAATCAATCACTCCATTTTGCAACATCTTTAATTTGGCTTTGAAAGCATTTAAACAATGTAAAACAACTTCCACCCTTTTTTTTTTAATTTTTTTAAACAATAATGGAACTTAGGAAATTTGAGGATGAAAATATGTTCCATTTTGTGGGTTGTAACCAAACCACAAATTTAGACACCCCCACTCTTATTTTTTCGTACATCCATACATATCATAATGATTAACAATGCTCCACTAGCTTTGCGACTTGGGTAAAGGTATAAATATTATTGGTTGAAAGCTTGTAATGTGGGTATACCAAGAAAAAGGCAATAAAGCTCAAAGGGGTTCAACAAAAAAAAAATTAATTACAAGGTGGGCTATTTGGCTTATGTAACGCATAACAAAGATGGCCTTAATCATGTTCATGCATGAACGTGTCAATGTGACCTCGAAGAGAATCAAAGCAAGTTCTAGAGAAACAAATCAGTGGAAGAATATCTCTCATGAAAGAATAATGAGACTGATGTGTCAGTCTAAAGGCTCAAATCCTCACTAGCTTTTGTCTACCAATTTAGATACTACCATTTTCAATAAAAAATAACTAGACTAATTAATTCTAAGTTAAAAAAAATTTATTTATTCAATCATGTTATGAATTTTTCAAATTTAGTTTAATCTTACTCATGACATACACAACCAAAAATCATTAAAAACCACAAAAACAAAATCCTTTTATTTAAAAAAAAAATCTTAATTATTATTATTATTATTTTTTTTGAGAAAAACACAAACTCAAACTGCTTAAAAAAAAATTAAATCTTTCTCCCACACTTAAAACATACATTGTCCCCAATGTATGATTAAATGCAAAGAAAAGGCAAAATAACAAAAAATAAAATGCGAGAATAAAAATAAACTTCCCTTGGGTTGCCTCCCAAGCGGCGCCTTTGTTTAATATTGTCGTTGGCTCGACTCTATGCACACTTGATATAACTAGGCAGGAGTTTCAAGTCTAGAATGCATACCTGCAAAACAGAAGGTAAAGGTCTTTTGTCATTAATTGATAACAAAATATATGAAATGTTACCTGACTGTTGTCTTTTTGGAAGATCGTTCAACACTGCAACAGTTTTATGTAAGTGAGTACTCAAAGTTAACTCATATTCTTTCTCAAAATTCTCACTGATGGCAACTTTTTTTACTCCATCTTTTTCATCCAGTTTAAAAACTTCTTTTCCATTAGGTACTACATCGTCGTTAGGAATGTTCGTGTCTGCAACGATATTTTTCTCTTCTTCTTCTTTTGACGATGCACATGCTTCTTTTTCTGGAATTTCAACTTTTTTACAACTTCTCAAAATGATTGAACTTACAGTTTCTTTTGGATTTACTATCGTTTCAGATGGTAAGTTCTCCAAGCTTTGTGCCTCTAGCTTATTAATTGCAGTTGTCATTTGACTCATTTGATTGTTCAAACTTTCGATACTAGCCCTCGTCTCCTGTTGAAATTGTAAATTATTAATGGCAATAGACTTAACAATATCTTCTAAAGACATACCAGAATTAGAAGTTTGGCTTGGTTGTAGGTATTGCTGCTTGTATTGCTGGTAACTTGGGCAATTTTGAGTTGCTGGTTGATTTAATTCTGGACTCCCATAGGTGAGATTGGAATGATCTCTCCATCCTATGTTGTACGTGTCTGAATAGGAATCATACTTCATTTCTGGTAGTCCAGGAAAACCACATTCCGTATTCACTTGTTCATTGGACTCATCTTGGAGTGTTGGACACATATCGGTTGGATGCCCTGATACTAGACAAATCCTACAAGCCTTTGTTGTTTTCATGTTACCTACAACCATCTGACGAACAACAGAAGTTAAACAAGAAATTTGTTGTTCTAAGGAAGAAACATTTACCTCATCAGCATGCCTAGATGGAAGATTTAGCCAAGTGTCAAATATTTGAGAATTGGCCGCCATTTCCTGTTACCGATTTTTTTTTTTTTTTTGCTAATAGGCAAAAAATTATTTGATCACATAAAGATCACAAAAAGCACAAAAATCAACTAAAATTACTCCCCGGCAACGGCGTCAAAATTTGGCGTGCTGTCGTAGGCACCCAAAAATAAAACCTTTACTCTTGAAATAATATGTAGTAGTGAGAGTAAGGATCGTTCTCACGAAGAGTAATTAGTTTGATCTTTATGCTATGTAAAATAAGATAGGGGGAGAGTTTTTTTTTATCAAAAGAAAATTAATAAGAGCTAAAAAACAATTAAAGTATTAAAATAATCAAAGAAATAAATGTTGGTCTCAGTCAACATCCACTATTGGAATCTTAAAAGTGATCATCGATGCAAGTATATATTAATTCATACTTTGAATATTCATCGTTGGAATTATTTTTCTATCTCCTTCAGCCACAATTAATTAAAAACAAGCGATCTAATTAACCTTAACTACTAAACAACCCCAGACAAGCGCTAAAGGTTTAATCTAGTAGCGTATTAATCTCGATGAGATCGATGAAGCAAAACAACACAAGCACAAGCGGCTGCATTTAATTTTGTCAAAAGTTTTCCTCCTAAGATCTAATAAAACAAAGCAGTTCATTAAATCTTGGTTGCTTCGCAAATTAGAGGGATCGAATAATTACGGATTTGATATCTAATTTAGCATTAGATTGTCATGAATAATAAACTAGTATGCATCCTAGTCATTAAACAAGATAATCATAAAAATATGCATAAGAAAACATTCGATACTTAAAGCACAAATCAAAAATATAAACACAAATTAGATCTCACAAGTTTTTATTCATTCCGAGGCTTCCGTTTCCTTCGACCAACAAGACTTTTAGCTCCGCATGTTCAAGAAAACTTCAAAAGAATATTGGAGAAGAGGAAGAAGAGTTGTGGGTTATTTTTCTCCTTCTTTCCTCTTGATCTCTACCCCTTTTATACACTCTAAATAAGTGTTTGAAGATCACAATATCTTCCCAAAAATCCTCTAAGAGTTACAATAACCCAACAATAAAATAAAATCTTTGAATAAGTTGGAAAATGGTTATATCAACTCCACTTTTTGTGCACAACATAGTTGTCTCAACTTCAAGCGTGATTTGGTCCATGATTGAGCCAGAATCTCGGGAAAATCAAAACAGCAAAATTGTGCCTCCATCACTTAGCTTTCCGAATCAATTTGGATCAGCTCAATTGGACTTCGGATGAGCAAGTTATGACCATTTTTCTACAAGGTATCAGAACTGTCCAGAATTGATAATTAGCTCCATTTTGCTTTTAGTGACTCCAATTGTATCCTAGATCAAAATATAAAAATAATGAGTATCTTTAGACATTAAATGAGCATAAAGGAGTATACATTAAGGAATAAAAATATGATATTTTATGTTCTCATCACCTTCCTTTCAAATCATGCCAAAATTTAGTATTTCTAATTGTCAACCTATTTAATCAAAACCACGTCCCTATTGGAGACCTATTTTCAGACTAGCACACTTTTCTTGAGTACAATTAGAATAATATCTAAGTTGTGTCAAATTCTAAACCATTTCAGCTACCATTTATATCATTTCTTTCTATCTCACTGTTAGGTCCTTCTCATCACTATTTTAAATAGTGAAGTTTTTTCTTCCTATAATTATCATGCATCATTGGTCTTTATACCTATCTTTCCTAGTGAGTAAATTATATCCCTAGAAGACATCATCTGTTGTAAGTATTTCATTATCTTACCTAGAACTTGAAATATGATTTGATATGGACATTTTGTTTGCATTCTGGAGAATGTATCCAAACTTTCTATCTATCTAGATAACTATATCCTTGTAGATATCTATAACCTTCTATTTTATGATACTTTTCACAGTGTTAAGATTTTTCTTGATTCTGTTTACCTTGGAAATGTAACACACAATCTTTCTTTTATTTGTCTTTGTTCTAGTGTGTGTGTCTACCTTCAAACTTGAATTTTTTTTTTTAAATGATTCAAGGACAGAGCCATGATTCTATAAACTATTCATATCTCGAAATATATATATATATATATATATATATATATATATATTCTTTATTTTCTTGTCTTCTTCCTTCTCGATAAATGTTTCCTTATTGAGGCCTTCCAATGTTTTATCTTATCATCTTTTCGCATGACCAACCAAGTTTGCATATCCCAGCAGACCTTAAATTTTGAGGACAAAATTATCTTAAGGAGGATAAATTTGTAACCTCCACTTTCCTTAAAATTTTAATTTATATTTATTTAATTGTTATTGTTAGAATTAATTAAATTTGAATTAGTGATTAGTTAATTAATCCTAATTAGTGTTTAGTTTAGGTTTAACCTTGGTTTAGGTTAATGGAAGATTAGTATGTAGGTTAGGGTAGTGTGGATTAGGAAATATCTAGATATTATTAATCCTACCTCTTCAAAAACAAATATCTTGGGGTAAAATTATAATTACCCTTCCCACTTCTTCAAGTTTAATATCTAGGAGACTTACATGAGAAGCTAACCACAACACCTATAAACACACCTCCACCCCTTCATTCCACTTCATTCCCTTCTTCACTATCATCTTCTCCAAATTTTCTCTTCCAAATTCCTTCTCCGACAATCCTAAACTAACCAAAAACTTCTCCAAAGTCCTCCAAAGAAGACCAGAAGCTTGAGGGCTCAAGGAGAATTTTTACAGAAATCTTGAGACTAGAAGAAAATATTGGACTTAGCTCTTAAATCCAAACCCTTTGGTTTGTACTTGGGAGCCCTTTCCAAGAGGTATGACCCCTTACTTTCATTAAGACTTTTCAGTGTAAAGTTACACTAAAACCTGTAGGAAATCAACTAATCTCTAGGCTTAAATTCTAATAGTGATATTTGGTAGTTTCATGAGTTTTAGTGTTTTAAAATGATAGAAAGTGTTTTGGGAATCCTATTGTGTTTGTGTATAAATATACACAAGAGTATTAGAACTATACATAAAGAGTAATATACATATATGCATGTGTATGTGTGTTATTATATATATATATATATATATATATATATATATATATATATATATATATATATATATATATATATATATATATATATATATATATATATACTAGTAAATTTACGTGTGTTTTACGTAAAATATTTTTCCTTCTGAAAATAATATAAAATTATTTAAATATTTAAATATACTTAAATTAAGTTTATTATATATATTTTTATATTTTAATTAGAATTTTTTATATATTTGATTATATTTTAATTAAAATTAGTTATGGATATATTTATACTTTTTATAAAGATTTTTAAAAATGGTTAGCTAATTAATATTATCTAATTATAAACAAATATTTTTTCTAACTCATGCGGTTAAGGTGGGAGGTATTCTCTCTGGTTGGCTAAGTTCGAATTTTTGTAGTGTTATTTATAACAAATTTAACTTTTTTAACAATATTTTTACTTAATATTAATTTTTTTAAATAATTAATTGATGATATATATACAACTTAGACGACTCACTTTTGTGTCGTTTGAAGCCTCATTATAATATATATAGATATATATATATATATATATATATATATATATATATATATATATAACCTCATACCAACTCTGTGTGTGTGTGTGCGCGTGTGCACACGCGCGCGCGTGAGAGAGAGAGAGAGAGGGGGGGGGAATGTAGGGAGCACTGGCAGCAACAACAGTAGTAGTAGCGACAACATCCCCACCATCATCACTCTCCTCATCATTATATTAATCAAGGGATAGAGGTAATAGTTGGTACGAGGTTAAGTGAGTATTCAAGAGTGTTAGTGTTTATGTGAGTTAAAATACTAAAATGAGTATTGTGATAAGTAGTGTTTAGTGTAGATATTAAATACCAAGGTATTGGAATACCAAGATAATTGAACTTAGAAACCAATAACTTAGTAAATAGGTTGATTTAGATTTTATATCGCATGTTGACATGATAATTCTTAATATAGGTTATTTGGACCTCGTTACAGACTCTTTTCCATATTATCACACTATGACATACGAGTACATTCTCTGATTGTTTTAAGTATTTGATAGCTTCTATACTTCGTGCTTTTCGTTATATTTTACTTAATTCTCGTCATGAATTATTCACGGATTGATATTATATGGATTCACTTCAGGATATGTATTGCTTGTGTGGGTCATGTTGTTCGTGTTGACTTCTTCCAGTTTATCTAGTTTCATGGTTACATGTTTCTGGAAATCACTATATCCAGACTAGAATCCATGAATATTATTCGGGACAGAAAAAATGCGATATTGATATATAATCAAACGTCTAATTGATTTCACTTTACATGACGAATAGCTAAATTATACATTCATGTATTATTAAGCCGAACCCTACAAGTTTAGTAGCCATCGATGCGAGATGTGTCAGATTTCCAAGCGATCACAAATCTAACATAGTATTTTAAATCACTATATTAGTTCCAGTTGTACTTATCATTATATTTCATGTTGTCACACCACTTTACTGCTATCTAGACTGTCTATTTTTCTTTACCTGCGATATACATGACTCCAATCTTTCTAGTTATCTTATTTTTACATATGCTCAACATGTCTTATAGTCTATACCATATATATGGAACTTCTTTCATTGATGTACTTTCGCTCGAATCCTGACTTGGATATGTTAAAAATATTAGGGGATGTTCTTGAGGAACAATTCTCCACTTACTATGGGGCCTAGGAGGACCTTATATCTGAGATTGATTCTACCCTACCGGAGGATCCAGAAGTCCTTACAACAGAGATCTAGGCTACTACTACTTACTTTAGTATAGTTTGGACTTTATTATATTTGGCCGGACTTTGTCTCCGGTAGTCTTTGATATATGTATTTTTGGATTTAGACTATTTGCAGTCACTACCTAAACTTTAGAATATGGTTTCTATATGATGTTTCCTTCGCATTTATCTTCCTTAGAAATGGGTGTTTGAGTAAAGTTATTTATATCATATATAAATTGCGTAAGTTGTTGGATATTTATGATTTATAGACAACGTTCTACCGTCAAAACTGCGGCGTAGGTTGGTCGTACTCACGTACTCATGTACGAATTATCGGGTGCAGGTCGTGACACCATTCAATAATATTCTTTTTGATCAATTTTAACTTATAGATTAAATTGGATTTGATTTAGAGTATTAAAAATTAGACTTGGTTAGATTTAGTCTCATTAAACCAGTTGGGATATTAACAAACCGAATGAAGACCCTTCTTTCACCATAAATGAGTAATGACCATTTTATTTCTAAATAATTTTATTTTAAGTAAGAAAGTTTTACACAAAAATAATTAGCAATACCTCTACAATTTGCACTATATATTAGTATTAATATAGATATTAAGATATCATGATAAATTATTTTTTATAATTTCAATTTTGCACAATCATATTTATTTACATCTTTTAAATCCAAATTTGAGAGACTTGACAAAACCAGCAATGACTTCATAGTCTCCTACAGATTTTTCTAGAGATTTTCGAAAAGTTTAGTGAAGGTACATACATTTATGTCTTGTTGGTAGGGGTGACACTACCAGAAAAAGTCAAATTAGCGACGTTTAAAAACTTCGCTAAATGACCAAAAAATGTCGCTAATCACTTTTATCGACGTAATTAGCGACGTTTTAAAGAAGTTGGAACAAAGCACGTTGTTGAAAGAAAAAATGTCGCTAAACGTCGCTATGTCGACATTTTTTAGCGAGTTAAATGTGTCACTAAATTAGCGACGTTTAGCGACGCAGTGTCACTAATTAGCGATATTGATTAACATCGCTAAATGTCGCTAATTAGCGACTTACATAACGACGTTACAGCGACGTCTTTAATGACCTGCCAATACTGCCATATCAGCAATTTGCGACATACAACGACGTTTTTAGCGACATGTTTAGCGACGTGTATTAACGTCGCTAATTAGCGACGTATTTAGCGACGTGTATACACGTCGCTAAACGTCGCTAAAAATGTCGCTAATTTTACAGAAAAAAATAAAAAAAGAATACTGAATTATTTTCAAACTATTATTCCTGCAGTTTATTAAATCACAATCTGTACAAATAGACCCGGAGCAACCCTCCGTTGAATTTCTGGAGTTGCCAACTCCCTTGGGTTGAACACTCAACACCGGTAAAATAACATATTTAATATGAATAATATAATAAAATTTGAAGAAAATAAAGCATCTAGTATATCTCATTGTAAAGAATACGGCAAATATATATCCATACAATCTCATCCTAAATAATACAAAAATACAAATATCTAGCAACTAGCTATACTACTGCGGATCTACAGGAGGCTGACCACCGGCGCGTATGAAGGATAAGAACAGCTCATACTGCTCCCGTGAAATTGACACCGATGTCGATGAAGAAGGCAGTGACGTCGGTGGAGTATGTGTCGATGTAGGCGCACCAGGAGGCCGTACCCGCTCCAAGTCTGCGAGTCGCTGGTTGTAAGAATCCATGGTAGATAACAGTCTCGTACTGCTATGAACCATTGAATCCTGCATCATCGTCAGCCTCTCGTCCATCGATAGCTGTGATGCCTGCAGTTCCGTGATGTTGCGGTCTGTCGAGGCTCTACGATCATTTGTCAAATCCTGGAGCTCCGTGATGATGCGGTCGAGCATATCGAATCGTGCGATGAGCGTCGGATCGTCCGCTTGCGGCTGGGACCGGGGCTGCTCCTCCATCCTTCGCAGTAATTTATCATGGAGAGACGCAATCTGACGGTCAATAGCCTCCTGGAATCTGGCCGATAACTGCGAGGGCTGTGTGGAATGCGCAGCTGTCGGGGAGGCCCTAGATGACTGCGTCGCAATCAGGGCGCCATAGGATCCCGTACCGTAGTACGTACCCCTCTAGAGACCACCAGCTGTGGTCACCCACATGTCGTCCGCCTACGGAGCTTGAGCGGGCTGCGAGGAAGTACCAGACTCTCCAGGTGTAGGTGCACTAGCAGTCGCCCTCTCACGCAGCCTAAGATACTCGGCCTAGAAAGGTTTAGAAACTCGATAATTGCCTAAGTTATATTAAAATTAACACAAAGTAAAGTAATACTTACATAGGTCTGCGAGGCCCTCTCATCAATGAGATTTTCGTCCTTGCGATGGGTGGCCAAGAAGACGGTCACCATGTTTGCATCCTCACCCCTTTGTACCTGTTAAAAATATATTATTTAGTACTAAACTTAAACATTTTTTCCTACTACCATTTTATAGTACTTATATTAAAATAATATATTTTAAAAGAAAAAATATATATCAAACGACGGAAATGTTTCGTCATCGGAATCGAGCCGCCACACCACTTAGAAGCATTCCGCCTAGCCACCTTGGCCTTCTCAGACCTTTCCTTGTAGCTAGGATCGTCGAATCTAGCCCTCATCGCAGTCCACTGCTCAGGCGTGATCCAACCTTGGATCAGTTTTCCAGCACGATCACGAGCCTTCTGGTCATCCCGAGCATCTTGGATAAGCTTGGCGACAACGGTAGGAAAGAGCCGCTCGATCAACTCGGCCCGGTGCAGAGGATAGAAATACGTTTGCTACAATAAATAATTTAGTAAGTGAGCATCACAGATAAGTTATATAATATGCATAAATTAGAGGATTTATTTAATTTACTTTTACTTGGAAGTGCGCAAACCAGAATGCCTTCCTCTCCTCCGAAGCCTCAGAGTAGTTGATCCAAGGGCCACCGTAGTTGTTCCTCAGAAATTGGCCCAGGCGTCTTTGAACCGACGATGGACGATATCTATACAGAGATAATTATTTTGATCGAAAAAGTCAATATACGATGAATAAAGAAATACACGATATATATTATGCTAAACCATCTAATTGACTTACTTTGTACCGTCGGCCCAAATCTCTGTCCTCGTCTCCTCCGGATGTGCGCATGGAGGATCTTGCTGATGCTGGGACAACGTGGGCACGACCTCCTCGACATGCTCATCTGTCCCCATGGTTCCGTCAGCAGGAGTAACGTTGGACGAGGGAGTACTATCACGTCTGGAACTACTCGTCCCAACAGTCAGAGATGTGAGTGATCGATATACTGGAGTACTGGACGACGAGGATCCGGAACCAACAGTAGGCAGTATCGGAGGAGCACTCTGTCTACCTCGGGACCTGCCGAATCCTCCGCGTCGTCCTGTCATACCTGATAACAACATATGATGAATATAGAAAAATACAAATATATAGTACATTCTACAGTCAAAATGTGATGCATATCTCAAAGCATTCTACAGTCAAAATATAATACATATATTCGTTAAAATAGTATATTCTACAGTCAAAATATAGTTACATTCTACAGGCAAAATATTTTATTTTCAATCATCTTCAGAAAATTCATCTTGTTCGCCTTCCTCTTCCTCCTCTCCCTCTTCCCCCTCCTCGTCTTCACTTTCATCTACTTCGTCTTCGTCTTCATCTTCCTCTTTGGATAATTCTATATCTTCTACATTATTACTCGTGTAATAAGTAACTTTCGTTGAGTCCACATCTACAATATTTGTTACAAGAGGTAGATCATCCTCCTGATATTCTACAGTCAAAGGTATTTCTAGCTTTAGTCTTGCATACTGGCCACCAATCCGACCTTGCTGTCCCCCATCTAGGATAAGTTATGAAGTACACGAGTTGAGCCTGACTTGATAGGATAAATGGTTCATAGCCTTGATATCTACGCTTGTAGTTTATATCCACAAGGCCATGCTTGTCAATTTTCTAACCTTGATCTTGAATCGGATCAAACCAATCACACTTGAATAGCACGATATTAGCAGGTTCTGTGCCATAATTATATATTAACTCCACAATCTCTCATAAGATGCCAAAGAAATTATTGCATGGATCGACGTCTTTGTAGTTCAAAGATTTGATACACAAATAACTGTTTTTCGTGGAATCAAGATCCAGAAAGCTGTCTCTGATAGGAGCATTTGTTGACTTGAACCTGAACCCATTCACACAGAAACTTGGCCATATTTTAACGACAGTAATTGGTCCCTTGGCTAGAGTTCTAATAGGTTCAGTCTCGGGTGTTATTAGACGATCGACCTAAATACCAAAGTAGCGATAGTAAGTTATTTATTTTGCAAGTGCAGAATTAAAAAGTAATTACCAAGCATCTTACATATGCGCTCAACCAAGAAGGAAAATGGCATCTCATTTCTTCTTCTACTTCTTCGTCTATTATGTAGGGTCTAACCGACCTCAACTCATCATTATATGTGCTGAAAAATAATGAAGCAACTGCTGATTAGTAGCATAATAGTATCTTATACTATTACTTTGAGATGTAAACGTGGACCTATTAATTACTTACCCCTCTAGCTTCTCCACTTCATCCTCGTCGCAATTGAGTAATATATACAACTGAGCAGCCCTTAGCTCGTCGTCATTCAAATATCTCTTCTTCATTTTTTCCGAAGGCTTTCCGGACGCATTGAATACTTTGAGTATTGCATCATTAGATTCCTGATATGCGTCATCGTTTCTCGGAGCCTTCGTTCTATTAGTAGCAATATGCGGTTTGAAATACATCGAGCAAAAGTTTGTAATCTTCTCGAGAACATAAGCTTCACAAATAGAGCCCTCAACCCGTGCCTTGTTTTTCACCTTTCTCTTTAGGTGATTCTGATGCCGCTCGAAGGGGTACATCCACCGATAACCGACAGGATCACCAACACGTGCCTCATAGGAAAGATGAATTGGCAAATGCTCCATAGAGTCGAAGAATCCAGGAGGAAACACCTTCTCGAGCTTACATAGTGTTACCGCAATGTCCTTCTCTTGCTTTTCTAGACGATCGACGAGCAACTGAGTACAATAAAGATCTCTGAAGAATATGCTGAGCTCTATCAATGGATCCCAAACGACCTGCGGTAAGAATTCCCAAAATTTAATCGAAATTAACCTCTCCATGAATACGTGACAATCGTGGCTCTTCATACCCGCCAGTTTATTCTCCTTGAGGTCGACGCATCTTCTCAAGTTCGACACGTACCCGTCTAAAAACTTTAGATCTTGAATCCACCTACAAAGTCTTCCTTTATCCTCTTTCTCCAGTGAAAAAACTGACTTAGGTTGCTTTAACTTTCCATTCCCCTCCTCTATCAAATGCAATGCAGGACGTCTATATATTTCTTCTAAATCCAACCTGGCCTTCGAATTATCTTTCGTCTTCCCCTTTACCTCCATTACAGTATTAATTATGTTATCAAACACATTCTTCTCGATATGCATGACATCAAGGTTATGTCTGAACAGATTGGTGCGCCAATATGGCAGATCCCAGAATATACTCCTCTTCGTCCAGTTATGGGTGCGACCAAATCCGTCACACTTGTACCCCTTAGCAGGCTCTTCGATAGCACTTGGTAAATCTTTTACCTCTTCCCATATCGTGTATCCGGGCTACCTTGGCGGTGGATTGGCCTTCTCCACAACTCCCACACGAAAAGTATTCCGGTTCCTCCGGTACGGATGATCCTTCGGCAGAAATTTTCGATGACAATCGAAGAAGCACGATTTGCCTCCGTGTTTCAAACGAAAAGCCTTAGTACGGTCCATGCAATACGGATATGAGAGACGACCATGGGTGCTCTATTCAAATAACATTCCATAGGCCAGAAAGTCATTGATGGTCCACATAAGTGCTGCCCTCATCTGAAAATTCTGCTTTATAGAAACATCGTACGTATTGGCACCTACTTCCCACAGCAGATTCAAGTTATCTATCAAAGACTGTAAATACACATCGATGTTTCTCTTTGGATTGTTCGGACCCGGGATAATAATGGTTAGGAACATATATGGAGTCTTCATGCACATCCAAGGCGGTAGATTATACGGAGTGACGATCACAGGCCAACACGAATACTGGGAGCCCGAAAGTTCGAATGGGGTAAAACCGTCAGAGGAGAGCCCCAATCTGACATTACGCGGATCCGAAGCAAAATGTGGATACTCTCGATCAAAGTGCTTTCATGCTTCTCCATCGGATGGATGATCCAATACTCCTTCGATCTGTTTTCGCCTGTGCCAACTCATATTTTCTGCAGTCTTCTTAACCATAAACAACCGCTGCAAACGCAGCGTCAAAGGCAAGTAGTGCATCGAATCGGTAGGCTTCCTTGCACCGACAGACTTTTCTCTAACAATGGCCTTATAGCGATCAGCACCACAGAATCTGCACGCATCTTCATCCTTGTCGTCTTTGTTGTACAACATGCACCCATTGTGACATGCATCGATTTTCTCGTATTCCATCCAGAGCGATCTCACCATCCTCTTAGATCGATAGAAGTCTTTAGAAAACTTTGCACCCTCGGGCAAGATCTCTATAATCAAATCGATCAGTCGATTATAGCATTCTTGCGACATGTTAAAATCGAACTTGATGCTCAATAATCTTGTAACCACCTCCAACGGTGAATGATCCTCACAACTAGGATATAGTGGAGTCCTTGCATTCTCCAGCAACTCCATAAACTTTGCCGCATCAACATTCGGTGCCTCCTCAGCTGCATCATAATTGTCCGAATTGCAACTAGGTCCCGCCGCATCATAATTGTCCGGATTGAAACTAGGCCCCGCCGCATCATAAACCATGTTCACCCACCCGTCGTCGTAAGCATCGTGGTCGTGGACATCCATATACGGCTCCACATAAGGCTCCAACTCCAATGCTAGAGACACAAGTTCTCCGTGCGCAGTCCACTGATAGTAATTCGACGTGAAGCCCTTCGAGTACAAATGATAGGTGACTTTCACTTCTGGATGATATTTTCTGTTGCGATATCTCACACACGGACACTTAATTTTGGTACCGTCCATGTACTGAGGGAACGCCTTGGCGAACTGCAAGAACTGATGTACACCCTTAATGAATTCATCCCGCACACCACACATATTATCAGGATGACGGTTGTTCATCCACGAACGATGACACAGATAGTAATTCATATCCATTTCTGGATACTTCTGCAAAAATGACAATATGTATCATATAAATTATTACATACAGTAGTTTATCACCTAACTTCATAACTTAACCGTACTATAAAAATCATAACTGATATAATACATACTTTCATTTATCAAAGTCTAAAATAAGCAATATTCAAAATAACTAACCATTTAAACTAACACATACACCTATCAACTAACAGTCATCAAGTATTAACTTACCTACAAACTGAGAACAATACCCAACTAACATGTAACACTAACCACCCTTTAACATATAACTTAACATTTACTAACAATTGATACTACATCATGGCCTCTAATTCGAATACCAAACTAAAAGTCATATCTAATTATCATACTCCTACAACCACCTGACACTAACCTTCACCATATACTAACCATCATCAATCATCTAACTACAGACAGTGTGCCACTGAACTAACAGTCATCAACTTCAAGTTCCACAATCAACTTCCTTCCCTGGACTTAACTGTATTCAAACCTGAACACAACACCCACTGAACTACACCTAAACAGCAACCTGATTCCCCCACATTGATGCTTACTGCAGTTCTTCCTACGATGGACTATCTGACTACCTCCCCCCCTATAGCACTATGAACTGCACTATAAGTGTGCAGTCAACACACTACAGATAGTGTGCCATACTACAGAACTGCAGCTGCCCCCAACCACACTCCTAGCTCACTGACTTACCTCAGTATGCTCCAATGCACATTGGGCTTATGTGCCTCCAGTGTACCTCAATCTATGTGCTTGTGGGCACTCAAACCCGAGCCCCTCACTTATTCACCATTGCACATCTAAAACCCAACTTGAGCCACGCTCAATGATACACTTGTATCAGTATACACCATCTCCTCACTCATTTGCTGCTAACATAGGACACCACTATGATACCCTCAACTTTGATATACCCTCCCTGTATACTTCAATAACACTCTCACACACACTCTAACTAATATAAAAGTATCAATACCAACCACACAAATAACACTAACAATACTGACACTATACGCACTGGCATTTGGTGCCAATAGTCACTGCACCTGTTGCTTTCTCGACGTTTAGTGCACATACATTTTAGTATGCATGTGTGTGTCGAGTGTAGTGTCAGGGTGTGATCATGGGGGATAGGTAGGTGTTAGGAATCAATCCTGATCAAAAATCCTAACCCTAACCCCAGGTCAAAAAATCTAACCCTAACCCTAGGTCCTGATCAGTGTCTGTGTCAGTGTGTGTGTGTGTGTGTGTGTGTGTGTGTGTCGTATCTGTGTCTGTGTTAGTGTCTTTGTGTGTGTGTGTGTGTGTCGTGTCTATGTCAGTGTCACATGTGTGTCCTGTGAGAGAGAGAGACAGAGAGAGAGAGAGAGTCAGGGTTTAACTAGAGGAGGAGGAGGAGGGGGGGGGACGCGGCCGGAGGGGGGAGGACGCTGCTGGAGGGGGGTCGCCGGGAGGGAGGAGAGGGCGTCGGAGGGAGGAGGGGAGCCGGAGGGGGAGGACGCGGCCGAGGGGGTCGTCGGAGGGAGGAAGGAGGAACCGGAGCGGGAGAGATCGAGAGTGGATTTGAAAATTGGGAGAGGGAGAGGGAGAGATCGAAGAAAATGGAGGAAATCAACCCTAAGTAAAAAATTTAGCGACGTTTTAGCGACGCCAATAATGACGTCGCTAATTTAGAATTTAGCGATATTTTAGCGACACCAATAATGACGTCGCTAATTTAGCGACGTCTTAAACGTCGCTAATGATGTCGCTAAATGTCCAAATATATACGTCGCTAAAAACGTCGCTAAACGTCGCTAAATAAAACATATTAGCGACGTTTAGCGACCTAAATTAAACTTATAGCGACTAATCTTTTAAAAACTGAATAGAAGTCGCTAAACGTCGCTAAATGTCGCCAATTAGCGACGTCTAACGACGTTTTTACATGGAGTCGCTAAATTAGCAACGTTTTTACCTGGAGTCGCTAAAAAATGTCGCTAATCCCGCTTATTCTAGTAGTGTGAGCATTCGATTTATTCGGTTTCAACCAAACTGAAATAGTCAAAACCGAATAAATCAAAATTCTAAAAATTCAAAACCGAAATCGAACCTAAATGAATAACAATTCAGAAAATTTACTATAGGATACTAAACTTCATAGAAATTGGTCAGAACGACAAATGTTTTGAAAAATTGCAAAAGAACAACCTTTCCGCCGGACAATCTGGCAAAAATTGGACATATCGAATTTTCGTCAGACAGTCTGGTGAAAATTATGCAGTTCCAAATATTCGCCAGGCAATTAAACACGGGGAGAAAGCAACTAGCCGACACTAAAAAAAAAATATGCATGATTTTCACCGGTGTCCAATTTTTGCCAGATCGTCTGGCAAAAGAGTTCTTCTTTTGCAAAATTTTAAAACATTTGTCGTTCTAGCCAATTTCTATGAAGTTTGGTATCCTACAGTAAATTTTCTAATAACAATTTGGTTTATTCGGTTGGATTATTTCTATCGTTTAATGGGTAGGGTTCAAAGTTAAAATCATGGTTAAATGATATTAAAAATTGAATTTGTACACTCACATTTGTCGTATTTGCGTCCAAAGTTAGACTAGTTATTAAATTATCAAAGTTGGACTTTAAACACATACGTAAAATTGTTTCTTTCAAAATATACACATTTTTAATTACAACATGTGTATAGAATTAAGGGTATTTACGTAATTGTATAAGTCTTATTCGATTTTTTGTGTTTGACCGAAATCGAATCGATTTTTTTTTCCACATCGAACCAAATCTCTTATTCGATTCGGTTCGATTCAATTTTTGGTCCAAAATCAAATAACTCTCAACCCTATTTGTTGGCTGTAGGGATGAGCATTCGGTTAATTCGGTTCAAACCAAATTTTTCCCAAAAATCGAATTGGACTGAAAATCTAATTGGACCGAAGTCGAACCGAAATAGCCCATAACCGAACCAAGCCGAACCAATTAAATCGATTTGATTTCGGTTTATTCGATTTTTTAATTTATTTGCGTTATTTTTAATATATATATATATATATATATATATAAACCAAAAATTTTTTATTCGATTTTTGGTTTGGACCGAAACCGAAATCTAAAATCAAAATCAAAAAAAAAATTTAGTATTTTCAAAACCAAAATGAGACCGATTTTTTTTAAATCGAACCGAATCTCTTATTCGATTCAATTTTTTTTTTTTTTTTATATTTTCGGTCTAAATTCGAATAATCTTCTACCCTACTTGTTGGCTGTCCTACAATCTCGGCTCCATAAACGTCGTATTCGTCCTTTAATTGCTTGCTTTATGTGAACTTCTTTTTTAATTATATGTCCGACCTTGGACAGTCACATCAGCCATACTGTGCCAACCGCCACTCTTTGCCGGATAACACTAGGCCAGTGCCCCAGCACTAAGGATACTTGCCCAATAATAAGCCTTCCTTCCTTCCTTCTTAATTTGGTCCATGGTCGTCTTTAATTGTCACCATTAATCTCTCTGTTTAAGTACTGTATGTTTGATGGAATGTGAGCTCTTCCAGATTCATACAATCTTAGAAAAATATTACAAAAACCCGCTTCAGCGATGTGGCAACTGTCAGTCCATTTAATCGGTTGTCAGGAGATGCTAGTAAGATCTTCGACAGAGACGCTTGCGAGAGGAGTAACAAAAAGTTATAGATGTAAAGTATTTAACTTTTTATATGGTGGTCTATTTGATTTGATTTGATTTGAAATTTTTTTTTTTTTTCCCACGTAGTGGAGATCCTATCCGCTTTTTCCTCCAAATTGGAATTGGAGAGAAGGATGCATGTGAGATAGCTTTCGAATCTTGATTTTAAATTTAAAAAATAATCATTATTTACTTTTTAAATTTAAATTCAGAATTCAATCAAACATATATTTTTTTATAGATTTTGGTCCAAATTTATGAAATCTTCAAATCCACGACCTCTTCATGTTTACTGGACAATTACAAAAAGTTTATCGACAATCAGGTTGGATCAGGTACATGAAATATTAGAACCAGTTTTCTACTATGGTTAGGCTTTAGCGTTCCATCTACAGATTTATATTTTATGCCAATTTAAAAGAGCAAATAATAGTCTTTTAATTTTCTACTACGAATTTTTTTTTTAATTTTTTATTACTATTTGAAAATAGCAAACAATAGTCTTTTAATTTTTTTTTTATAACTTGAGAAGAGCAAAATTTTTTAATTTTTTACTACTTGAATTATAGTTGTACAACAGTATTTTTTTTTTTTTTTGGACTTACTATATCTTTGCTTGCTATTCAAGTTCTTCCATCAAACTAAGTTCTTCAATTAGACACCAGCCTCCTTGTTGCTTGTTTGATTTATTTTAATCATGTAATTTTCTTGTGAGAATATTAGCTTAAAAGGTTAATTACTAGAACTAGAGTTAGATTCTAATGAAGGATATGACGTTTGATCTAAACAAACTAGAATTTAGATTCTAATGAAGGATATGACAGTTTGCTAATGTTACAAAAGACATTAATGTATCATCCTTAACGGAGCTGAATGAAAGAAAAAGATCCATATAGCCGATTCCAGAATTTTTGAAGAGAGACTTTGTTATAATAGTAGTAATAATAGTTGTGTTATAATTAAAACCTCGAGCAAATACACACTAAGATGCTGTACCTCAATCAATGTAGGGCTCACTCTTATTAGGCGTAAACAAAGCCAATGTTCTTTAAATAGAGTGAAAGATGGAGAAGAATTGTAACACCAAAAATGAGTGCTCGAAGATTTGTGGCAACATTTCATCCAAGTTAGTTCCAGATGTAGTAAGCTGTTCACCTGAAAAATCACAAAGTTATGAAATTTTACTCTACTTTTGCAACTGTGAAGTAATGATACTACTCCTTTACATTGATAGAGAAATAATCGTGTGTGATCTTTTACTCAGCTTTCATGCTATATGACTTGGATAAAAAGTGTCATTGAGCTTGTGTTACTCTTGGACCACTGAACCAATTTTTTGCATAGGTGAGATTGATAGGAGAAGTCGTGATTATATTCTATGCGCGCCCTTTTCTCGGCGCATCTGCTTTTCTGCGCATCTATTCTCATGCGCATCCCTCCCTCCCCGCGCTCCCTGCCCCCCCCCCCCCCTCTCCCCCCCAAGTATATATAGGACATTTCTCTCTCCTCTTTCATTTTCTCATTCTCTTTCTTTCCCTCTTTCTTCTTCTTCTTCTTCTCCATTCCTCAAACTTGGAGCTTGGAGCTGGCCTTGAGGCCTAAAGTGTGGTTTCAGAACCTCTTGGTGGTGGAGTGAAAGATTAGGCTTGATGCATTAACTTAGGCAAGTACATCATGCGATTGATTGAACCTAAGAATTTGGATTTCTTTCATTTTCGATTTTCCTTGAATATTATTGTGTAGAAATTTTCCTTGCATACTTCTCTACATATTTAGTATTTGGTATTTTTTTATTTTGATGGATGGTTTTGAGTAGATCTGGGTTTCAAAGTTAGAGTTTTCATAGGTTTTAGGAGTTTTTCTTGTTTTTGATATATTAAAACTTAGTATTTTTGAAAACTAGTTGATCTATGTGATAGAGTTTTTCATTTCGTTCAATTTGGCTTTTGAATCGCTTAATTTGGAGTTAAATTAAAGTTTTATGGCCAAAACAAAATTTGAACTTATGTTTTCGGACCAGTCTGGTAGGGAGAATGAACAGTGCCGCGCGCAGTGCGTCGTGCACAAAAATCTGGCCGCGCACAGTGCGTCGCGCACATAGTTCTTGCCACCACATGCGTCTCCTGCATCACTTCCTTACCGCGCGCATCACTCAAGTTCAGTTGGTGGAATCCATCTAATCTAGTAGTTATGGCTGCGCACAATGTGCCGCGCATGGATTTTTGGCCACGCACAGTACGCCGCGCATGAAATTCTTGCTACCGCTTGCGCCGCGCGCATAACTTTCTTAACGCGCAGTAGTTCACAACGCGCATCATCCTTTGTCGCGAGCAATGCGCCGCGCATGGATTTCTGGCTGCGCAGTGCGCCGAGAACAAAAAATCTGGCCGCGCAGTGCGCCGTGTGCATGTCAACCAGGATGGTTGTTTTTGCCTATTTAACTAATTTTTTTGCTAGAATCTTGTAAAACTCAAAACATAAAAGTTGTAGATCTCTGTCTTTCATTTACAATTTTTTTTGAATCACCTTATTTGGAGTTCATATGAGAGAGTTATTCTCTATTTACTATCATGTATCAATTTTCCAAAACGCATAAAACAGTTTTAGCCCAATGTTGATATTTTCTTTAACTGTAATGATTTCTTAGTATGATCTTATGACTTGTATAGTTATAATGAGTTTGCACACCCTATGTACTTGACACAATCATTTGTCCTTTACTGACACCAGCCTTTGTATTTGCACATTGTCGGATGAAGCACTATTCATTGCCATTTGCCCTTACATTTATATTGTTCTTACATTGTTTTACCCCTTGATAGTGACTCGTTGTAGTGCACTCATGTCTCCTTATTCTTGTACATACTTTATAGTGGCTCGTTGTAGCACACTCCTATTTTTGGACATATATATTTTTCTTGTTGTGGCTTGTCTGGTGCTTATGCTTTAATTGTTAAACCATTGTCCAATCTTGCATCATAGCTAGGATAGATTCTGCGGAATGCCACGCCCAGAATCCTAAATAAAAATGTTAAGGATTAAAAAAACTAGTTGATTAATTAGAGGTATATAGGGAATTTTTTTTACCTATATGCAATTTCGAAATCCTAGCGATACTAGTTGATTTGGAGCTCTCCGTCATAAGGGGAACACTTCTAGCACACCATCAAGTGTTGAATTACAAGTAAAAATATCTATATATGTTAATTATATTTTGTATCCCGTACGTCCGGATGATCCGGATAGACTTAAGGACATGTGGATGTATGAAAATTTTAAATTATATTTTGTTAGTAATTATGATTGTGATAACCCTAGTTAGCTAATGATAGCAAGCCAAAGGAAATGCTTGGTCGTGTTTCTTTATTTGTGCGCTATTTACTTTATGCTCGCGTATTGTCTTTTCTTTTATCACTTTGTCATGTGTCGGTGGGTGGCCAGAGGCTAATTTCTGCTTGAAAAAAGACCCATAACCCCGGTCCTTGTTTGGTTTAAGGGTTATGGCTCCATTTTTGAGAAGTCCCTAAGCTCTCTTGTTGCTTTTCTGGCTTATCATTTTCTTTGGTTATTGTACTTAGTTTTTGTTTCGGCATATTACATGTTCACGTACACGTTTATTTTACTTACTCATGGATTACTTTATGTCACAAGTTGTTTACTTTATGTTACAAGTTATTTAGCTTATTGCCTTTTCTTTTATCGAGATAAGTGCATTGGTAGTACACGAATCTCGATCCATTTTTATTTATTTCTGTCTCTATTCCTTGTTGCGGGTTTTCGTTCATAGCATTGGCTTTTTTTGTGGTGCCTATTGCTTGGGGTTTTGACCCCACTAGTTTTGTATGGCCAATTTAGTAGTAGACCCGGGGGATCTAGCTTCACTCTATCCAGATGGATTGCACACGGAGGATTTTGGCTCAGATTAGCGAGTGGGTTATCTTATTCTCATATTCCATTTTGTACTTTTATTTTTTGGTGTATTAGCCAAGAACATGTGTTAGTCCTTGTTTCTAGATTTTCTTTCCCTCCGTCTTTAGACGGCGTATGTGTATATTCTGGACATCATCTAGTTGTACATTTACGTACCTTTTGTATATTCAGTTGATGTAACTTTATATTATGTCAACTCTCATTATTATGTATGCATATGTGTTAGGGACACCTTATCCATCGCATATATGATTTACTCTTTATTTTTTTCTTGTGTTGATTGGATTTAGACATGATTTGTCTGACCATAGGAGTCGTCAGTGGCATGTTAGAGTCCTACCACTTGTCTTATAGACAGCCGTGACCGTATCTCGGGGTACCTTTGTACTCAGATATGCGTAGCTGGCTTTGTCAAACTCCGCTCTCCAGTATTCTGGTTCTAGGACGTGACATATGGGGTTTGATAGCATTTGGATGGACAAGGTTCGTGAATGCATCACACCACCGATATTTTCTATTTTGATTAGTGGGCAGCCTTATGGATTTACTGGGAGTAATTAGGGACTGCGGTAGGGGGATCCATTATCTCCATATTTATTTACACTGGTGATGGAGTATTTCTCGTGCCTCATGGACTCTATGGTACTCAGGAAGCAGTTTACACCATTACATATGAGGGTGATGCCGCATGTGTCACATTTGATTTATGCGGACGACCTTCTATTTTTCTTGAAACCATTAAGGGGGGACTTATTAAACTGGCTTCAATCATGGAGGTTTTTGGAAAGTATACGGGACTGCATCTTAATAGGGACAAGAGCAAGGCATACTTTAACGCTCTCATTGTCCTAATAAAGATGACCTAGCATCGATCTTAGGAGTCGAACGTGGTGAGCTTACAGTCAAGTACTTAGGTATTCCATTATCAGTTAACTACGCCAAAGACTTAGATTGCCAAAGTTTAGTTGAGTATGCACAGAGGCGAGATGAGGGGTGGCACACCCAGAGCTTATCCTTCGGGGTCGTATCGAGCTGGTACGTGTAGTCATTGCGGCTATCGAACACTTTTGGCTTCAGGCAATTCTGTGCCCAACCACTACTGTACAACGAATTGTGAAGATATGCGCCAACTTTATATGGAGAGGAGTACATGTTATAAAGTGGGAGACTTTGTATCGTCTTAGAGAAGGAGGAGTAGGATTGAGGCCACTGCGAATGCTAACTGATGTGGCAGGATTATAACTGACATGAAAGTTTATTTCGAAAGGCTCACTATGGGTGGATTTGAAGGATAGCAGGTACTTACCGGGGAAAAACTTTTGGGGACAGACTGCCAATATTAATGACTCTGTTGTTTTAAAGAACATTACTCATTATCGTATGCAATTGAAGCAGCTGGTATCATGGTGTCACGACCCGCACCTGGTGTAGGGGTACGAGTACGTGGATACGTCTAGCCTACACCGCAGCATCGGCGATAAAATAATTTCTAGGTCAACAATATTATCTAAATATCTCACACAATATATATAAGGTACCTGTCATACCATCTCAACCCGAATGGAGAACAATGATACATAATAATGATAATCAATACACAATCACAATATAAAGCAAGAGGAATATATGGCACGATATTGAATATAATAAAAGAAATATAGAGTCACAATACATTGTTGACACAAAGTGGTCTCAGTCAACCTGATTCTGATAATCGTCAAACATCAGATGAATCAGATTCAAAATACAGATGAAGCAGATACTCGATGCAAAGTATATCAACTCTGTTAGTACTAAAGTCAGACTCTGCAACAGATATTGGTTTCTATTCAAATATGATCTTTTATTTATTTGAGTCTAGGACTGATGTAAGCTGAGTCGCACTGACAAATCCTAAATACCTATACCCAGATACCTAGTCCACTCAAATGAACGAAATAACCTATCCACCAAATCCGACTACATTTATTTACAAATTCTACCATACTAAGAGATCAAACTCGGGCCGAACCCGTGCCAAACTTGGTTACCCTTTTGGTATGAAATCAACCAGTTCAATAGCTCCTGATTTCTTGGCCCAACGGTTAGAAATTTGAATTAAACCCTGACCAAATTCTGGCCAAATTCTGTTTGCCTACACCCTATAAATAGGATTGGAATTCTTCATTCTTACACAACTCAACCATTCTTAAGTTTTTTATCCTATTGTGAGCAAACCTCTAAAGCCTTAACTTTTCCATCTCAAAGAGCAACTCCCTAGCCTTCCTAGTGCCAAGTGTGATCTCGGTCTAGAAGTCTTCAGAGTTGTAAAGAGCTTTGTTCCATCAATTACTCTCGCTATCAAGCTGTGAAGTTGCGAGACTTCGGATCAAACCTCATGGTTGTAAGAAGTGGCAAGCCTTCGGATCAAAGCTTGTGATTCAGTATTGGTAATTATAGTGGATACAACTTCGAGCTTGAGTTCTCGAGACTGGATTAGATCTCTCAGAGGGAAACCAGTATACATCTTGGTGTTTGTGTTTGCTTTCTCTCACTCTATTACATATGTACATAACACTGCTAGTAGTATCACTTACACATGAGATATATTCTAACTGCTAGTAGTTGATCACCATTGCATGCCATAGAATTATATTTTAACAGGTGATTTTATTTCGCTGCATACACATACACTCTATTCACCTGCCTCTAGAGTTTCCATACACGGCCCTACAATTGGTATCAGAACAAGTACTCTTACATTGGAACTATTACTGATATAAATTGCTCCTATAATTGGTATCAAATGAGGTAGTCTCTTATTTAGTTTCTGATCCTAATTGCTCCTACAATTGATATCAGAACTTGTACTCCTATATTAGAACTTTTACTGATAGCATTTGCTTCTCAATTGGTATTAGAGCGGGTACTCTTAATAAAGGAACTATTGATCCTCAATTAGTATCAGAACAAGTTCTCTTGATTACCGGATTAACATCCAAAGTGTATAACATATGGCAACAACAAGATCACTATTTTTTATCAATGGTGAAAGCCAACTCCTTGATAAGCCACATGTTTTTAACATCACTAACTATTTATTTTGAAAAATACATATAAGTACTTTTCTAAAATATCTTAGTTTTAACTTATGGACTTATGTTACTAATGGTTACAAAATATTTGAAAAAGCAGATAATGAATATACCGAAGATGAAACGAAAGCAGCAAGCGATGATGCAAAGGCAATGTATATGCTTTACTATACTCTAGTAGAAAACAAATTCAAACTTATCTCCAAGTGCACAACATCATATAAGATATGGAAAATGCTGGAAGCAACCTATGGAGACAACGAAGAAGTTGAAGAAGAACCTCATGATATTGCAAGCTCGTATCAAAATAAAGAAGCTACAAGTACAAAGAAAGATGCAGACATTTAATGCAACAATGATGACAACAAGAAAGAAGATGTTGTAAACTTATGTCCAAGTGAAAGTCTAGCAATCAATACAAGCATCCAGTACGAGAATGACAAAAACCTTCAACATACGACAGACTTGTGCTTAATGGTAAGCGAGGTAAATGATGACTCACTAACAAAAGATATTTCGTATAATGAATTGTCTAATGCTTTTAATGATTTATTTGAAGACTATAATAAGCTTAGAAGTAACTATAAGCAAGCCCGAAAAGATATCAAATCTTATCAGCTTAAGAATGATCATCTTATTTGCTTACTTAAGGAAGCTAGAGAAAACTTCTCTTCTGATGAATAAATTGAAATCTCCAAACTTGAGCTTAGCTTACAAGAAGCGCTTGACAGCTTTGATGAAAGCAATCAAGAAAATGCTAAACTTAATGAAGACTTAAAACAGAAAAATGAGAAGTACTCAAATGCCTCACTTAAGATAGATGCTCTTTGTCACGCCCCAGTCCCAAAATACATAGGACTAGGTCACGTAAACATGCCAGTCGCATGGATATGGCAACTCCAATATATGGAAACCATAATCCATACATACGCTGTAATATGAATATCAAATCCACAAGTGGTATAAACATATGTCACAAGTCACAGGGTATAATCTAAATTCCATCCACAGAAAATCAATATAAATAAATAACCAACATCTATATAACTATATCTCAATAATAAGTATCTAAAGATGATAGTTGGATGGAAACAAATCCACTACCAACTCGAATAGAAAAGTACAACATAATAACACAATATAAGAATACCAGCTAACAATCACAGGCTCGAAGAGAAGACATCCTCGAAACATATGTAACCATCCGAATTTGCGCTCCTGTAAATACTCAAGAACAGATACGCCTGAAAAGGGGACCAGGTCCTCAGAGGGACGTAAAAAAATACATAGAAGCATGCCAATTTGAATACAGTAAACATACATAATGTTTGAAAATATATAAGTACGATGTACAAGACAATCTATATGAATGCAAATGAGGACAACTTTTTGACGTATGGGCAAGGGTAGGCTACTCGATCTACCTCACAACTCACACACTCGTCAGTGGACATCAGAAATCGACATACCGCAGGAGTAGCGACCAGCGAGACTCCAGAAATTGACATACCGCGGGGGTAGCGACCAGCGGGACACATGCCCGTAGTGCGAGCTATATACTACGGTTTACCAGAGTGGATAAAAGCCCATACGCCTAATGATTGTCCTCTTGTAAAACCCCCTTCTTAGAAAATCGTATATACCCTTTATTTTTTAATTATTAATTAAATTGTAGTAATTAGGTCCAAATAGGAGAAATAGATTTTTATAATTTTTATGTTAGGTGTTCGGGCACTTAGAGGACTTGTGGGACCATCAGGAATTTTTCAAAATTTATTCCATGTAGGGGACCCCTTGAGCAGTTGCTAGCCTAACGATATGCAATACCCTATTATATAAATTTTCTTATGTGTGAATATATATATATATATATATATATATATATATATATATATATATATATATATATACAAATATATATGTATATATATATACAAATATATATGTATATATATATATTTAAAGAAAGAAAGGAAAAGAAAAGAATTAAATAAGTATATAATAATAATAACAATAATAATAATATAATAATAGTTACTACTTATTAGACTTAAGTTCCTTAGGAACTTGCTACAGCAGGATTGCTGCTGGAACCCGCCTTCAGAAATTCCCAAGGGAGCCCGCCCCTTAGCCCTCGTATGACTTCCCAGACCCGAGACTTAATCTTCAGCGGCTTACTCTTCACCCGCGGAAACCTGCTCCTATATCTCTCCCTCTCTTAATATATATATATATATATATATATATATATATATATATATATAGTTAGCTCTAAAACCCTAACCTAGAAACTCCAGACTTCCTCTTCCCATCTAAAGCCGTCACCGCAGCTAGAGAAGCCTCCCCAAGCCATCCAACCATCCCGTCGACGCCGACATCGCGAACTGCAGTCTCCCACTCGAGGCACCTTCGCTCCGGCGTGATTTTCCGTCGACTCACTCGACCAAACGCCGTTCCGTTTTCATAGGTATGATCTTCCCTTAACCCTCTTCAATACTTGTTTTATAGTCAACCTCGGATAACGTGTGCCCCTAGGTGAAAAATAGCGTCCAAGTCAGCGCGAGCAGACAGAATTCTGCAATCGCAGAATTCCAGAATGACCACCCATATTGCCGAGTTCGTATCTCCCACCACAGAGATCCGAATTCGGTGATTCTTTTTGATACCTATAGATTGCATGACCTAGTTTATTTTTTGTATAATAACTTTGTGCTATTAGTTGCTGTGGACAAAATTATATTCGTCACAAAACTGCGCACACCCATTTTTTCGGTTTTCTAAAAGTTGGAGATCGGAGCGCGCCCCGCCAAACGGGACCGCCCCGCCGTGTGCCAAGTGTACCGAAAGGTGCACGCAGCATAATCGGACACGTGAAAATTCGTGGGGACTGATTTGGACGCATGTGCGCGCCGGAATCAGGCCGTATCCGCGAACACATTCCGTGTCGCCACTTTTGTGGAACTCGCGCGTATTTTGTGCACGCTTGTCAGATTACGACAAAACTTGCGCCACTGGACTCGTGGTAACACACTGGTCCTGTGACCCAATTTTCACGCATTTCTGAGACGGTTGACCAATCGCCAATTGGCGGGCCCCACAGTTGACTTTTGGACCAAATTATGTTCGGCTCATCGGAATCCAAATTTGGACATACCGTTGGGATCGTATTGACATTTAGAATTGTTTGACCCATAGTTTGTCCCATTTAGAGACTGTTACCCTCGGCACGCTTTTCGGTGCAAAGTGGGCCACACGTGGACCCCACTTTGGCCCGAAAATGACCTTTTTGCCCCTGTGTCCAAATTGGACGTAAGGACAGGCATTTCTAGCAGTTTGACATCTTCTGAGACTGTGGGTGATATTTATTACAGATTTCGGAGTAGTACCTACCGGATCCACCGATACCAGGACGACAGTTGATATTCAAACATCAGGCAAGTGTACCTTGCCATCTCTGCAGTATTGTTACCTAGTTTTCTTACTTCATATATTTACTGTGCATGCTTAACCTAGGACCGTTTGACATACTTAGCGTCCGATTATCAGTCGGGTGCCCACATCGTACGCGGTGTTGGGTAATGTCAATTAGATATGGACATACGTGACACTTTATATTCTCGTACTTGTCTTACCAAGTACACTTTGACCCAGGACACAGGACACTGATCATGAGACAGGATCTTCCCGAGATATTCATGGTGATTCTGTATAGGATACAGGACTTGACATAGATTCTATATTCTATATACATTATGACTTGTGCATTAGATATGACCCCGCTGACATGGACGTGAGACGTTATGTTCATGATTTGCGTGGTTACATTGGGTGGGGAGAGACACACAGACTACAGGCTGATCATATATATACACCCCTACTACTGTGAGGCCCAAGACTCTGAAGCCCGAGCTTGGCCCATTACTCATTATTACTGCTGCTACCGGCTCCCCTACACAGAGCTTGTAGTATGCTTCAGCCTGAGCTCTAGTGCTGCTCTCATCTTGCATATCACTTAGCTGGTTATTTTAGTATTCCCTTATTGATCCATCTATTGCTGGAGAGACTCACAGGCTATAGGTTGATTATGTTATGCCGGCTACTCAGTCTCCCGCTGAGCTAGACCACCTCTTGACACCACTGCTACCGGCTCCCCTACACAGAGCTTGTAGTTGTTTCAACCTGAGTACTATTGATATTCTCTCTTGCATTTTACACAGATGATTACATACTTACCCTGCTTATTTCATTATTCTGCTGCACTGTTTATATGTTGGCTTGCATATTTTCTGTACCTTGCTATGTCCCCTGAGGACCTGGATATGGATTTTGTCCCCAGATTTTGCAGACGTGGTTTATCCCGAGGTATACGGGACCGCAGCAGGAGTAGCCGATCCAGGAGCTGTACCACCATCTGAGGGCGAGGTGTTAGCTGAAGACTTCTTTTGAGCATCCATGTTCATGCTCAGCTTTTATTATTTATTTCAGTCATTTATATTCTGCTCTGTTGAACCATTGTACTAGACATTTATCGGGTTATTCCCCGAAGTACTTTGTGAGATTAGCTGATGATTTACATTCCTTATTTATTCTGTGGATCATATTTTTATCTTGTGTGGATGAGATTAGTTGTGCCATGATTATCGTAGATTTGTTTTACAGCTTAAGTATGCCCTGATGGTCCATTAAATTGGGTTTGTCCATCGGTGCGTACTGCTGGCCATTGCCACGTATCTAGTCCCACGGTATTTTGGGACTGGGGCGTGACATGGTTTTTGTGGTGGCCCATGCAGGTCTACGACAAATTATTCGGTTTCCACTTAGGAACTGAACCAGCCTGCCCCAAGGATAGGATAAGTTATAGGATCTCATCCATTAATTGAACCATTCTTGAACTCTATATCGAACTCGAATTTGTTACTTGATTTGCATCCTGTGTTGACTCCTATGAGCGTTCTTACAGTTTATCTTTTGGTTGCAGAGAAATGGATCCCAGGAACGGAGACGAGATTTCTTTGGATACACCACACGACGCTGTGGTTACTTATGGAGATGGAGTGACTCCTGGAAGTGGAGGACAAGCCTCGCAGAGCGATCAAACCGGTCAGCCTAATCCAAGGTTCCGGAGAGATGACATCCCACCTCCACCACAGTTCACTCCCCAGATGCCAGCTTTCCCGCCAGGACAAGCCATGGATGGGCAACAAATATTCCAGATGATGTATGCTATGATGCAAGCACAGCAGCAGATTCAGCAAGAAGCCCAACGTCAGCAGGCCGAGAATCTGAGAACCAGCCTGGTATCCGCATTGGAGCAGGCAAATCCACCAGCGAGGCGAACGACGACGGGATCTATCACCGACTTCCGTCAACTCAAGCCTCGTACATTTTCTGGTAAAGAGGGACCAACAGAAGTTCATGAATGGCTCACAAACATTCAGCATCAGTTAGAAGCCGCTGAACTTCCTAGAGAAAAGTGGATGACTGCAGTCAGAATGCAGTTAACAGAGAATGCACATCACTGGTGGTTAGCAGAGGAGATGAGGCTCGGGCAGGACCGAGTCACCTGGGAAGAGTTCTCCAGACTCTTCAAAGAGATGTACATTCCCGCAGTAGCACGGTCAGAGCTCAGAGACAAGTTCCACCGCCTTATCCAAGGCACCATGACAGTGGAGGAATACAACGCGGAGTTTATACGCCTCAGTTGCTTTGCCCCAACCTTGATTCCGATCGAGGAAGAGAAGGCTGAGAAGTTCTTTGATGGGCTGAAGTTCGAGCTTCAGAGATTGATTGGCTCAGTCGCACCTACATCTTATACCGACGTTCTCGCAGCAGCACGACGCATGGAGCGCGTCACTAGAAGAGAGTCGAACCTGAAGAGGCCTATCATCTCAGCACCAACCAGGACAGCACATGGGGATTCAGCAAAATGGACCCAGAGGAGTATGCCAAAGAGGACAGCACACAGGGCCATATCTCTCCCTACTTGTCACCACTGCGGCAAGATAGGTCACATTGAGAGAGAATGCCGACGCAAGTTGGGACTCTGCCTAGCTTGCGGGTCCAACCAGCATCAGACCAGAGACTGCACCGAGCGCAGAGAGGGAGCACCGAGATTAGCTTTGCCTGCACCACGACCAGCTTACCCAGCAGTAGGAGCACAGCAGGTAGGAGTTGGAGGCGTCAGGCCACCAGCCCCAGGAGGGAATCAGCAGAGACCACCCCTGGCACCACAGGCAGCTTTATTCCAGCAGGCTCAACAGCAGCGAGGCCAAGCACAGGGGCGAGGACAGGCATTCACTTTAGCTATTGAGGAGGAGGCTACAGCAGGCGAGGTCATCGCAGGTACTATTTTAGTAGCTTCATTACCAGCAGTTGCATTATTTGATTCTGGAGCATTGCATTCATTTATAGCAGCTAGCTTTGTAGCCACCCATAGAGTAGCTACCGCACCCCTTCCGAAGATGAAGAGGATTCTTACGGGAGGTGGAATTATTCCGGTTAGTGACGTCTGTAGATCATGTTCTGTAGTCGTTTGTAGCCGAGAAATGCGAGCGCAGTTTCTGATATTCTCCATGCCGGATTATGATATCGTACTTGGTATGGACTGGTTAAGTCAGTACCATGCGACTCTTGATTGCCCACTTGGGCGGGTTATATTTAGACCGCCAGGACATCCAGAATTTGAGTTTCTTCGAGGAGCAGTAGAGCTAGGAGTTCAGCCTACTCTTAGGGTACTATCTGTAGAAGGGGAGACAGGTTACCCAAGAGTCATATCAGAATTTGTGGATGTATTTCCTGATGATCTTCCAGGTTTACCGTCTGATCGGGAAATAGAATTCACAATAGACTTAACTCCAGGAGCAGAGCCAATCACTTCATCAGTTTATCGGCTAGCACCTAAGGAGTTAGTGGAGTTGAAAGAACAAGTTGATGATCTTTTGGAGAAGGGTTTCATTCGGCCCAGTGTTTCACCTTGGGGAGCACCCATATTATTTGTGCCAAAGAAGGATGGAACAGTACGATTGTGCATAGACTACAGGGCACTGAATGCCGTGACCATCAAGAACAGGTATCCCTTACCACGCATTGATGATCTATTCGATCAGTTAAGTGGTGCAAGGATATTTTCGAAGATTGACCTTAGATCCGGCTATCATCAGATCAAGGTGAGGAAGGAAGACATCCCGAAGACAGCTTTCAGGATGAAGTATGGACATTATGAGTTCTTGGTGATGCCGTTTGGTTTAACCAACGCGCCAGCAGTGTTTATGAGCTTAATGAACAGAGTCTTTCATCAGTTCTTGGATAAATTTGTGGTTGTATTCATTGACGACATTCTCATATATTCCAAGAACCATGAAGAGCACGAGGAGCACCTCAGAATCGTGTTAGAGACCTTGAGGCAGGAGAAGTTATATGCCAAGCTCAGTAAGTGTGAGTTCTGTATGGACAAAGTGCATTTCTTGGGACACATCATATCAGGAGAAGGACTTTCAGTGGATCCAGAGAAAGTTGCGGCAATAGAGACTTGGCCTACACCCACATCAGTTGCAGAGGTGAGAAGTTTTCTCGGACTTGCGGGATATTACCGAAGGTTTGTAGAGAATTTCTCGAGGATTGCAGAACCGATGACGAAGCTGACACGGAAGGACCAGGAGTTTATATGGACAGAAGACTGCCAGAAGGCTTTTGAAGAACTGAAGAGAAGATTAACAACAGCACCTATCTTGACTCTTCCTTCAGGGTCAGGAGGTTTTGTTGTTTACAGTGATGCATCAGGCAGTGGACTAGGATGTGTTTTGATGCAACATGGCAAAGTCATTGCTTATGCGTCGAGACAGTTGAAGGTCCACGAGAAGAACTACCCAACACATGATCTGGAGCTAGCAGCAGTTATATTTGCATTAAAGATCTGGAGGCACTATCTTTATGGAGAAAGGGTAGAAATCTTTACTGATCACAAGAGTCTGAAGTATGTGTATACTCAGAAGGAGCTTAACATGAGACAGAGACGCTGGCTGGAACTGATGGTGGATTTTGACATCGATCTGCAGTATCATCCGGGAAAGGCGAATGTTGTTGCAGACGCACTCAGCAGGAAGCCTATGGCTTATTTCTTGACGATGCAGCCCGAGTTATTGAGAGATTTACAGGAGCTACAGATAGAGGTCGTCTTACCGGGACAGAATGGATTGATGGCTAATCTTGAGATTCAGTCATCACTCGTAGAGAAGATTAAAGAGGCATTGCCCACCGATGCTAGATTCCGAAGACTCAAAGAAAGGACAGAAGCCGGCATGCAGACAGGACTTCGCATCCACGAAGACGGGATATTGAGGTTTGGAAATCGCTTGTATGTTCCAAATGGAGAATTGAGACAGGAGTTAATGACCGAAGCACATAGCTCTATGTACTCTGTTCACCCAGGAGGCACCAAGATGTATCGTGACTTACGACAGCACTTTTGGTGGCATGGGATGAAGAGAGAGATAGCTCGCTTTGTAGCTAAATGTCTGGTATGTCAACAAGTGAAGGCGGAGCACCAGAGGACAGCAGGATTATTGTAACCACTTCCGATTTCAGAGTGGAAGTGGGAGCACATCACTATGGACTTCGTCACGGGTTTTCCCAAGAGTCCAAGTTGGAGAGATGCAGTGTGGGTGATAGTGGACCGACTCACCAAGTCAGCCCATTTTATACCTTTTAGAGTGGGTCAGTCTACAGAAGCTTTAGCTGATTTATATATGAGGCAGATCGTGAGATTGTACGGCATACCAGTCAGCATTGTATCGGACAGAGATTCGCGCTTCACATCGCACTTTTGGAGGTGCATGCAAGAGAGTCTTGGTACTAGTCTGAAGTTCAGTACATCTTACCACCCGCAGACAGATGGGCAGTCAGAGCGTACTATTCAGACCTTGGAGGACATGTTGAGGGCTTGCATGTTAGACTTTGGAGGATCATGGGAGGACCACCTACATCTTGTAGAGTTTTCTTACAATAATAGCTATCAAGCGAGTATTCAGATGGCTCCATTTGAAGCATTGTATGGGAGAAAATGTAGGTCTCCTGTGTGTTGGAGTGACGTGGGAGAACGTCAGATTCTGGGACCCGAGTTGGTGGTCAACACCGTAGAGACAGTCAAGAAAATTCAGGGACACTTGCGAGCAGCGCAAGACAGGCAGAAGCAGTAGGCAGACCTTCATCGTCGACCCTTGGAGTTCAAAGAGGGCGATCACGTCTTCTTGAGGATATCACCGACCAGAGGCACCATCCGATTCGGAGGGCGCGGCAAGTTGAGTCCAAGGTATATTGGACCATTTGACGTGCTCGAGAGAGTTGGAAAGGTGGCATATCGACTTGCGCTACCACCTTCACTGGAGGGAGTACAAGACGTATTCCATGTGTCGCAGCTCAGGCGATATGTGGCAGACAGCAGTCATGTCCTCGACCATTCAGAGATCACCATTTGGCCGAGCTTGTCATACCAAGAGCAACCCATGGGAATCCTTGATCGTCGAGAGAAGGTATTGAGGAACCAGTCTATTCCCTTGGTTCGCGTAGCATGGAGGCATGGCGCGTCAGGAGAATCAACTTGGGAGCGCGAGGACGACATGCGCCAGTATTTTCCGAACCTATTCGCAGACCAAGGTATGAATTTATATTGTTAATTTATATCTTATACCATCCTTGCATTCTATCGTGGCTTAATTTTAATTTCGAGGAAGAAAATTTTACAAGTTGGGTAGAATGTAAAACCCCCTTCCTAGAAAATCGTATATACCATTTATTTTTTAATTATTAATTAAATTAGTAATTAGGTCCAAATAGGAGAAATAGATTTTTATAATTTTTATGTTAGGTGTTCGGGCACTTAGAGGACTTGTGGGACCATCAGGAATTTTTCGGAATTTATTCCATGTAGGGGACCCCTTGAGCAGTTGCTAGCCTAACGATGTGCAATACCCTATTATATAAATTTTCTTATGTGTGAATATATATATATATATATATATATATATATATATATATATATATATATATATATATATACAAATATATATGTATATATATATATTTTAAAGAAAGAAAGGAAAAGAAAAGAATTAAATAAGTATATAATAATAATAACAATAATAATAATATAATAATAGTTACTACTTATTAGACTTAAGTTCCTTAGGAACTTGCTACAGCAGGATTGCTGCTGGAACCCGCTTTCAGAAATTCCCAAGGGAGCCCGCCTTAGCCCTCGTATGACTTCCCAGACCCGAGACTTAATCTTCAGCGGCTTACTCTTCACGCGCGGAAATCCGCTCCTATATCTCTCCCTCTCTTAATATATAATATATATATATATATATATATATATATATATATATATATATATATATATATATATATATATATATATATATATATATATATAGTTAGCTCTAAAACCCTAACCTAGAAACTCCAGACTTTCTCTTCCCATCTAGAGCTGTCACCGCAGCCAGATAAGCCTCCCCAAGCCATCCAACCATCCCGTCGACGCCGACATCGCGAACTGCAGTCTCCCACTCGAGGCACCTTCGCTCCGGCGTGATTTTTCGTCGACTCGCTCGACCAAACGCCGTTCCATTTTCATAGGTATGATCTTCCCTTAATCCTCTCTAATACTTGTTTTATAGTCAACCTCGGATAACGTGTGCCCCTAGGTGAAAAATAGCGCCCAAGTCAGCGCGAGTAGACAGAATTCTGCAATCGCAGAATTCCAGAATGACCACCCATATTGCCGAGTTCGTATCTCCCACCACAGAGATCCGAATTCGGTGATTCTTTTTTATACCTGTAGATTGCATGACCTAGTTTATTTTCTGTATAATAACTTTGTGCTATTAGTTGCTGTGGACAAAATTGTATTCGTCACAAAACTGCGCACACCCATTTTTTCAGTTTTCTAAAAGTTGGAGATCGGAGCGCGCCCCGCCAAACGGGACCGCCCCGCCGTGTGCCAAGTGTACCAAAAGGTGCATGCAGCATAATCGGACACGTGAAAATTCGTGGGGACTGATTTGGACGCGTGTGCGCGCCGGAATCAGGCCGTATCCGCGAACACATTCCGTGTCGCCACTTTTGTGGAACTCGCGCGTATTTTGTGCACGCTTGTCAGATTGCGACAAAACTTGCGCCACTGGACTCGTGGTAACACGCTGGTCCTGTGACCCAATTTTCACGCATTTCTGAGACGGTTGACCAGATCGCCAATTGGTGGGCCCCACAGTTGACTTTTGGACCAAATTATGTTTGGCTCATCGGAATCCAAATTTGGACATACCGTTGGGATCGTATTGACATTTAGAATTGTTTGACCCATAGTTTGTCCCATTTAGAGACTGTTACCCTCGGCACGCTTTTCGGTGCAAAGTGGGCCACACGTGGACCCCACTTTGGCCCAAAAATGACCTTTTTGCCCCTGTGTCCAAATTGGACGTAAGGACAGACATTTCTAGCAGTTTGACATCTTCTGAGACTGTGGGTGATATTTATTACAGCTTTCGGAGTAGTACCTACCGGATCCACCGATACCAGGACGACAGTTGATATTCAAACATCAGGCAAGTGTACCTTGCCATCTCTGCAGTATTGTTACCTATTTTTCTTACTTCATATATTTACTGTGCATGCTTAACCTAGGACCGTTTGACATACTTAGCGTCCGATTATCAGTCGGGTGCCCACATCGTACGCGGTGTTGGGTAATGTCAATTAGATATGGACATACGTGACACTTTATATTCTCGTACTTGTCTTACCAAGTACACTTTGACCCAGGACACAGGACACTGATCATGAGACAGGATCTTCCCGAGATATTCGTGGTGATTCTGTATAGGATACAGGACTTGACCTAGATTCTATATTCTATATACATTATGACTTGTGCATTAGATATGACCCTGCTGACATGGACGTGAGACGTTATGTTCATGATTTGCGTGGTTACATTGGGTGGGGAGAGACACACAGACTACAGGCTGATCATATATATACACCCCTACTACTGTGAGGCCCAAGACTCTGAAGCCCGAGCTTGGCCCATTACTCATTATTACTGCTGCTACCGGCTCCCTTACACAGAGCTTGTAGTATGCTTCAGCCTGAGCTCTAGTGCTGCTCTTATCTTGCATATAACTTAGCTGGTTATTTTAGTATTCCCTTATTGATCCATCTATTGCTGGAGAGACTCACATGCTACAGGTTGATTATGTTATGCCGGCTACTCAGTCTCCCGCTGAGCTAGACCACCTCTTGACACCACTGCTACCGGCTCCCCTACACAGAGCTTGTAGTTGTTTCAACCTGAGTACTATTGATATTCTCTCTTGCATTTTACATAGATGATTACATACTTACCCTGCTTATTTCATTATTCTGCTGCACTGTTTATATGTTGGCTTGCATATTTTCTGTACCTTGCTATGTACCCTGAGGACCTGGATATGGATTTTGTCCCCAGATTTTGCAGACGTGGTTTATCCCGAGGTATACGGGACCGCAGCAGGAGTAGCCGATCCAGGAGCTGTACCACCATCTGAGGGCGAGGTGTTAGCTGAAGACTTCTTTTGAGCATCCATGTTCATGCTCAGCTTTTATTATTTATTTCAGTCTTTTATATTATGGTCTGTTGAACCATTGTACTAGACATTTATCGGGTTATTCCCCGAAGTACTTTGTGAGATTAGCTGATGATTTACATTCCTTATTTATTCTGTGGATCATATTTTTATCTTGTGTGGATGAGATTAGTTGTGCCATGATTGTCGTAGATTTATTTTACAGCTTAAGTATGCCCTAATGGATCCATTAAATTGGGTTTGTCCATCGGTGCGTACTACTGGCCATTGCCACGTATCTAGTCCCACGGTATTTTGGGACTGGGGCGTGACACCTCTCATGATACTAAGTGTCAAGTGTGTGTCAACATATCTAATATATAGTAAGTAATGACTGAAAAGAACTACACATGCAATAAATATACAGAAATACAATAAATATACAAAAATATACTAAGCATGCAAAATACTAGAAGCAATTTGGCAAGGTATCTTGCCTGGTCTGAAAAGGATGAAGTCCCAACTCAAGGCGTCGTCCGATCTACCTGTCACATAAATTAAATAAGTTAGGTTACAAAAGTGGATGAATAGGTTCCTCCATTTTAATCTATTTTAATTCTGAATAAAATAAACTAAAATAGTATTTAAATCTTATTATAATCTGATTTTATTGTTAATCTCTAATTTTGGTCCAAAGAAAGTCAACTTTAAGGATTTATGACCCGTGGCACGCAAATCGAGGCAATCCGTTGACCAAGAAGTCAACCGATTCAAATCCTAGATTTGTGTATGGAATCCTATATATTTCAATGCTACATGAACACTGGAATAGACGGTTTCATAAAATTATAAGTCAGTAAAGAGTTATGGCCACAAGGACGCACAGATGACAGTTTTCGGTGGTTTCCTATTTACGTCTACGTTGCACAAATTTTACAGTAGAATAAACTTATATTTTAAATTCTGTAAAAATAATTTTCTGAAAGTTCATCATGTCAGCTTTCCGAAACTTCAAACGGTTTGTAATTCCGAGTTCGAAATCTCCCGAAATCTCGAAAATACCAAAATGCGTCTGATTTCGGACAGCTGACACTTTTAGAATTTTCTGGAAAAATAGGTTCTTAAATTATTAAAATAATTTATATATTCAAAAAACTAACCTTGATATGGTTCTAACAAAAAAAATGGAGCACGTTTGGAGTCCGGAGCTAGGAGATATCGTCTTTTGAAGTCGTCACAACATACTAGAAAATGAGGCTGAATTTATGATGAATTTTGACTCTTTTTGGACGAAAAAGAGGTGAATTTGGGGAATAAAAATATGAAGGATGTTGTATTTATAATGGTGGAGACTACTTAATTTAATACGAGTAGAATTGGCTAATTTTGATATGATTAGGATCAGTTTAAATAAGGATATGATATACATGAAGTTATTTTCCTAGTAGGCTTAGGATTTGAATTAATTTAAAATATAGTTTAAATTTATCTCAATAATTTATAATATTAAATAGAATTAAAGATAATACAAATAATTTGTATATAATATTTTTAATATCTATTAACACTAAATTAGCATATATCTAATATTAAGACTATATATATCTAAATAAATCCTAAATAATTTCAAAAATCTAAATAAATTTCTTAAAATTCTAAATAAATTACAGAAAAATATAATTAAATATTTTAACCTAAAATAAATATTTGGTAGGAACAATATGCAAGTATGGTCTCAAAATAAATTATAGAAGTCCTAGAAATTTACGTTCTCTATGTTTTAATTACCTAAAAATTCTAGAAAAATATTCAAAAATCTAAAATAACCTAAAAATGATTTTAAATAAATATTTATATAATTAAATATATCAAAAAATTTATTTGCTGATTAACTAAGAGAATACTCTAAAGAAATTCAATATCTAAATATAATAATATAAAATATGCACAAAATATCTATTTTGGGTGAGGGGGTTTACAATCTACCCAACTTAAAAAATTTCGTCCTCGAAATTAAAATTAAGCTACGATAGAATGCATGGATGGTATAAGATTTACATTGTTTAAAATGCAAGGCTAGGTTTAAAGGAGTGGGCGATGTTGCGCGTTGCACATTTCGAAAATCATGGAAAAATCCACATGAGCTAAAAATAGGTTTCTTCATGTGTCATGTCCAACGGTGTGGACACCTAAATGCTCTTTTGCATAAAGCGCCCAACAATTAGAAAATTGCACAAAGATGAGAATTGGATGATGGGCACGTCTAGGATAAGGGTGTAGAATTTGTAGGAAGGCAGTGGCTAGTGTAGTGCTCCAATTACCGGAGCACGATAAGGTGCGCTAGGTGATATAATTATTGCAAGAATTAAAAAAAAAGAATACCGTGTTCTATTTCTACTGGATTCAATCTAGCCTTAGTCTCACTACCTAAGCCAAGTAGGTCTAATTTTGGGTGAGGGTTCACAATCTACCGAACTTAAAATTTATCCATCTATCACCTAAGGCTATACATCTAGAAAAACTATTCCTCAAATTATTTAATCATATTATTCAATCCTTAAGGTTTTAACACCAAACATATCTCCTATGATATACCCTTAACCAATTATAAAAGAGAGTCACTAAGTCTTATGGTTAGCCTTATGGGGTATATCTAGTACTATCAGTGTCAACTTATACCAGCACGATGTTTCGTCTTTCCAAAATAGGAGAAGACGGAGAGCAATAATAAAGAATTCAAGGTGAAGGTGACAGAATACAAGTACGAGGTTCAAAGAGATTAAAGAATTCGAAAAGAGAGTTGTCAGGACAATTGTGGATTGAAATCATATTTTTGGTAATTTTCTATTTACATGCTCGTATCAGTACAGTTATGTAATCGATACGATATGTCAGACATGTCTAGGACAAGTATATTCGTCTACTACCATATATCTCAATCCACGTAAAGTAGTCATGCAAAGAGCGAACCAAGCATACTAAGGTTAGCTAAACCTTAATACACCGATTATGATTAGGCAATTGTATCATTGTGTGCACCCAATAATACATATGTCATGAGCAAGCTCGATAAAAGAATAAGCTTGCAAAAACTAGGCTATAATAGCAGCATAAATCAAGGTAGTACAAAAAATATAAGTACGCTAGATTATGATGAGAGAAGTTACAAAATAATCTAAGTTCTCAAAGAAGATAAGACTCTACAATCTCTACAGTTGTCATACTAACTCCTTGTCTAAGTCGATAGTCGACAAAATAGGGGTATGGGCTTCTAAGTTCTACAGTATGATGAAACATTATCTTCTTATGCTAGCACATAGTAAATGTCATTCAGCTACACTTCAATAATAGGACAAAAGACTATGTGATACTAGGTTGTGAGGTATACTACCCAACTTATAACAATAAACTAATACTGTAATTGCCTTAAGGATACCGTAGAAACTCCTATTAAGGTCTACGGGAAGGGGTCTTGGTACTTATTAGGGTATCCTCTTATATTACATAGGTCATGGTCGTACTAAGTCTTAGTCTTAGTGCAAGTGTCAATAGTAAGAACGGAACGGTTACTGGCCTTCCAGGGGGAAAGGGGATATAACTCGTATCGAGGTGGGGGTACAGGTTACTCAATTTAAAACTAAGGGATAAGCACCATGTCTCAATCTACAAAAATAGCTTAAACCATCAAGTTCTAACTACTAAGCACAAAATTCAAAAGATTCAAGAGTAACAACCAAAATCCTAGCAAGCTATATATATCCTAACATAGAATAAATTCACTTGGCCTACAATCAGAAGTGTCAGATGACACGAGTTGAAAGATGAAGAATATAAGAACAAAATTTAGTCGTCGCGCAATTAGCGAACGCTAAGGTCGCAGAGGAACAATATATGAAATTAAAATAGGGCTCTAGATAGCATCGTGGTTTTCTAAGGAGGAGTGGCATGCTAGTTGCTATGTTCGAGATATGATCAAGAGAAATATTATATTCATTGCTCTTGGCTTCCTAAGGTACTGTCTGCTACTAATGAGACAATAATCTATGTTTTATAATTCTCCGCTATTTATCTAACTATGAAGGTTAGGTTCAGTCCTAATATTCAATCTTGGTTTTCTATTGGTTCTTCAATACTAGGGTCAAACATTATGGTAAAATCTCTAACTAACTCTAGTAATGTTTATACTACTCTCAAGTCCTCATAATTATCTCAAGGGATAATGGTAAACCAATCTATAGTTAAGGAATGCTAGGGTTCACTAAATCTTCTAAACTTAGTGATGTGTCTATACTCTAGTCGTGTTTTTAATAGGAAGGTTACCCTACTTATCATCTAACAATATGGACTTCTATATTCTAGGAGGGGGATATACTCAAAGAATTATCAGGGAAGTACAGGAATCAAGCAGGATACAATTATTCAAATAGAATGGACTGAAAGGAGAACGAATAATAGCCAATTGTGGATGAGATCCTATACTCTATTCCTAGGTGCAGGCTTGCTCGGTACAGTAACGTAACCGAGATAATATGCTCTCGACCTGCATGGGCCACCACAAAAATATGTCACGTCCCAGTCCCAAAATACATAGGACTAGGTCACGTAAGCATGCCAGCCGCATGGATATGACAACTCTAATATATGGAAACCATAACCCATACGTACGCTGTAATATGAATATCAAATCCACAAGTGGTATAAACATATGTCACAAGTCACAGGGTATAATCTAAATCCCATCCACAGAAAATTAATATAAATAAATAACCAACATCTATATAACTAGATCTCAATAAAAAGTATCTAAAGATGATAGTTGGATGCAAACAAATCCACTACCAACTCGAATGGAAAAGTACAACACAATAACACAATATAAGAGTTCCAGCTAACAATTACGGGCTCGAAGAGAAGACATCCTCGAAACATATGTAACCATCCGAATCTGCGCTCCTGTAAATACTCAAGAACAAATACGCCTGGAAAGGGACCAGGTCCTCAGAGGGACGTAACAAGATACATAGAAGCATGATAATTTGAATACAGTAAACATGCATAATGTTTGAAAATATATAAGTATGCTGTATAAGATAATCTATATGAATGCAAATGAGGACAACTTTTTGACGTATGGGAAAGGGTAGGCTACTCGATCTACCTCACAACTCGTACACTCGTCAGTGAATATCAGAAATTGACATACCGCGGGGGTAGCGACCAGCGAGACTCCAGAAATCGACATACCGCGGGGGTAGCGACCAGCGCGACACACGCCCGTAGTGCGAGCTATATACTATGGTTTACCAGAGTGGTTAAAAGCCCATACGCCTAATAATTGTCCTCTCATGATACTAAGTGTCAAGTGTGTGTCAACATATCTAATATATAGTAATGACTGAAAAGAACTACACATGCAATAAGTATACAAAAATGCAATAAATATACAAAAATATACTAAGCATGCAGAATATTGTAAGCAATTTGGCAAGGTATCTTGCCTGGTCTGAAAAGAATTAAGTCCCAACTCAAGGCATCGTCCGATCTACCCGTCACATAAATTAAATAAGTTAGGTTACAAAAGTGGGTGAATAGGTTCCTCCATTTTAATCTATTTTAATTCTGAATAAAATAAACTAAAATAGTATTTTTAATCTGATTATAATCTGATTTTATTGTTAAGCTCTAATTTTGGTCCAAAGAAAGTCAATTTTAAGGATTTGTGATCCGTGGCACGCAAATCGAGGCAATCCGTTGACCAAAAAGTCAACCGACTCAAATCCTAAATTTGTGTATGGAATCCTATATATTTCAATGCTACATGAACTGGAATAGACGGTTTCATAAAATCACAAGTCAGTAAAGAGTTATGGCCACAAGGACGCACATATGACAGTTTTCGGTGGTTTCTTCTTTACGTCTACGTTGCACAAATTTTACAGTAGAATAAACTTATATTATAAATTCTATAAAAATACTTTTCATGAAGTTCATCATATCATCTTTCCGAAACTTTAAACAGTTTGTAATTCCGAGTTCGGGATCTCCCAAAATCTCAAAAATACCAAAATGCGTCTGATTTCGGACAGCTGACACTTTTAGAATTTTCTGGAAAAATAGGTTTTGAAATTATTAAAATAATTTATATATTCAGAAAACTAACCTTGATATGGTTCTAACAAAAAAAATTGGAGCGCGTTTGGAGTCCGGAGCTAGGAGATATCGTCTTTTGAAATCGTTATAACATACTAGAAAATGAGGCTGAATTTATGACAAATTTTGACTCTTTTTGGACGAAAAAGAGGTGAATTTGGGGAAGAAAAATATGAAGGATGATGTATTTATAATGGTGGAGACTACTTAATTTAATACAAGTAGGATTCACTAATTTGGATATGATTAGGATCAGTTTAAATAAGGATAGGATATACATGAAGTTATTTTCCTAGTAGGCTTAGGATTTGAATTAATTTAAAATATAGTTTAAATTTATCTCAATAATTTATAATATTAAATAGAATTAAAGATAATACAAATAATTTATATATAATATTATTAATATCTATTAACACTAAATTAACATATATCTAATATTAAGACTATATATATCCAAATAAATCCTAAATAATTTTAAAAATCTAAATAAATTTCTTAAAATTCTAAATAAATTACAGAAAAATATAATTAAATATTTTAATCTAAAATAAATATTTGGTAGGAACAATATGCAAGTATGGTCTCAAAATAAATCATAGAAGTCCTAGAAATTTACGTTCTCTATGTTTTAATTACCTAAAAATTCTAGAAAAATCTTCAAAAATATAAAATAACCTAAAAATAATTCTAAATAAATATTTATATAATTAAATATATAAAGAAATTCATTTGCTAATTAACTGAGAGAATACTCTAAAGAAATTCGATATCTAAATATAATAATATAAAATATACACGAAATATCTATTTTGGGTGTGGGGGTTTACACTCTTACTGCTAAATATGATAATTTATTTGCCATCTCTAAAAGTTAGAGATTAGATTGGTAAAGCAGGTCATACAACCTACTACTCAGTCTAACACAAGACACATGGCTAAACAAAATAGCACTCATAACAAAATACCAGTAAGCAAACCAAATGCTTCACACTATCATGCATGTAGAACATAACATACTTCACACAATCATGCATTATATTACATGATTGTGTATATATCACATGTTCTAGCACTTTATACTTGATTCCGAAATAGTGGTTACACGGACTAGTACTATATGGATCCTGTCAGGAGATGTTTTTCCCTTACCGTGTTCAGCAAGTACTCCTTCACATGTATTTTACGTGTACATCGGGTATTGATTACCATGTACTTCGTGTTCACACACTATCTCGTGTACAGTGTGCCTATATTACTCGTGTTCGTAATGTGTCATGATCTGATCCATGAGTATTGGTTGGGGACGGGAGAGTAGGAGTTGGTTATGTGATCAAGCCTAGTTTATTCGTGTATATATCAATTTTATATCACACGTGTAATGGAGTTACCTAATTACATTCGTGTTCAACCTATATCGATCACATAACAAACTTGTACTCTAAGGCACATTAGCTAGTATTATCTATTCCAATACTTGCAGTTATTTCATATTGCGTGTTCTTTTCTTCCAGTATTTTATATGCTTATTCTAGTTCATTTTTATTTTTTAGTTGCTAGTATATCTTGTATTCTTTTCTAATACCTGTCATATATGCTCGACCATGTATTTGAAACTGCTTTCAGATTTTTGTACTTCGTACCAATCCTGATTGTATATATTTTTTAGATGACTGGTTAGGAGATGTGTCCCATACATTACGGAACAAAATATGGCATGACAGGTACCATACATATATTGTGTATGATGTTAGATAGTATTGTTGACCCAAACACCGTTCTACGTCGTTGTTACGACTTAGACTGGACGTTGTTCACGTACTCGTGCCCTTATTCTGGATACGGGTCGTGACAGTATGGATTTAAGGGGTTGCAACACTACTAGAATAAGCGGGATTAGCGATATTTTTTAGCGATTCCATGTAAAAACGTCGCTAATTTAGTGACTCCATGTGAAAACGTCGCTAGACGTCGCTAATTGGCGATATTTAGCGACTTTTAGCGACTTTTATTCAGTTTTTAAAAGATTAGTCGCTATAAGTTCAATTTAGGTCGCTAAACGTCGCTAATATGTTTTATTTAGCGACGTTTTGCGACGTTTTTTAGCGACGTTATTAGCGACGTTTAAGACGTCGCTACATTAGCGACTTCGTTATTGGCGTCGCTAAAACGTCGCTAATTTTTTTACTTATGGCTGATTCCCCCAATTTCCTTCGATCTCTCCCTCTCCCTCTCCCAAATTTCAAACCCGCTCCGGCTCCTCCTTCCTCCCTCCGGCGACCCCCCTCGGCCACGTCCTCCCCCTCCGGCTCCCCTCCTCCCTCCGGCGCCCCCTCCTCCCTCCCGGCGACCCCCCTCCATCCGTGTCCTCCCTCCTCCGGCCGCATTCTCCCCCCTCCTCCTCCTTCTCCTCCTCCAGGTAAACCCTAACTCTCTCTCTCTCTCTCTCTCTCTCTCACTGGACACACATGTGATACTGACACAGACATGACACACACACACAGACACCGACACAGACACGACACACACACACACACTGACACAGACACTGATCAGGACCTAGGGTTAGGGTTAGGGTTAGGTTTTTTGACCTGGGTCCTTGTGTTAACAGTGCGAAGATGGTGTATACTGGATCTTATGAGGAGTGTACAAGAGTGAACACTGCTCTATGACAGTGTGTCATTGTGTTAACAGTGTGTATATGTATTCTTGAGTAATGTGTGTAGTATTGTGATTAAATTATAGATGTGAACTGTGTTAGATGAGTGTCATAGTGTATCATAGACACCCGTGTGTCAGCAGCAAAGGGGATTCCAGTGTAGTGTGTATCAGAGATTGGGTAGTTCTCTCTGTGTGTGCATAACTTAAACACGGTAACCCACAATTTCCTGTGTGCATATTGGTATTCCAGTATGGTGTGTGGTCTGGATTTGTGCAACTGCTCAGAGCAGTAAGTGCAGTAATGCCCTGCAATATGTACAAGACTGAAACTGCAGCAGTGGCATTTAAAACTGTGCAACCTGGCATATTGCTTCTGTGTTGAGGAACAACATTCCCTGCATGTGTATATGTCTCTAAAGAGCCTGTGTAGTGCAAGAATCCCATGTGTGCATCAGTGTAGTAGAAGTCTGCAGCAGTGTCAAGGATTAACCACAGAACAGGGGTATCAATATATGTGTGCACCTGCTATTTGAGTATAGAATTATAGGAATTGAAGTATTATGGGTTTAAACTTAAGAAATATATTCAATATTAGCATATGAGAGGGTGTGTAATCTGTGCATTGATATGTGCCTGTCTAGTGTATGTAGGTAGTGATGTGTATCATGTGATAGTGTCAAGAGTGCCTGTGTTAGTGTGCAGACCTTGGGGGCTCTGTGCTGCAAACTGGTAGTGAGATGAGTGTGTTGTGTTCAGATTTTGAGTGCAGAAAATAGTGTAGCAATCAGTGGACAACCGGTCAATACCCGACCCTTCTCTTATTGGAGGAGCTTGGATAATCGTGCTATAGATTTGGCAAGAAAGCAAGCAGTGGATATATTCACTCTGAGAAAAGAAAGCAGAAACTTGAATCATATCAAAAAGTGTTGCTTATCAAATTCGTTTTGACTTAAAAATTCATTATCTTTTTTAATTTAATCCTACCATCTTATAATAAGCTTTAACAATCCCAAACCAAGCCTAACAAAAAAGAAACCACAGCTTCTGTCCTGGCCTAGGCTATGATCGTTACTCCGTACAATCTACCGCCTTGGATGTGCATGAAGACTCCGTATATGTTCCTAACCGTTATTATCCCGGGTCCGAACAATCTGAAAAGGAACATCGATGTGTATTTACAGCCTTTGATAGATAAGTTGAATCAGCTGTGGGAAGTAGGTGCCAACACGTACGATGTTTCTAGAAAGCAGAATTTTCAGATTAGGGCAGCACTTATGTGGACCATCAACGACTTTCCGGCCTATAGAATGTTATCGGGATGGAGCACCCATGGTCGTCTCTCATGTCCGTATTGCATGGACCGTACTAAGGCTTTCCGTTTGAAACACGGAGGCAAACCGTGCTTCTTCGATTATCCTCGACAATTTCTGCCGAAGGATCATCCGTACCGGAGGAACCATAATGCTTTTCGTGCGGGAGTTGTGGAGAAGGCCAATCCACCCCCAAGGTGGCCCGGATATACGATATGGAAAGAGGTAAAAGATTTACCAAGTGCTATCGAAGAGCCTGCTAAGGGGTACAAGTGTGACGGATTTGGTCGCACCCATAACTGGATGAAGAGGAGTATATTTTGGGATCTGCCATATTGGAGCACCTATCAGAGACAACTTTCTGGATCTTGATTCTACGAAAAATAGTTGTTTGTGTATCAAATCTTTGAACTACAAAGACGTCGATCCAGGAAATGATTTCATTGGCATCTTACGAGAGATTGTGGAGTTGGCATATAATTATGGCACATAACCTGCTAATATCGTGCTATTCAAGTGTGAATGGTTCGATCCGATTCAAGATCAAGGTTGAAAAATTGACAAGCATGGCATTGTGGATATAAACTACAAGCGTAGATATCAAGGCTACGAACCATTTGTCCTATCAAGTCAGTCTCAGCTCGTGTACTTCATAACTTATCCTAGACGGGGGACAGCGAGATCGGATTGGTGGGCAGTATGCAAGACTAAAGCTAGACATACCTTTGACATTGACGAAATAGCTTATCAGGAGGATGATCTACCTCTTGTAACAAATATTGTAGATGTGGACTCAACGAAAGTTACTCATTACACGAGTAATAATGTAGAAGATGTAGAATTATCCGAAGAGGAAGGCGAAGAATAAGTAGATGAAAGTGAAGACGAGGAGGATGAAGAGGAAGAGGAGGACGAGGAAGGCGAACAAGATGAATTTTTTGAAGATGATTGAAAATAAAATATTTTGCCTGTAGAATGTAACTATATTTTGACTGTAGAATGTACTATTTTAACGAATATATGTATTATATTTTGACTGTAGAATGCTTTGAGATATGCATCACATTTTGACTGTAGAATGTACTATATATTTGTATTTTTCTATATTCATCATATGTTGTTATCAGGTATGACAGGACGACACGGAGGATTCGGCTGGTCCCGAGGTAGACAGAGTGCTCCTCCGGTACTGCGTACTGTTGGTTCCGGATCATCGTCGCCCAGTACTCCAGTATATCGATCACTCACATCTCCGACTGTTGGGACGAGTAGTTCCAGGCTGATAGTACTCCTTCGTCCAGCGTTCCTCCTACTGACGGAACCATGGGGACAAATGAGCATGTCGAGGAGGTCGTGCCCACGTTGTCCCAGCATCAGCAAGATCCTCCATGCACACCTCCGAAGGAGACGAGGACAGAGATTTGGGCCGACGGTACAAAATAAGTCAATTAGATGGTTTAGCATAATATATATCGTGTATTTCTTTATTCATCGTATATTGACTTTTTCGATCAAAATAATTATCTCTGTATAGATATCGTCCATCGTCGGTTCAGAGACGCCTGGAACAATTTCTGAGGAACAACTACGGTGGCCCTTGGATCAACTACTCTGAGGCTCCGGAGGAGAGGAAGGCATTCTGGTTTGCGCACTTCCAGGTAAAAGTATATTAAATAAATCCTCTAATTTATGCATATTATATAACTTATCCGTGATGCTCACTTATTAAATTATTTATTGTAGCAAACATATTTCTATCCTCCGCACCGGGCCGAGTTGATCGAACGGCTTTTTCCTACCATTGCCGCCAAGCTTATCCGAGATGCTCTGGATGACCAGAAGGCTCGTGATCGTGCTGGAAAACCGATCCAAGGTTGGATCAAGCCTGAGCAGTGGACTGCGATGAGGGCTAGATTCGACGATCCGAGCTACAAGGAAAGGTCTGAGAAGGCCAAGGAGGCTAGGCGGAATGCTGTCAAGTGGTGTGGTGGCTCGATTCCGATGACGGAACATTTCTTTCGTTTGGTATATTTTTTCTTTTAAAATATATTATTTTAATGTAAGTACCATAAAATGGTAGCAGTAAAAAATGTTTAAGTTTAGTACTAAATAATATATTTTTAACAAGTATAAAGGGGTGAGGATGCAAACATGGTGACCGTCTTCTTGGCCACCCATTGCAAGGACAAAAATCTCATTGATGAGAGGACCTCGCAGACCTATGTAAGTATTACTTTACTTTGTGTTAATTTTAATATAACTTAGGCAATTATCGAGTTTTCAAACATTTCTAGGCCGAGTATCTTAGGCTGCGTGAGCGGGCGATTGCTAGTGCACCTACACCTGGAGAAGCTGGTACTTCCTCGCAGCCCGCTCCAGCTCCGTCGGCAGACGACTTGTGGGTGACCGCAGCTGGTGGTCTCCAGAGGGGTACGTACTACGGTACGGGATCCTTTGGCGCCCTAGTTGCGACGCAGTCATTTAGCGCCTCCCCGACAGCTTCACATTCCACACAGCCCTCGCAGTCATCGGCCAGAGTTCAGGAGGCCGTTGACCGTCAGATTGCGTCTCTCCGTGACGAGTTGCTGCGAAGGATGGCGGAGCAGCCCCGATCCCAGCCACAGGCGGACGATCCGACGCTCATCGCACGATTTGATATGCTCGACCGCAGCATCACGGAGCTCCGGGATTTGACAAATGATATTAAAGCCTCGACAGACCGCAACATCATGGAGCTGCAGGCGTCACAGCTATCGATGGGCGAGAGGCTGACGATGATGCAGGATTCAATGGTTCATAGTAGTACGAGGCTGCTATCTACCATGGATTCTTACAACCAGCGACTCGCAGACTTGGAGCGGGGACGGCCTTCTGGTGCGATTACATCGACACAGAGTCCACCGACGTCACTGCCTTCTCCATCGACATCGGTGTCGATTCCACGGGAGCAGTATGAGCTGTTCTTATCCTTCATACGTGCCGGTGGTCAGCCTCCTGCAGATCCGCAGTAGTATAGCTTAGTTGCTGGATATTTATATTTTTATTATATAGGATGAGATTGTATGGATATATATTTGCTGTATTCTTTACGATGAGATTTGCTGGATGCTTTCTTTTCTTCAAATTTTATTATATTATTCATATTAAATATGTTATTTTACCGGTGTTGAGTGTTCAACCCAAGGGGGTTGGCAAACCCAGAAATTCTAACGGAGGGTTGCTCCGGGTCTATTTGTACTGATTGTGACTTAATAAACTGCAGGAATAATAGTTTGGACACAATTCAGAATTCTTTTTTTATTTTTTCTGTAAAATTAGCGACGTTTTAGCGACGTTTAGCGACGTTTAGCGACGTGTATACACGTCGCTAAATACGTCGCTAATTAGCGAAGTTAATACACGTCGCTAATAACGTCGCTAAATATGTCGCTAAAAATATCGCTGTACGTCGCAAATTGCTGACATGGTAGTATTGCCAGGTCATTAAAGACATCTTTGTAACGTCGCTATATAAGTCGCTAATTAGCGATATTTAGCGACGTTAATTAACGTCGCTAATTAGTGACGCTGCGTCGCTAAACGTCGCTAATTTTAGCGACACATTTAAGTCGCTAAAAAACGTCGGCATAGCGACGTTTAGCGACGTTTTTTCTTTTAGCGACTTGCTTTTTTCTGACTTCTTTGAAACGTCGCTAATTACGTTGCTAAATGTGATTAGCGACATTTTTCGTCATTTAGCGACGTTTTTAAACGTCGCTAATTTGACTTTTTCTGGTAGTGCAAGTAAGATGCAGCTATGTTTCTACAAACTATGTCTGGAAAGATTTCTCTTGCTTGGCAGGATTAACAGGTTCGACGTGCCGTGAAGGGGCTAGGGTGTGTTATGTCGGCAAAGCAATGAATCCATGGGACACTTATTTTTGAATTGCACGACGGCATGGTGCATTTGGCAAGCTCAACGAGATAGGTTGAGGATTAGCAGTAGGGGAACTTAAGAATGGAAGGCAATTGTAGAGGACATCAGAAGAGAAAGGAGATGTGGGGCAGGCTTGTTCAATGAAGCACGAATCTGACTTGTTGTCTAAGTTTGGCACATATGGAAGGAACGGAAGAATCGTATTTTTGAGGGGTTGGTGACATCAACTATAGGAATTGTACATAATATTGAGCATAATGTTATTGTCACGGAGAATTAGACTAAACCTCATTAGAGCTGCGTGTTGTAATCTGATTTACAGTTTGAGAAATACAATTATCTTTTTTCAAATATATATATATATATATATATATATATATATGTCCTAATTGGTTTTTATATATATATATATATGAAAAAAAGTGATATGAGTCTATTACATGAGTCAATGCACATGTGGACCAATAGGAATGGAGTGTGTGTACATGGGTGCACATGGGATGTAAAAATTCATTCCTATTAGTCCACATGTGCATGACTCATATAGAAATATGAGTTTATGGCTCATATCCTCTATATATATATATATATATATATATATATATATATATATATATATATATATATATATAAAACTCTTGAATGTCGTTACAAACCAATTAGAAACTGCTGGTCCACTCTATAGTCTCTCTATTTAAAGTAACACTGATTTACCCATCAAGCATCTGCTGTTGTCGTTCTCCTTGGTCTTGGCGTGACGTTGTTTAATTAAACCTGCAGCAAATAAATTAAATTTTGGTCCATGACGCATGACATTATTGGACGTGGTCGATCCACCTGCATGTTTGTCACGGCCACGACAGTCGACTGCTAAGGCCAGAGCAAGGAGCATGGGCGATGGGCCTACCAACCTTAACACTACTCAGAGCATGCGAACCTATATGCATGGTCATCTAATTGGCTGCATCTTGTTTGAGAGTACACAAAGCCACTGTAACCTGTGTGAACGGACACAATTACGACACGACACATTTAGGACATTTAGGATTCGATCACTCGAATGATAATTCGAGCACCTATTCTTGTTCATTTTAGTCTAGCTTGGTAGGCCCATACCTGTGGGACACTATATAGAGCATGATTTTATGGTACGTCCATACCTGTGGTACACAACATGACAGAGGACATTTGAAGTTTCATGTAAATGTAAATCTCATTCACAAGTGTCATCAATTATTTTTGCAACTAAATTAATACCATAAACTTTTATTCCTTTACAAATTAATATTATGAACTTTCAAATTTTGTAACTTGTTATAAAAAAATTCCAAATTTGTAAATTAATATTGTAAACTATTGTAAAATAAGTAATAGTTTATATACAATATAATTTGTATCACTTAAAAGTATGTAAGTTGAAAAAATTATGATAGTTCATTTTATTTAATCAAGGTCGTTTCTAAACATGTACAAGTTGGAAAAATTATGATAGTTCACTGTATTTAATCATGACCGTTTTTGAACATGTACAAGTTGATAAAATTATGATAGTTCACTGTATTTAATCATGATCATTTTCTGAGCACGTACAAGTCGTGTGATCGTACATGACCAAAAAAAATTGAAATATTCCAAAAAAAAATTGACCCCTGTATTTATTACTAATGTGAAATCTCTATTATTAGATTTATGACTCCCAGATTTTAGAAACTGCAGTAATATAACCATTAGAATAATTTGTAAAAAAATCCTTATATATACGAAAAAGACCATATTTTATAATGGTTAAAAAAAATATCATTTTTAAGTATTTGTAGAGGATCCTTAAATTATCAAAAAAGATTTTTTTTTTTTTTTAAGAGTGGCTTAAACAAATCATTTTTAGTATTTGTACATAGTTTTTATTTTTAGTATTTGTATATTGTTCTTAGAATATGTTCTATATTTAATAACTAGTTACCAAATTTCTAAAATGTTTAGTGTAGGACAACTTTTGCAGTAAAAATATACTCAGCTTTTATTCGATTGGATATGTCCGAAAAAAAAAAAAACTTAATCATTGGAACCTGGGAGGACTACGTTTTCTGCGTAGCTGTCTCGTAACGTTCTTTGGTTGCACTACTATATATATATATATATATATATATATATACTTGCTTGTACTACTATATTGTTAATTATGAATCCCAAAATCTTCCGGATTTCAGAGTGTAATTAAATAACTAGCAATATCCAATTGTTAAACAACATATTCCTACAGCTGTTCCACGTTCTTCGAAGGTTTCTCGCACAATGCATTCCACCACCACCACCACTGATGACGATGCCCATCACCCATGGCTCAATCTGAACCCTACTTTTCTAGAATCCTCTCACAAGAAAATCACCAAGAGAGAAAAAGAGCAATCCATGACTGAATCCAAGCTACAGCGTAGTTAGTTGATTAGCTATGAAAAATCATGTGTTGGTGTTTTGCCTTTAGATTAGTAAAATAAAATCCCACATTGACAACACCATCAAATAAATATATTAATATAATATTTTGTATGGGTTGAGGTGAACACATGAGATGTGATGGGACACATGTGGATGCAATGTTGTGGGAGGTTTTTTAGGAGAAAAAATGATTAACTACTCAAAGAAAATATTTATGGTTTTTGTCACTCTCATGAGAAAATTTTCTTAGTAGTTAACGATTCGGACTCAAAAGATGCAAAGAGAGCATGCGCGAGCACATGCGCAGCTATGCGCGTATGGGTGTCTACGTGCATGCGTTGTTGCATTACTGTGCGGATGGACCGATGCGCTGCTGACTTATGCACGCAGGAACATTTCGGTTGAGTTGTTGTGCTCATATGCGCAGAGAGCGTGGTTGATGCATAATGCTCCTGATTGCGGGATTTTATCGGTAATGGAAAGATTGAGTCTTAAATTCAAATCTATTTTTTTTAATTTAAATTTTCATTCATATCTTTTCGTAATCTGTTAGCGGCCAGAATTAGGGTTAAGGTTTTCGTCCTAAATACTCTCTTCGTGCCCCCTTTGAGAACTGTCTTCAAAATTGAGAGACGAAGAGATTTTTTTTTCTGTTGTCGCAATTGGAATTCAGAGGAGTTCGTGCGAGTCCAGAAATGAGGTGACAACGAGCGTTCTAGAAGCTCTTCGAGAACTTATTGGTTCCTGGCAGCAGATCGTGTGGGCGAATCTTATTTTGAGCAACAATAATTTTTATCACCCCAGCAAGCAGAGATCCTTCATCTTCTTCTCCTTCATCTTCTGCTTATTTGTAACTCGTTTTGTCTCAATTACAACTGTATTTACAAGAAAGAACGGAGATCGCTTTCTGATTATTGTAATATTCTGTAAGTTGTAATCAGAATTGTTATATAATAGTTCTTTGTTGGAATCGAAAATTCAGAGGACAAACTCGTTTGTACGAACTTTTGAGTCTCGACTACAATATCAAGATCAAATATATGACAACTTTTATTTCTGATCTGTTTTACCATCTTTTGATTAAGTCTCGAGACTAATATCATGAACTACTGTAACTTAAAGAAAACAAGTCATTCTATTTTGTCTACTAGTAGGTTTTTTTAAGATATAAAGTTAGCTACTATGAGATTATTTTTCTAACCAATATGAAACATTGGGGAAACAAACAAGGTCCCCAAGGCATTAGTAATTTGGTGCATCTACTTCTGATTCTCGACTCCTGGCAAATTAATTTGGTGTTGCAACTTATGATTAATTCCTATACTTTTGTCATATTTCTTTAACTCACATTGCAAGTAGGGGGTGAGTTTCAGTTTATTTGATTTCAACTAATAGTCTAAAACGAATAAATCAAATTTTTAAAAACCAAAAACAAAATGTGAACCGAGATGATTCATAATCGAATTGAGCCGATAATCGATTCGGTTTTTTCGATTGGACTAGTTTTGTTGTTTAATGAATCGGACCAAAAGTTAAAAAAATTTGTTAGATTATACATAAAAAATAGAATTTTTACATATACTTTTGTTGTATTTCAAAGTTGGATCCAAAGTTGGACTAGTTGTTAAATTATCAAAATTGGACTGTAAAATGCATACATAGAATTATTATTTTTAAAATATACACAAAAATATACATATTTTTTATCGTAAAATATACATAAAATTGAGAGTCTTTACATAATTACAGTAGTCTTATTCGATTTTCGATTTTGGATCGAAATCAAAATCAAATCCAAATCTAAAATCGAATAATAAATTTTAATATTTTCAAAACTAAAACAGAACGAATTTTTATTTTTATTTTTCAAACCGAACTGTATCACTTATTCGGTTCGATTTGATTTGGTTCTTTGTCTAACCGAATAATGCTCACGTTCAATTACAAGTAAGAAAATAGCCGTCTATAGTTTAAAAAAACAGTACTATACAATTAGAATAGTATATCTAAACAAAAGAAAAAGAATTATGTATCTGTATTTTACGTTAACTATTCCTATGTTTCATACCTATTACACTAATCACTCCAATTTTGAAACTAATTGTACGGACCACCTGGAAGGGGTAATGGTGGTGGTGTTAATGTATTTATTAGAAATATTTTAGCAAATATTCTCATTCAAAAAATATAAACTAGCATATGTCCCCACTCTTTTTTAAAACTATAAAATACTCCTATTCTTTGTATGAAAAAAAATTAAAAATTAAATATATACCTTCACTATTTTAATCGATTTTTTGATTATTTTATTAAAAATGGAGACATTTGATAGTTTAAATTTTTTTTAAAAAAATATACTAATTTATATATTTTGAATGAATATATTTGCTAAAATATTCTTATTTATTTTCTTGTGTTCTGATTGTAGTAAACTTTCTTTAATCTTGACTGGACAGAAAGGAAGTTCTTCTACATGCAACTCTTCAACGAATCTAGAATGCCCCTTGTTGCCATGTGAGAGAAAAATGGACACAAGTTGATGAAATTTATCGACCCATTCATGCCAAGCCCTCTTGGCTCAAAAGTTGAATGAAACTTTTGGGTACAAACATGTCATGGTTTCAAACTTCTAGATTTCTAGATGTTTATTTCAGACAAGTCAAAGTTAACTTTGGAAAAGTTAATTTATCATATTATTTTTATATTCAAATAAAAGATATTGTTGTTAACTTTCAAGGTTAATTGACAATTTTCCTAAAAGGTCGTGGTCTCAATTTTCTGATAGTAAATAAGCACCATCACCTGATCAATGAAGACTCCCGGTACCATAGGCCACATTCCTTGGTCGGGAATTGGCTCAAACGGAGAAAAGTTGCATAAAATTTTCTTGAAAAAGAAGGAAATTAATGCTTTGATTGGAGTTCGGCAGATTAGAAATAAATGTTATTTGTCCATTGCTTGATGTCCTACTTGTAGTAGAACAAAAGCAACTGTTCATGATCGTCAGTAGAGTTTTACATATATCACTATCCTATAATTTCTGACTATTGTTAGGATTGGATTGTCAGTTCTAAGACATAGAGTTTGATGTCTTAAGACTGTCATGATTCTGTTTCCAACTCGACTGTCACAATTTTTTCGAAATTATCAATAGTGAAGTTCAAAAGACAGAAAAAAAAATTTGAAAGAGGAAGATTTTTTTTAATGTTTAATATGGTGTTACCTCATAACTAAGTTATATGTTGTATCTACCACTTTTACATCTTAAAAGTGATGTCACATATAATTATTCAGTGAGACGGGCTTATCGTACACCTTGATTATCTCGATGTCATTAAGTAAAGAAGAGGGAATCAAGATGCACAGTAAATCCAGCTAATAGAATAATCAGAGAATTGTATATACAGCAATGAAGTTCTCCAAAATTGCTTGAGAACAATAAAGTTTAAAAAATTACGACTAAAGACACAAAACGTCCTTTAAAAGAACGTCTATGTGTTTTGTTGAGAAAACGTCATTTCATAACAGCTTACGTCAAACATTTATCCATTAACCCATTAACCCCCACTTGTAATCTCAAGTTAACCGGACGCATTAATTCCCACGTAAAATAGAAACGCCCCTGTAACATATCATAAATGGCCTCTCATTATTTTTTTTTCCATCCATAACGTTTAATTTTTCAACCCCCACCACCCACCTAGCCACGAGGGAGGTCAGCGGAAGAGTAAAGCCGAGAGGTGTCAGCGGGGGTAAAGAAGATGAAAAAAAATGTCATTTTAGAGGACGTTTCTTGCGTATTATTGATTAGGGACAGTTAATAACGGACGGAAAAAAAACGAAAGACTTAAGAGGGTCGGTTGCTTGGATTGGCAGAGAAACGTCCATTAAAAGGTCAATTTTGAATCATAACAAATAAACGTCCTATAAATTGGTATTTTTTGTGTCTGTTCTCGTAATTTCAGAAAACGCGTTGCGCTCAGAACAGTTTCAGAAAACTTCAATACCATATATATGCAATTTTCTGCAGAATAATTCATTTATGACGTGATGACTCCTATCAGTACTCTTGGTGCTCCCTGATTTTCAAGCTTTAATCATCTAACCCCCGGACTCTGGTTGGCCAACTGTCTGTGGCCAACAGTAACGAACTTTTGTGGATCCTGCCTCCAATTTAGTAAAAAAGCATATAAAGAGGGAAAGAAAGGGTCACAATTTTCTGATCCGCAACTTGCTACTCTACTCTGGGGAAATGGAGGAGATCAGGAAGGGCAGCAGCGGCGATGTGGCCCCTTTTGTGGCGAAGACGTACAACATGGTGTGCGAGCCGAGAACCGATGCCATAATTCGGTGGGGGAGAGGCAACAACAGTTTTATCGTGCTCGACCTGTCTCGCTTCTCGCAGATCCTCCTCCCTTCCTACTTCAAGCACAACAACTTCTCCAGCTTCATCCGCCAGTTAAATACTTATGTAAGTTTCTTTCTTTCCTTTCCTTTCCTTTCCTTTGTTTATTTATTTTTAGGCGGAGTTACTCCCGGACGAAAATTTCAGTCTTTCGGAAATTTTATTTTATTTTTATTTTTGTAAGTAAAATAATAAAATTTAATGTTAGTAAAAGAAATTCGTATACGAAGCACTGCGATAAGAGAATATTTCAATTAATTTGTTTTAGTCGTATAGGGCTTCAGGAAGGTGGATCCTGATCACTGGGAATTTGCTCACGAGTGTTTCCTCCGCGGCCAAATCCATCTCTTGCCGCTAATACTCCGCCGCAAGAAAAAGGGCTGCCGGGGCGGTGGTGGGAAGGACGAGCACTTGGAGGACGAGGAGGACGGAGAGGAGAGGCTGCTCGAGGAGGTGGCGAGACTGAGAATAGAGCAGAAGGCGATCAGGGAAGAGATGGACGACATGAGCAAGAGGCTGCTTGCGACGGAGAGAAAGCCACGCCAGATGGTTTCTTTTCTAATCAAGGTTGCCCAGGACCCGGAGCTGCTCCCTCGGCTAGTGCTGTCTAAGAAGGAGCAACGGAAGCAGCTGCAGCTGCTGCAGCAAGTGGCAGGACTAGATGAGAAGACCAGCTGGCTGTGTGCCGACAATTCTTCTTCTTCTTCTTCGCTTCCTCCACTTCCGCAATCTTTACAGGAGTTTCATCAAATTTGTGAGATGGCACCAAACGAAGGTCTTCGTGATACAGCTATTTCTTCTGATTCGGAATTGAGTTCTATTCCGAGTACTGAACAATATCATGTTGGAGCTCCATGCAGCCAGATTTTCATTTTACCGGAGTTTGTAGATCACGAAGAAGCAGAAGAATGTGTTGCTTATCCTTTTTCTCTACTTGGCCACATATTGTTCTAGGTAAAACTTGTGGTAGTTATTTAATTGTTCAACTTCAGATATATGCTTGATTTTGTTTTTGTTCTTCCTTCTTCCTCTTCTTCTTTATTTATTTATCTCAAAAATGCATTTCCACAGTATTAAGTATAGAGGTAGCGATGCCTTGGCGTGCAGGGTGCTGACATATAATATAGCTTAAAATAATATGTGGAGAAATTATTGCCCGGGCCGTCCGAATTCGGACGGAAATGGTTTCTAAAATCAGGAAAAGCCGAACTTTAGGTTTAGCCTGAATGATACTGACTACATTAGTATTGGTATCACCTAAAATATTAAAAATTTTAAATTTTACTTATCACTTAATTTTTACATACTTCAAATTCGAACAAAAAATAAAATAAAACATAACTAAGAATTTTTTTTTTTGTTAAATCAAAAATTTGAGACGGACTACTGTCCGACCGTATCCAAGGGGAGCTCCGCCACTGGATCCAGAGTAAGTCTGACAAGACTTCGGATTTGGACGACCCTTCTCCATAGGACAAACTCTTATTTCATTTGGTTTTATTAGGATCGGTCCAGTTTTATCCAACTTAAATTTATATCAGAAAATTTACTGTACCGATAATAAATTTATATTAATTAAATATACCGATAGAAGTTTGGAAAATTTTGAAATTCCGATAGATATCGCAAACAGGGTTGGCGAAATTTTGGAGAACTTGATTTTCGCCAACCCAGTTGGCAAAAATCCGACGAAGAATCCGACGTGTTACACATTTGGGCGGGAGATGGGGAATTTTTGCGAACCTGGTTGGTGCTCGGTTGGCGAAAATATGGTTTTTGGTTTTTTTGGGTTTTTTATTTAGGGTTTTTTTGGTTTTTTTTTTTTGGATTTTATTTGTGTTTTTTTTGTGTGATTTTTTTGTGGTTTTTTTTTGTTTTTTGTTTTTGTAGGTTTATTTTCTAGGTAGGTTAATAGTAACTCTGTCATAGGTATGTTAAAGTAACTCTGTCATAGCAACGTTCATATTGTAACGTTCATATTTTAACGTACAAATTTTTATAACGACTAAATTTTTTTCATTTCTATAAATTCCTTCTGCTATTCATTTTTCACACAATCCACTTACTCTTTCAAACACAATCTACTTCTACTTTCAAACAGAAGCTCAATCACTCTGTATTTAGAAACTCATTCTCTTGTGATGGATCAAAGTTTAACAATATTATGTTCGGTTGGAGGTGTGCTTAATGGGTTAGTTTATGAATGAGGTTTAACTGAATTTTTTTTAATTGATAGAAATCTTTCGTTTGATAGTTTACGTAATCAAATTGTTAAGCAATGTTCTATTGATTATAAATTTATATTGGTTTATGTTTATTTAACTAATTGTATAAAGTTAGTTAGTGAACAAGCATGAAAATTTATTCTAGAAGTTAATGTACAAGCAACGTACATTAATATTTATGTAACTTCACCACCACCTAGAAATAATATTGTAAGTAGTATACATGCTTCTAATGAAGTTAATACTGCTCCTAGTTCTTTTCATCAAGTTATTTCATTTACTGAACAAGAACATATAGTAGATGATGGTAATAACGACGATGAAAACAGTGATGATTTAATTGAAAATTTAGATGATGAATTTGATGGCAATGTTGATAGTGTTAGCATTTTAGGATTAATCATTAGAAGAAAATTTGATAATCGTTCTGAATTTAGATATTTTATTAGTGATATAGCAATTGCACATAATTTTACTTGTCATGCTACTTTAAATAATGCTAATGAGATTATATATAAATGTAACGATTCAAGTTATAATTGGAGAGTATACGCTAAAGCAAGTGGCAAAGGTGAAAGTTTTGTTATAACAACGCTAGAAAACGTACATTCTTATTTAGGGGGACTTATAACAGGTTCTCATCCATTAGCTACTACTGTATGGGTTAAAAATAAGATTATTGATAGAAATCGAAATAATCAGTCGTATAGTCCATCGTATGTTGTAAATGATATATTTAGAGAACACAGAATATATATTAAATATTTTAAAGCTTGGAAAGCTAGGAAACTTGCTCTATCTGAAATAAATGGTAGTTATTTTGATGCATATAGTAGTCTTGAAGAGTATGGTTTTAGAATTATTGAGATAAATCTAGGTAGCCAATGTTTTATACAAACTACAGAAGACAATAGATTTAAAAGAATTTTTATTTATTTTAAGGCATGCATTGATGGATTTTTAAGGGGGTGTTTACCTGTGAGTAATACTGATGCTACTTTTCTTTCTTCTAGATATCAAGGTATTTTATTTATTGCTTGTGCTCATGATCCAAATTATCAATTATATCCAATTGCTTATGATGTTGCTGAGATTAAAAATACCGATTCTTGGACTTGGTCTTTAAACATTTTGAGAACATCTTTTGAAAAATATTTTGATACATGGAATATAATTTCTTTTATATCAGATAAACAAAAATGATTGATAAGGACTATGCATGATATATTTCCAGAATCGTCTTATTTTTTTTGTATTCAACATTTTAAACAAAATTTGAAAAACTCTTTAGATTTTCACATTTTCAACATAGTTTAGACTATCTTGCTAGATGCTATAATGAAACAGATGCGAACTATTGTTTGAAAAAAATAAAATCTGAAAACATAGATGCTTACAACTGGCTCATTGGAGTAAATGATGAAACTCGTATTTTTTCACACTAGATAACAGCGTATTCTCCTTGTCCCATATTAGGTATTCACACGTAGAATCTTGCTGAAATGCTTCAATAACTGGGTAAAAAATTTACGTGATAAACCAATAACGACACTACTTGATGGAATTTGAGCCAAAATTATAACACTTCAGGATAAGAACAGGCAAAAAGCTGAAAATCTTCAAACTGATTATTGTCCTAAGATGTTACAAACTATAGCTCTTATCATAAAAGAAAAACATCGGCTGCAAACGTTGAATATAGTTAGATATTTATTTGAAATATTAGATTGTAAAATAAATAGAACATATATTGTAGACTTAAATGAAAAATCTAGTTCATATTTAAAGTGGTATCATACTTTGCTTCTATGTGTACATGCTTGTTATGCGTGTAAGTCTAAAAATATTATCATCGAGATTTTTTTTTCCAGGTATTTTCTCTAAGCAAGCATAAAGAAGCATATATGAACTGCACCTGGAGCCAATTCCAGTCCCCTACAACCTCCAAAATATATTGGTTAGAGGACACATTGGAGTACCAAATGTAAGACGCAGGGTGGGAAGACCAAAGAAGAACCGGATCAAAGCGAATGATCAAGCTTTAAGAGATCTTTGATGTAGTAACTGCAAAGGTTTAGGACACAATAGAAGAAGATGTACAAACCAACCAAGAGAATAAAGGCATTACCGATAGTTTCAAATAGTTTCATTTTATGAGAATAATATGTAATTTCATTGAAATAGAAAAAATTACATTCAAATAAAGTTCGTACTGATATAACAATGTCATCGACCTCTTTTGGCTAATTCTCGATAGTTCGGACGATCAATCTCTCTTAGATTGAGTCGGTCCCTCTTTTCTCGTATATTCTTTGGGGTCGCATCATCACCACCTTCTTGACTGTCCTCCACTTGAGATGACATCGATGCTGATAGAGTTGTCAAGATATGTGAATATGTGGTAACGCCAGGGGCGAATAGGCTATCCCACTGAGAATCTCCCTCAGGGGCCCACTGAGAATCTCCCTCGGGGGCCGACTGAGAAGTGCCCGCACCGGCCGTCGCTTGAGAAGTGCCCTACTCAAGCCAATGAGAAGTGCCCGCACCAGCCCACTGAGAAGTTCCCGCACCATCCCACTGAGTAGTGCTCGCACCGGCCGTCTCCTGAGAAGTACCCAGTAGTGCCCGCACCAGCCCACTGAGAAGTGCCCGTACCATCCCACTGAGAAGTGCTCGCACCGGCTGTCGCCTAAGAAGGGACATCATCATCTTGCAATGGCAGACTATCATCTTGATACCAAACTAGGTATGCTTCCTAGGGGGCGTGCTTGTCGTTGTGCAACAAGACCCTGAGAATAATCTCCTGGAATAAGTAAGGGAGGGTTCGGAGGAGTCGATCATCATTGCATAGAAGCCAAAAATTTGCCAACCGCTGTGTACAACGAGTCCCCCACTAGATGATTTTGGTATGCGGTATTTAAATCTGGAAGCTAAAATATTAAATAGAATTCAATAGAGGACATAAATAAGTACTACGGAGATAGACATTTTCATATAAAAATAACGTACCATCCCTTCTACATAATCATAATAGCAGCGGAGACTATAATCATCTATGGCTCGATGTTGGAATCGAAACTCTTGGAATTGGTTGGCTCTGTTGCTATAAGAGGAGCTCTCCACCAAGATCTATATGCATCATCATCGTAGGCTTCACCATTACAAATTATGACCATATGATTTCTTGTAAACCCCCTCGACCAAATTTAGGTCTACCTGGCTTAGATAGAGAGACCAGGGTTAGTTTGGAGCCATTTAGAATTAGAACATAGTATTTTATATTAATGTACACAATATTCGTATCACTTTGTGCACCTTATCGTTGCTTCGATATCTGGAGTGCTACACTAGAATTTGCTGCCAAACAAATTTTACACACTTTTCCTAGACATGCCAGTCTTCCATTCTAATATTTGTGTAACTCATAAATACCTTCCCTTGTGCTTCATTTTAGTCGCACAATATTCGTTACAAACATCCGTTCTTAAATCTAAATAAATTCAACTTTGCATCTTTGTCCATTCCAATTAAAATTTGAGACACAATCTCGACCCATTTTGTGCAACCCAAATTGTGACAATATTTTATTCTGATTCTACTACGTCCATGACACTTGTGTCCCACCTAATTTTAGCCCTGTATACTTTCAATTAATTTTAGATCACCATTTACACTAATTTTAATTAAATTGGTGTAAGGACCCAACTTAATCCAAAACTAGACCCAACACCAACCCAAACCTGTAAACTCTTAGATTTTTCTGGAATTAAAAAAAAAATCAGAATTTTTCTGGAATTTTTAACTAATTAAAATAAGTTATATTCTGGTATTAAATAATTTTTGTGATTTTTATAAATATTAAAATATTATAATAATATTATTTTTGGTGTAAAATAATTAATTAGACCTACAGCAAATTTTTTGGAATTTTATTGGACCCCGAAACTATTTTTAAAGACCTAAAAATTAATATTTTAAATAAACCAAAATAAACCGAACCAAACCAACCGGTTTAACCCATTATTTGAACCCAACCCAAATCCTATTGGATCGAGTCAGATCAGAACCCGACCCGACCCACTACCTGAACTCGACCCACTACTGTAGCTGCTACAGTAAAGCCCCCCATTTCCCGCGGCCGTTTCCCCTCCGGCCGCCGTTACTCCTCTACGCGGCATTACGCCTCCGTCCCCGCCCATTACGCCTCCGCCTCCTCCATCACCTACCAAACGCCACCGCCCCCTCTCCGACTTCACCCTTCAGCCACCGCCGCCACTCGGCTTCGACCGTTGCCACGACCACGTTCACCTAGCCGCCGCCACCCTCTCCGCCATCAGCTTTCCAGCACCTCCACACCGCCTATCCGCCGCCCCAGCTCCGACGAGCTCTCTCCGACGACGTCGACGACCCTGCCGCCTACGACCAGTAGCAGCCCCGGCCATCTACCACCCCTGTCCGCCAAGCCACGCCAAGCACAGCGTCGCCACAACGATCGAGCACAGTCGTCGCGCCATCCCGTGTTCGCGACTTATAGTCGATACCGACGTCCTGTTCCCATAAGTATTTATCTCTCTTCGCTGCCTCATTTTTCGTTCTGTCAACTGTGACGCATATAATGCGTGACCCTCTCGAACCTCGTGCAACTCGTTCGGGGTATCACGTCCTGTGTCGATCGCAAACTACGACGCAAAATCAGAAAAATAAATCCCCTTTTCTAAAAATTCAGAAAATGTCCCGAACTCTCCAGTTCACGACCGTTTTGCGACCAACCTGTTGAATATTTTTAAAATTAGCTTGAACAGTAATTTAGAACACCTAACCAAGTTTTAAACCTTATTTTTAGTTTATTTTATTGAGCTGTAGTTTGTAATATTTTCGAGGGTAAAAATGACCGAAATATTGGTTAATTAATACCCTGATTTTCCCGGAAATGGGTGCGCTCCGCTAAATGAGGTGACTTGGTTGTGTGCGAGCTTCACCGAAAGGTGCACGCCATCAATACGGACGTGTAGAATTTCGCGAAAGTTGATTTGGATGTCCGTGCACACCGGAATCAACGTGTATCCGTCGATAACGTCTCGTATCGGCCATATTCTGAAACTCGTTGTAACTTCGTGTACGCTCGTCGTATCGAAATAAAACTTACTCCATCGGACTCGTAGTAAAATGCTGGTCCTGTGACCCAAGTTTGGTTTGATTCTGAGAACGTTGACAAAATCCCGTATCGGACCCCACGGCTCCACTTGACGAGCAATTTTGTGATCGGCTCATCGAAATCTAATTCTGGACATTTTGTAGGGTTCGTATTGTCGTTCTGGACTTGTAGACACTAAGTTTGACAAATTTGGAGAACTTTGTCTCTGACACGTTTCTCGGTGCGAAGCGGGCCACATGTGGACCCCGCTTTGACCAGAAACTGTCACTTTTGCCCCTGTGTCCAAATTGGACTTATGGACAGGCAATTCTAGATATTTGATATCTTTTGAACCTGTTGGTAACATTTATTTCAGCAACCGGAAGAGTACCTGCAGATCCCTCGGATACTAGAGCAGCAGTTGGAGTCCGAACCCCAGGCAAGTGTACCTTGCCATACTTGTAGTAAATTGATTCATATTATTCTCTTGATCTATTTCTGTGATATATATGTTCAACCTAGGACCGTATGACATTACTTAACGTTCGAATAATATTCGAGTGTCAACGTCGTACGCGGAGTTGTGTAACGTCACCTGGAGATGGATATCGAAACCCTATTTCTCGTGCTTGCATTATCAAGTACGTCATACCACAGGATACCTGAAACTCTTCTTGAAACAGAATCTTTCTGAGATATTCATGGTGATTCTGTATAGGTTATATTATTCGTGACATAGATATTGCATGTTCTTAGCTATCATTATGACTTGTTCCATTAGATATGATCTTGCGTGACATGGACATGAGATGTCGTGGACATGAGACGTGTGATTACATTGGGTGGGGAGAGTATTACCATATTAAAGGTTGATTATATTATATATGTTGTTATCTGGAGGTGCCTTAGACTCTGACACAGAGCTTTGGCACATGTACTGGCCCTTCGAGAAAATGCTGCTATGGATTTCCCCGATACAAAGCCTATAGTAGTCTCAGCCTGAGTATGACTAATGCTCTCATTTGCATATCACATAGCTGATTATATAGTTTATCCTATTCATTTATTACTGCAATGCATTTATTTGGCTTGAGTTATTCTTGTACCTTGCTATGTCCCTTGAGGACCTGGAATCCAGATTATGTTCCCAGGTTTAGCAGAGGAGATCTACCCCGAGGTGTACGGGATAGGAGCTGACATTAGAGCAGTACCAGAACCAGAGGACGAGGTGATCGCAGAGGATTTCTCCTGAGTATCTGGTTTATTATACTCAGTATTTATATTTGTTGGACTTCTATTTTTCTGTCAATTGAACTGCTGTATCAGACATATTATCGGGTTGTTCCCCGAGATACTTTATTGAGACTTGATGTTGCTTTTATAATTCTTATTGATTGTATTTATTTTTGTGGATAAGATTAGTACCATAGCCCCTTACTATTGTTTTGCAGCTGAAGTACACCCTGATGGGTCCATTAAATTGGGTTTGTCCATCGGTGTGTGCTGCTGGCCATTGCCATGTGTCTAGTCCCTCGATATTTTGGGACTGGGGCGTAACATGGTTATTGTGGTGGCCCTTGCTGATCAACGACTAAATTGTTCGGTTTTAACTTAGGAACTGAGCAAGCCTGCAATAAGGATAGGATAAGTTTTAGGATCTCATCCACTTGATGGAATCGTTCTTGATATCTATATCGGATTCGAATTAAAATCTTGACATGCATCATGCCTCGATTTCTCTGTGTGCCTTCTATAGTTTATTTCGGATGCAGAGTAATGGATCCACGATCAAACGACGAAACTCCTACAAGAACACCACTAGGTGATGTAGCCACCTACGGAGAAGATGAAGTAACGCTATTGAGTGGAGATCCCTCCACTCACCGAAGCAATCAAGCAAATCATCATGCCTCAAGAATCCAGCAAGATGACATTCTGCCATAGTTTACTCCACCAATGCACGTATTCCCACAAGGGTAGGCTATGGACAGGCATCAAATATTACAAATGATCTATGCAATGATGTAAGCTCAATAGCAGATTTAATAAGAGGCTCTGCAGAACAGCCTAGTAATCGCACTGGAGCAGGCAAATCTACCAGCACGACGACCATCGACGGGATCTATCACCGATTTTTGTCAGCTGAAGCCTAGTACCTTTTCTGGCAAGGAGGAGCCCACTGAAGTTCATGAGTGGCTCACTAACACTCAACGTCAATTAGAAGCAGCTGAGCTTCCAAGAGAGCGTTGGATGACTGTCGTCCGGAATTGACGGGCAATGCACATCACTGGTGGCTATCTGAGGAGAGACAACTCGGACCAGACCGAGTCACTTGGGAAGAGTTCTCTAGACTTTTTTAGGAGATGTACATTCCATCTATTGCTCGATCAGAACTTCGGGACAAGTTCAATCGCCTCACTCAAGACAGTATGACGGTGGAAGAATACAATACGGAGTTCATCCGTCTGAGTTGCTTCTCCCCTTCCCTGATCCTGACAGAAGAGGAGAAGGCTGAAAAGTTCTTCGATGGACTAAACTTTGAGCTACAGAGAATGATCGGATCCGTTGCACCTACTTCATACATGGACGTCCTTGCTGCAGCTCGACGTATGGAGCTTGTCACCAGGAGAGAGTCCAGCCTTAAGCGGCCATTCACATCAGCACTAGCCAGAGCACCACAAGGAGAATCTACAAAGAGACCTCACCTGCACCAACCACAGAGAGCATCTACACCACTAGCACTAGTCCTACCTTCTTACCACTACTGTGGCAAGGTATACCATCTTGCCAAGGACTGCCGACGCAGATTGAGATTGTGTTTAGCATGCGAATCCCGTCAGCATTCGGTAAGGGAATGCACTGAGCGTCGAGAAGGAGCACCGATAGTAAACCAACAAGCTCTGCCAACACCAGGAGGATATCAACCAAGGCCACCATTGGCCCCACGAGCAGCACTTTTTCAGCAAGACCAGCAACAGTAGAGGATGCCACCACTAGGACGCGGACAAGCTTTTGTGATGACCTTGGAGGACGCGCAGACTCGTGGAGTAGCAAATGCGCGTTAGTTATTCATAGATGTCTATTCCTAGCATTGCTTTAACACATGCCTGTTAGTTCATAACCTTAGCCTTAAACCTAGTATTTTTGAACTTATTAATAATTTATAACCTACTTTTTCTAAACTGTAGTTTTCTTTACTCCAGCCAGATTTCCTTCACTCTTGAATTACCAAACTTTTATTTTTTAGGGAAATACTTTATTCCTTTCCTAGGTGTTTTGCTTAACCCTCATCCTTCATTTTTCTTAATCATGATTCTTTGATTGTGTCATGCTTCGAACATATTTTACAACCATGTCATCTCTTCTGACCAGTTATGTTTCGTTATTCTTTGATTGCGAGGACGCAATCCTCTTAAGGGGGGTAGATTGTAAACCCCAGATTTTTCTGGAATTTAAAAATAAATTTTCAAAAATTTTCTGGAATTTTTAACTAATTAAAATAAATTATATTCTGGTATTAAATAATTTTTATGATTTTATAAATATTAAAATATTATAAAAATAATATTTTTGGGTGGAAAATAATTAATTAGACCTACAGAAATTTTTCTGGAATTTATTGGACCCCGGAACTATTTTTAAAGACCTAAAATTTAATGTTTTAAATAAACCAAAATAAACCGAACCAAACCAACCGGTTTAACCCATTATTTGAACCCAACCCAAATCCTATTGGATCGGGTCGGATCAAAACCCAACCAACTACCCGAACCCGAACCTGACCCACTACTGTAGCTGCTATAGTAAACCCCCCATTTTCCGCGGCCGTTTCCCCTCCGGCCGTCGTTACTCCTCTCCGCGGCGTTACGCCTCCATCCCCGCCCGTTACGCCTCCGCCTCCGCCATCTCCTCCTCTCTCTCCGTCGCCAACGGCCGCCCTTCTCCCTTCCCGCTCCTCCTATAAAACCCCTGAGCCACCCCACCGCGGTCACCATCTTCACCACCACCTCTCTAGCCCACAACAAACCCCCATCACCTCCCAAACGCCACCGCCCCTCTCCGACTTCACCCTTCAGCCACCACCACCACTCGACTCTGACCGTTGCCACGACCATGTTCACCTAGCCGCTGCCACCCTCTCCGCCATCAGCTTCCCAACACCTCTACACCGCCTATCCGCCTCCCCAGCTCCGACGAGCTCTCTCCGGCGATGTCGACGACCCCGCCACCTACGACCAGTAGCAGCCCCGGCCATCCACCGCCCCTCTCCGCCAAGCCACACCAAGCACAGCGTCGCCACGACGATCGAGCACAGTCGCCGCGCCATCCCGCGTTCGCGACTTATAGTCGATACCAACGTCCTGTTCCCGTAAGTATTTCTCTCTCCTCGTCGCCTCTTTTTTTGTTCTGTCAGCTGTGACGCATAGATTGCGTGACCCTCTCGAACCCCGTGCAACTCGTTCGGGGTATCGCGTCCTCTGTCGATCGTAAACTGCGACGCAAAATCAGGAAAATAAATCCCCTTTTCTAAAAATTCAGAAAATATCCCGAACTCCCCAGTTCGCGACCGTTTTGCGACCAACCTGTTAAATATTTATAAAATTGGCTTGAACAGTAATTTAGACCACCTATCCAAGTTTTAAACCTTGTTTTTAGTTTATTTCATTAAGCTGTAGTTTGTAATATTTTCGAGGGTAAAAATGACCGAAATATTGGTTAATTAATACCCTGATTTTTTCGGAACTGGGTGCGCCCCGCTAAATGAGGCAACTTGGTCGTATGCGAGCTTTACCGAAAGGTGCGCACCGTCAATACGAACGTGTAGGATTTCGCGGAAGTTAATTTGGATGTGCGTGCACACCGGAATCAACGTGTATCCGTCGACAACGCCCCGTATCGGCCATGTTCTGAAACTCGTTGTAACTTCGTGTACGCTCGTCGTATCGAAATAAAACTTATACCATCAAATTTTTAGCAATACGCTGGTCCTGTGACCCAAGTTTGGTTCGATTCTGAGAACGTTGACAAAATTCCATATCGTGGGCCCTACGGCTTCACTTGACGGGCGATTTTATGATCGGCTCATTGGAATCCAGTTCTGGATATTCTGTTCGGTTCGTATCATCGTTCTGAATTTTTAGACACTAAGTTTGATGAATTTGGAGAACTTGGTCTCTGGCACGTTTCTCGGTGCAAAGCGGGCCACATGTGGACCCCGCTTTGACCAGAAACTGTCACTTTTGTCCCTGTGTCCAAATTGGACTTATGGACAGACAATTCTAGCTATTTGATATCTTCTGAACCTGATGGTAATATTTATTTCAGCAACCGAAAGAGTACCTGCAGATCCCTCGGATACCAGAGCAGCATTTGGAGTCTGAACCCTAGGCAAGTGTACCTTGCCATACTTGCAGTAAATTAATTTATATTATTCTCTTGATCTATTTCTGTGATATATATGTTCAACCTAGGACCGTGTGACATTACTTAACGTCCGAATAATATTCGGGTGTCAACGTCGTACACGGAGTTGTGTAACGTCACCTAGAGATGGATATCGAAACCCTATTTCTCGTGCTTGCATTATCAAGTACGTCATACCACAGGACACCTGACACTGTTCATGAAACAGAATCTACCTGAGATATTCATGGTGATTCTGTATAGGTTACATAATTCGTGATATAGATATTGCATGTGCTTAGCTATCATTATGACTTGTTGCATTAGATATGATCTTGTGTGATATGGACATGAGACGTCGTGGACATGAGAAGTGTGATTACATTGGGTGGAGAGAGTATTACCAGATTGAAGGTTGATTATATTATATATGTAGTTATCTGGACGTGCCTTAGACTCTGACACAGAGCTTTGGCACATGTACTGGCCCTTCGAGAAAATGCTGCTATGGGTTTCCCCGACACAGAGCCTATAGTAGTCTCAGCCTGAGTATGACTAATGCTCTCATTTGCATATAACATAGCTGGTTATATAGTTTACCCTATTCATTTATTACTGCACTTTATTTATTTGGCTTGAGTTATTCTTGTACCTTACAATGACCCCTGAGGACCTGGAATCTGGATTATGTCCCAAGGTTTAGCAGAGGAGATCTATCCCGAGGTGTACGAGACAGGAGCTGACATTGGAGCAGTACCAGAACCAGAGGACGAGGTGATCGCAGAGGATTTCTCCTGAGTATCTGGTTTATTATACTCAGTATTTATATTTGTTGGACTTCTATTTTCCTGTCTATTGAACTGATGTATCATACATATTATCGGGTTGTTCCACGAGATACTTTATTGAGACTTGATGTTGCTTTATAATTCTTATTGATTGTATTTATTTCTGTAGATGAGTTAGTACCATAGCCCCTTACTATTGTTTTACAGCTTAAGTACACCCTGATGGGTCCATTAAATTGGGTTTGCCCATATGTGTGTGCTGCTGGCCATTGCCACGTGTCTAGTCCCTCGGTATTTTGGGAATGGAGCATGAAAAAACCCTCACTCACACCCTCAAGGCTTATACTAAATACCACACACCCTTTTTAGCCACTACATCACACTAAATATGGTGTTTTCCCTCATCTAATCCCAATTCTCACATATTGTACAATTTTCCAATTTCTGGGGGATTTTATGCAAAAGTGCAATGAGGTGTCACCATCCTATTGGTCAAGGCCAATGAAGAAAATCTCCTCCCCTCTTTGACCGGTCCAATCACTCTCTCTCTCTCCCCTTTTGTTGTACACTTTCCTTCATGATTAATCTTGGCCCTTCATTCAAAATAAAGCATCATCCTCACCACATACACAAACACACTCATATATATATATATATATATATGTATATATATATATATATATATATATATATATGTATATGTATATACATATATATATATATATATATATATATATATATATATCACTCATCCTTACCCCCTTTCCCAATGAGCCATCCCATCCCAAGGAACACATGGCCGGCCTTAATCCCTAGGTTGTCATCACCCTCTTCTCCCCTCATGTAAAACTCTTCCTCTCCATTATTTTTTTTATCACCATCACCAACATCAAACTACAAACCCTAAACCTTCCTTCATCATTTTTTTCTCCGGCCCCTTCCCCGACTCTCCGCCGGACGACAACCACCCCGACTTCTCCCCATCACCACCACCACTCCACAGCGTCCCCGCTCCGCCTGAGCACCCTGACTCCACCGTCGAGCAGCTGACTTCCCCACGATCATCACCCAGTCGACCACCCTCTCCTTCTCTTCTCAGATCCCAACTGCCTGAGCAACCACCCGACTCCCCTCCGTTCATCGCCACCACCACCACCACCACAGCGACCCCGACCTTCCTCCACCGCCTGTCCCCTCCTCGACATCGACCACACCACCGCCAGCCGCCTGCTCCCTCAACCACTGGCGTTGCCTCCTCCATCCAACACCATCGTCCCTCAACCACAACACCCCCTTAGCCACCACCTGACTCCCCTTCTTCTCCGATCATCTTAACCCGCCACCCTCACTGTCTCCACCACCATCAACAACCATTATCGCCACCACCATCGTCTCCACCACTCCCACCACCGTCACCAACATCACCATCACTAACACCACCATCACCAACCTGCAACATGACTCCCCTCCGTTCATTGCCACCACCTGTAACCCTCCTGATTTTTCAAAATTTTAAAAACTGGATTTTTCACAATTTTCTGAAATTTTCTGGGATTTTTCTGTAAATTAAAAACTAGGGTTTTAATTATTCAATGATTTTTAAATGATAATAAATGATATTAGAATATTATAAAAATAATATTTTTGGATGTAAAATGAAAAACTGGAATTAGGGCAATTTTTCTGGAATTTATCGGACCCCGGACCTATTTTTAAAAAAACACCTAAAACTACTTATTTATTTATTTATTTATTTATTTATTAATTGTTTTATTATTATTATTATTATTATTATTATTATTTAAAATAAAATTATTAAACACAGCCCGTTGGGCCGGCCCAGCCCGTGCCCGCAACCCGGCCCCTCTCTCTCCCCCACTCGCCCGCGCCTGCCGCCGCTTCCCCCGCCTCCGGCAGCGCCGCCCCGCGCCCACGACCTCCGCCTCCCCCGCTCGGCTCCGCCTCCCCCGCCACGACCCGCTCCCCTCCGCCCTCTATATAATTCCCCCCCCCGTCAGCCCTCTCCGGCCAGACACCACCTCGCCGCCACCGCTCCCCACCGTGCTCCGCCGTCGCCCTAGCTACCGCCGCCGCCCTGAGATGCCGCCGCCCGCAGCACCACCCTGCCCAGCCGCCTCCCTCGTCTCCCCCTTCGCTCGACAGCAGCAGAGACAGCAGCAGCCGCGCCGCCTGCCGCGCGCCTCCGGCCGACCTCGATCGCCTCCGCCCGCGGCCAAGCACCCCCGGCCGGCCTCCCCCGCCGCAGTGCCGTCCCGGCCGCCACGGCTCCGCCTGAACCCTAAGGCCTAACCCTAGCAGTATCCCCTGTGTCGGACACGGACACGGGACACAGTGTCCGTGTCGTGTCGGACACAACTCGACCCTGGTTTTCGGGTCCCCTTCAGGTGCGTGTAACTTTTTGCACGTAGCTCCGTTTTCTATTCCGCAAATTGCGTTGTGAAGCCTGTATGACCCTCTCGGTGTCCGGATAAACTGTTCGGGGCATCGCGTCCTGTGGTGATCGCACACCGCGATCCAAAAACAGGAAAAACCAGACCCTGTTTCACCCCGGAACCGAGTACGCCCCGCCAAACGGGACGACTTGGTCGCGCGCGGTCTTCACAGATACGTGCGCCTCGTCGATACGGACGTGTGGAATTTCGCGGAAGCTGATTCGGGTGTGCGTGCACACCGGAATCAACGCGTATCCGCGGACATCGCCCCGTATCCGTACTTTCTGGAACGCGCCCTAACTTCGTGCACACACGTCGGATCGAGACGAAACTTGCGCCATCGGACTCGTAGCGATACACTGGTCCTGTGGGTCAAGTTTGGTTCGATTCTGAGAACGTTGACGAAATCGCGTGTCGTGGGCCCCACAGGCCCCGCTCGACGAGCGATTTTGTGATCGGCTCATCGGAATCCAATTCTGAAAGTTCCGTTGGGTCCGTATCAGCGTTTCTGACCTGTTGACACTGAGTTTGGTGAATTTGGAGACCGTTGACCCGGACGCGTTTTTCGGTGCAAAGCGGGCCCACCGGTGGACCCCGTTTTGGCCCGAAACTGCCGTTTCTGCCCTTGTCTCCAAATTGGACCCAAGGACAGGCGTTTCTCGCTGATTGATATTTTCTGGATCTGATGGTGATGTTTGTTTCAGCAACCGGAGTACCGCCTGCAAATTCAACCGAAGTCAGAGCCGCAATTGGGACCGGAACCGCAGGCAAGTGTACCTTGCCAAACCCTGCAGCTTGCTAATTATTTTCTGGATTTAATTATACAATAATAGACAAGTAAAGCTTGCCAAATCTCAGTAATTCTTGACATAGTATTTTAATGGATTTCTTGTGGAATTAAAGGTAAACTTGTTTTAACTGCTTAACCTAGGAAACGAGTGACGTGCTTAGTGTCCGATCATAGTCGGGTGCCAACTCCGTACGCGGGGTTGTGTAACGTCACATAGACATGGATATCGAGACCCGATAATGCTCGTACTTGTCTTATCAAGTACTTCAGAACCCAGGACACTTGACACTATTTCATGAGACAGAGTCTTCCTGAAACATTCAAGGTGATTCTGTATAGGATGCAAGTTTTATGACATAGACTTTACATTCTTAGACATTTGATTCATAGCTATCAGACTTGCTGCATTAGTTATAATCGTGCGTGACATGGACATGAGGCATCGTGGACATGAGACATGGGATTACATTGGGTGGGGAGAGACACACAGACTACAGGCTGATATTATATATATAAAACATAGTATATTTCAGAGTATAATTCATAGTTATTGCCGCTACCGGCTCTCCGACACAGAGCTTGTAGTGGCTTCAGCCTGAGTTCTAGTGCTGCTCTCATATTGCATATCACTTAGCTGGTTACATAGCTTACCCTCTTGTTTAATTATCTGCTGCACTGTATTTATTTTGGCTTGTATTTTCTGTACCTTGCTGTCCCCTGAGGACCTGGATCCGGATTATGTCCCCAGGTACAGCTGAAGAGAACTACCCAGAGGTGTACGGTACCGGAGCACTCCTTGGAGCAGAACAAGGAACAGAGGACGAAGCAGTGGCCGAAGATTTCTCCTGAGCACCGGCTTCAACTACACAGTATTTACGTTTTCAGCATTTCAATTCCTGTCTATTTTTCCTTAAATGTAACAGAATATTTCTCGGATTTGTTTCCCGAGATAACCTTATTTGATATTACATATTTATTTCTATTGCATTATTTCTGGCATTTAATCTGTGTTTACCCTGTGGATGAGATTAGTAATACCTGAGACTTGTACATTATACTGCTCGACTACAGCTTAAGCATGCCCTGATGGATCCATTAAATTGGGTTGTCCATCGGTGCGTGCTGCTGGCCATTGCTCACGTGCTCAGTCCCTCGGAATTTTGGGACTGGGCGTGACACCACCGCCACCACAGCGACTCCGGCTATCTCCACCGCCACCGGCATCACCACCTCCACTGCCTCGCCGTCTCCCCCACCATCAGCAACCACCGCCACCACCTTAGCACGTCTTTCCCAACACCATCATCACCATCACCGTACCCCATCCGTTCTTCCCCGACCTTCACCGGAGACCACCGCCACCTTAGCCAACCACCCCCGCGACTATTTCTCCAACCGCCAGCAACCCGCCACCACGGCCACTGCCGTCGCCGTTGCTGCTGCTAGGTGTTACGTTGCTGCAAGTTGCTGTCGGAGCAGCTGCTGCTGCTGCGTGCTGTGCACACCGGAGCTCTATCCTTCCTCGCCGGAGGATGGCCGCCGACGAGCCGCAGACACCCCCCCGGCCACGATCGACTAGGTATATATATATATATATTATTTCTTTTTCATCATGTACAAATGCATCGGTGTATTATTGAATGGACATGCTTAGTAGTGAACCCTTGTGCAATGTGTATAGATGTATATATTTTAGAATAATATTAGCATTAGTGAATACCTCATTTGTGTATAGGTGTACGTGCTTTAGAATAATATTAGAGTTAGTGTTTACCTCTTAGTAATTATGATTAATTAACATGTTATACTTATGTTGACCTAAGGGTTAGAAGTCTGACAGGAATGGTAGCTGAATATTGTGGATTACACATAAACTGCTTAGAGATAGAGATTTAGACTTTTGACTAATAAGACATGAGCTTGCTGAACCTAATCCTTAGTAGTAGGTGGTGTTATGGGAGCCTAAATCCAATTTACCCTATCCCATGAATTTTAGGAATCGTATTCTGGTTATTGTAATTGTTATATTTTATTCTAGGATATTTAGAATGATTGAATAGATACTTATTACATATTCTATATATTATTATTACTATGTATTGAGTAGAGACTTATGTTGTATTTCATTACATATAGTTCTCCTAGGAATTGTTTGAGTTGAGCTTCTAGACTAGGTATGACTAACTAGCTAGATTAGACTGGTTGCTGCTAAGAACGATTGTAAGAAGTTAGGTTGCATGATTTCATTGTGGATACCATAGGATGATGATATTATACCTAAGAAAGAATGTTGAGATATTAACCGTCCTAGTTGCAGAAGAAGGTTAGGACAATGTTTGAGGTATAGATCGAACCAACGTCAGGCTCAGGAGTGTTTCCAGTATGTCAATATAGCCCAGCAGATGGTACAAAGGCCAGCTCTACTGGTCCTAGGTATGTCCGTAGCATTGCTTGATAATTTATAGTTTATTATGTGTTTATTTTAATTTTGAGGACAAAATTCTTATAAGTTGGGTAGATTGTAAATCCCCTCGACCAAATTTAGGTCTACCTGGCTTAGATAGAGAGACCAGGGTTATTTTGGAGCCATTTAGAATTAGAACATAGTATTTTAGATTAATGTACACAGTATTCGTATCACTTTGTGCACCTTACCGTTGCTTCGATATCTGGAGTGCTACACTAGCATTTGTTTTCATACAAATTTTATACACCTTTCCTAGACATGCCAGCCTTCCATTCTGATATTTGTGTAACTCATAAATACCCTCCCTTATGCTTCATTTTAGTCGCACAATATTCGTTACAAACGTCCGTTCTTAAATCTAAATAAATCCAACTTTGCATCTTTGTCCATTCCAATCGAAATTTGAGACACAACCTCGACCCATTTTATTTAACCCAAATTATAACAATATTCTATTCTGAGTTTACTACGTCCATGACACTTATGTCCCACCTAATTTTAGTCCCGTGTACTTCCAATTAATTTTAGAACACTGTTTACATTAATTTTAATTAAAATGGTGTAAGGACCCAACTTAACCCAAAACTAGACCCAACACCAACCCAAATTCCCACTCACACCCTCAAGGGTAATACTAAATACCACACCCTTTTTCGCCACTATATCACACCAAACATGGTATTTTCTCTCATCTAATCTCAATTCTCACCTATTGTGCAATTTTTCAATTTCTGGGGGCTTTTATGCAGAAGTGCAATGAGGTGTCACCATCCAATTAGTCAAGGCCAATAAAGAAAATCTTCTCCCCCTCTTTGACCGGTCCAATCCCTCTCTCTCTCTCCCCCCCCCCCTTTTGTTGTACATTTTCCTTCATGATTAATCTTGGCCCTTCATTCAAAATAAAGCATCATCCTCACCACACACATACTCTCATATATATATATATATATATATATATATATATATATATATATATATATATATATATATATATATATATCACTCATCCTCACCCCCTTTTCCAATGAGCCAACCCTATCACAAGGAACACATGGCCGGCCCTAATCCCTAGGTTGTCATCACCCTCTTCTCCCTCATGCAAAACTCTTCCTCTCCATTATTATTTTTTTATCACCATCACCAACATCAAACTACAAACACTAAACCTCCCTTCATCATTTTTTCTCCGGCCCCTTCCCCGACTCTCCGTCGGACGACAACCACCCCGACTTCTCCCCATCACCACCACCACTCTACAGCGTCCCCGCTCCGCCTGAGCACCCTGACTCTACCGCCGAGCAGCCGACTTCCCCACGGTCATCACCCAGTCAACCACCCTATTCTTCTCTTCTCCGATCCAAACCGCCTGAGCAACCACCCGACTCCCCTCCGTTCATCGCCACCACCGCCACCACAGCAACCCCGACCTTCCTCCACCGCCTGTCCCTCCTCGACATCGACCACACCACCGCCAGCCGCCTGCTCCCTCAACCACCGGTGTCGCCTCCTACATCCAACACCATTGTCCCTCAACCATAGCACCCCCATGGCCACCACCCGACTCCCCTTCTTCTCCGATCATCTTAACCCGCCACCCTCACTGTCTCCACCACCATCAATAACCATTATCGCCATTACCGTCGTCTCCACCATTCCTACCACCGTCACCAACATCACCATCACCAACACCACCATCACCAACCTGTAACCCGACTCCCCTCCGTTCATTGCCACCACCGCCACCATAGCGACCCCGGCCATCTCCACCGCCACCGGCATCACCACCTCCACCGCCTCGCCGTCTCCCCCATCATCAGTAACCACCGCCACCACCTTAGCACGTCGTCCCTAACACCATCATCACCATCACCACACCCTATCCGTTCTTCCCCGACCTTCGTCGGAGACCACCGCCACCTTAGCCAACCACCCCCGCGGCTATTTCCCCTACCTCCAGCAACCCGCCACCACTGCCACTACCGTCGTCGCTGTCGCTGCTAGGTGCTGCGTTGCTGCGAGTTGCTGTCGGAGCAGCTGTTGCTGCTGCGTGCTGTGCACGCCGGAGCTACGCCCTCCCTCTCCGGAGGCAGGCCGTCGATGAGCCGCAGACACCCCCCTCGGCCACGATCGACTAGGTATACATATTTTTATTTCTTTTTTATCATGTACAAATGCATCGGTGTATTGTTGAATGGACATACGTAGTAGTGAACCCTTGTGCATTGTGTATAGATGTATATATTTTAGAATAATATTAGCGTTAGTGAATACCTTATTTGTTTATAGGTGTACGTGCTTTAGAATAATATTAAAGTTAGTATTTACCTCTTAGTAATTATGATTAATTAACGTGTTATACTTATGTTGACCTAAGGGTTAGACTACTGGCCTTGTGCACACTAACATGTTAGCTAGGACTTGAATTTTTTTACTATACGGTATTTGGTTTCGTAATATATTTTTATAACTCGTTGTCTTGCTGTGCACGGAAATTGAGGATGTGACACGTGTACGTCTCAACTGCGTGCACAAGCGACCCTGCTAGTTGTCCAATTGTGACCCCCTTGCATCAATTCCTAGGTGCAGCGTAGTTGTGTTCATGTGCGTACTATTGTAATGACTGATAATTATATTATATATATATAGGGTCGCTGGACCGTTCAGGCGAGACTTCGGGAGCAGGTTATTGGCACTCGCAGCTTGAGGACCCAGGCAAGTATACCTTACCTTGTTGTACTGTTTAAATTCAGTTATTATTTAGTTGTATATTTTATTATTTTATTATTATATAACTGTGCGCGTCCGAGAAAGAGTCGGGTGCAGTCAACGAAGGCATTAACGTTAGGACTTGTGTCTGACCTAGTGTCTAGTGGACCCACCTAAAGTTGTGGAGTTATCAATATGAATCTCCAGGCCTTGACACATATTATTGTACGGCATAGAGTGAGTTTATGTAGGGACGCGTGCTTCATGCTTGATGAGTAGCACGTATGACAGTATTTAGCTTAATCGTATATTTCTTTAGTGACTTGCATTATAGTATGAGTTGTCCATGTCTCATTTGAGATTTGTACATTGGCATTGTATGGGGAGGACAACTAGTAGGCGTATGAGACCCCGACTTTATTTGTGCAGATTTTTTATTCTACGGAGCGATATGGACGTTATTACTTGTGCAGATTCTGCGTTCTACGGAGCGATACGAACGATACTATATTCAGGTATCGCATTCTTTGGAGCGTTACATCCGTCATTATATATGCGAGGGCCCTTGTTATGGGGGCATATGTGGCATATACTAGCCAATCTCGACGATTGGTGAATTACGTCAGCATATGTCTAGCCTACACTTTCCATATGCACTGAGTTGTCCTCAAATTGTATTTCACTTAGCTGGTTAGTTCACCCTCGAGTTTTTACAGTATTTACTTTATGGCATATATTTTTGTATCTTGTTACGTCCCTCTGAGGACCTGGTTCCCTTCCAGGTTATTTGTACATTTTGCATGATGCTTGATCTAGTGGAGTATGGACATTGTTGCAGGTATATTTATATTTTCAGCTATTACAGTCGTGTACTACTTTCCATTTTTGATTCTGCTTTTATAGCCTAGTGTTTATAAGCCTATGTTGTACTTTTGGTCTATTCGAACGGATATATTATTGGGCTGTAGACTGATGATGCGTATCGTTCTTTCTTGAGATTATTTACCATGGATTGAGATTTAGTTTACTTGTTGCATGTTAGAATTAGATTATTAATTGGATCACCTAACCATGGACATCGTAAGTGTACTTCGTCGGGTCCATTAAATTGGAAAGCCCTACGAAGATGTACCAGCTGGCCAATGCCACGTGCCTGGTCCCACGTGTTTTAGGACTGGGGCGTGATATTTATTATAATTTTTGCAGTAAATTTTGTTAAACTTTTGGAACAATTTACCATCATCAATAGTGGACATTATTTGAGACAAATGTCCCACCTTATGTGTCTCAAATCTACCCAGGAATCAATCTGCGTGCTCTGGTAGTTGCATTGCCTTTACCACGATTGAAATATGGTGGCTCATCAGGAATATGTTGTATCATCCAGAACTGTCGCATAACAAGATCAGCTAGATGATACATGATATTATCGTAGAATATTATAAAAAATCTATGTAGACTCAATCCATAGGCCGTTGTTTGTAACTCAAGAGGATTCTGTCCAAGCCGGTACGATAAAAAAAATTACCTATTTCATGTCAACAATATTGTAAGACACTACAAAATTGTAAAACATATTGACTGTATGAAATACAAAAAAATATATAAGACACTATAAAAAATTTATCTCGTTAAACCTAAGTGAATCAAATTAGCCCCGATATACTGCGAAATCCTTGTGAGCACATCGATTTGGATCAACTGCAGCCGTCATCCAGCGTAAAGCTGATGGGAAGACACCATCTTCGGTATCAATACAGGAGACTGGTCTACCGATACTAAAGTGCTCGTAGGACCAAACCTAGAAAAAAAATATCATGTAAGTGTACATATTTCTTTAGTAAATAAACTTATATAAAAATTTTATACCTATAATAATGTCATACATCAATTCAAATTTTTTTGTCTTTTATCAGCTGAAGTAAAATGCACAAATTTTGACATGGAGTTGTACAGATATGCCAACTCAGAAGCTCCCCATGCATGACGGGTAGGTTCTGTCAGATTTTTCAGAAATGGTAAAAAACATAAATTTGTCCTAAATCGGGAGTTTGGAAATAAAATTCCGTTGATTAGACCTAGTAAGTAGACCCTGGTGCAAGCAATAACCTAAACATATAATAAAAAAGTATATCAGTTAAACTAAATAAAAATATATATTACATAAATAATAATATTAAATGTTATAATTACTTGTTCCGCATCTACTAAGATTTCTTCCTCACCAATACGATCTAGGTGCATAAAGTTATGGCGGAGCCACAAAAGCGTCACAAAACTTTTACCATATATGGTAGGCGGCTCCACGCCTAAATACTTCCTTATCACAGTTTTGACGCAAAATATTTCATCATTTTCAAAAATTATAGGTTCACCCGTAATAGGTAATCCTAAGATATTTGCCACATCTACTAGCAAAATTATCATTTCTCCGAACGGTAACTGAAAGGTATTTCTTTCTGGCCACCACCGCTCAACTAAACTGAAGATCAAGTCTCGATCGTAACGTAGAAAATGTATCTGATCAATATGATCAAAATAAAATACGTTCACCATATCATGTTATTCTTCAGTCAACATCCAGTACCCAACGTCGTTCTCATAACGCCATGCGACATACTTTCGTGCTCGAAACGTATCAGGATAATCGTATTGCTATATATGACATATATAAACGATGTTATTATTAGACATATAAAAAATATAAATTATATTTACTAAAATAATTTAATTTTAATATACCTGTCCAGAAAATACTAGACTAGAAATGTGTGATTCACATAGCTGGATAATCGTATATGTGGTAGACCCTCCTGGAATATGTCCATCGTTTTGGGTACCGATCTGCAATATTTAATACTTAGTGTTAAAATATATAATCAAATATTTAGGGTTAGTATGGCTACTATCACGAACATTACAATTATAATAGTTAAAATAGTAACTACAATTACATAATTATAATTATAATTAAAAAATTTACATACATGTTCTCCTTCTCTTTTCTTCTCTTCTCTTATCTTCTCTGCTTACTTCCTCCTGCTCTTCTCTTCTCTGCTTCTTCTTCACTTCACTTGCTGCAACGTTGCTCCTCACTCCCTCTCCTTATAATACACAACCCCCACCAACACCTACCTACATATTAAATCAACTACCATCATTTAAACCAACAACCTACATCATTTAAACCAACAACCTATTAAACCAACAACCTATTAAACCAACCCACCCAACCCACCAACCCGTAGACCAACCCACCGTAGATCAACCCACCCGAACCGAGGCCCTATTTTTGCCAACTTGGTTAGCAAAAATTTGGTCTTCCAAATTTTTGCCAACTCAGTTGGCGAAAATATGTCCAATTTCCGCTAAAAGTCGTATTTTCGCCAATCTAGTTGGCGAATCTCAAGTTCTCCAAAATTTTGCCAACTGGGTTGGCGATATGTTTCAAAATTTTAAAATTTTCCAAACTTCTATCTGTATATTTAATTAATATAAATTTATTATCGGTACAGTAAATTTTTTGAATTTATATCTTTTTAGTAAAAGTGAAGGACAATCAAAATTAGCTTCTAATATAAACACCAACTACTTGCAAAACTTACTACCAGCATTGAGTAGAATGCTCTCTTATTGACACCTTGCTGTAGACTTGGTCAATACCTAGAAGAATAGAAACAGAAAAAACAACTTCATACCACCAAACTGTAAGATGCATTAATTTTTAAGACTCCCCCTTAGTGCATGCTTACGATCAATAACTCCAAGAGCAGCTCTGAAATTTTCAAATTTCTATTTAGCTAGGGCCTTTGTAAATATATCAGCAATTTGATCATCAATATGGACTCCTTTCAATTCAATTTCTTGATTCAGAACTTTCTCTCGAATAAAGTGATAATGAATATCAATATGCTTTGTGCTCCTGTGAAAGATTGGATTTGAGGCAAGTTTGATGGCACTTTCATTATCACAATAAATTGGCCCAGCATAATCAACTTTAGAGAGGATGTCTCTTATCAAACACTTCAGCCACATGCATTCTTGTGCAACCATTATTGCAGCCATGTATTCGACTTCAGTGCTGGACAAGGCAACAATAGATTTCTTCTTGATGCACCAAGAAACAACTGTTGAACCCATGTTGAAGCAATATCCAGAAGTTGAACGATGATCTGTTAAGTCACCCACCCAATCTGCATCAGTAAATCCGGCCAACATATATTTATCAACTATTCTGTACATAAGACCAAGTGTGAGAGATCCTTTTACATAGCGTAGGATTCTTTTAGCAGCATCTAAATGAGAAGTTCTTGGATTTTGCATGAACTGGAAAATGACACCAACAGAGTAGGCAATTTCTGGCCTAGTGATAGTTAAATAAATTAAACTACCAACAAGTTGTTAGAACCGTCTTACATCTTGTAACAGCTTAACTTCTTCTTTCGTTCGCTTGAGATGTGTCTCCATAGGAGTAGCCATTTCTTTTGCCTCTCCCATGTCGAAACGGTCCAACAAGTTCTTTGCATATCTTCTTTGAGATATAATATAACCTTCATCTGATTTTTCCGCTTCTAAGTCGAGAAAACATCCAATTTTGCCCAAGTTTTTTATTTCAAAACGAACAGACAGATCATTTTTTAAGCGAGAATTTTCAACTTCATCATCTCCGATAATTATTATGTCGTCAACATATAATAAAATCAGCATATGCATATTTGATTCTAATTTTACGAACAAACTAGAATCTGCATCAGAAACTTTAAAACCACAAAAGATGAAGTACTGAGCAATTTTACCGTACCAAGCACACGGTGCATGTTTAAGTCCGTACAACGCCTTCTTTAACCGACAAATATAATTAGAAAATTGCTCAGAGATGAATCCTTGGGGTTGTTCCATCAATACTTCACGATCTAGCTCGCCATAAAGAATTGTGTTCTTTACATCAAGCTGCCAAAGCTTCCAACTTTTATAGGCTGCAAGTGAAAAAATTGTCCTCATATAACCATTTTTACCACAGGGCTGAAAGTGTCCTCGTAATCCAATCCGTAGCTTTGAGAGAAACCACGAGCAACGAGACATGCTTTACATCTATCAATTATGCCAGCTGATTTTTTCTTCACACAGTAGACCCATTTGCGAGTGGCCAACTTACAATTTTGTGGTTTTGGCACAAGTTCTCATGCCTTATTTTTCTTCAAAGCTTTAATTTCCTCTTGCATTACTGCTTCCCACTCTAGACAGTTCTTGGCTTCTTCATAACATGTTGGTTCTTCTTCAATTTGTGCTCCAACAAAGAATGCATGAGTCACAGTGCAATAATTAAGTTGCATTTCATTGTCCTTAAGATAGTCTGGTTGGATTTTCTTCCTTGTTGATCTTTTAATTGTCTGCTTACTATCTTCTGAACTTGGAGTATACAGGTTTGTGACTGGAGGTTCTTATCTTCCTTGATAGCTAGGATCATCAGACGTCTATTGTGCATCTGTTGCATCTGTCGAAGGAGCCAGCTCCAAATTATCTTGATCATCATCAAGATCAATGTTCTGAAATAGCTTCTGAGAAGAGTACCAAGAAGACACATCATCAAAGACAACATCTTTTGACGTGACAAACTTCTTTGTTTTTGGATCCATGCACTTCCACCCTTTCCTGCATGAGTCATATCCAACAAAGACACATTTCTTTGCTTTCGAGTCTAGCTTGGTTAGATTAGTTTTAGGTATATGAACATAGCAAGTTGAACCAAATACCCGAAAATAATTCACATTTGGTTTTATATTATACAAGATTTCAAAGGGAGCCTTTTCTTATCTTGGCCATGGAGGTAGTCGATTTATCACATGACATGCACTTTGAATTGCTTCTTCCCAAAGCTCTCGAGGAAGGTTCTTATCATGTAGCCATGAAAGACTTGTTGAAGTTAGATGCGCCAACTTCCTTTTTGCAACTCCATTTTGCTGAGGAGTATTAGGACATGTAATTTGTCGTTGAATGCCGCTATTATCACAATTTTGAAAGAAATCAGCTGACATGAATTCACCACCGCTGTCGCTCCTTAAGCATTTGATCTTCTGCCCAAACTCCTTATTTACGGTATTGTTGAATTCAACAAACTTGAGTAGTGCTTCATTTTTTCTTTCAAAAAATACACCCAAGTGTATCTGGAATGATCATCGACCAACACCATGGCATAATGATAACCACTATAACTTGGTATTTTTGTTGGTCCCATCAGATCAGTATGAATTGATTCGAACAGTCCCGATCTCTGATTAGATGAGCTTTTGAAAGGAAGATGATGTGATTTGCTATATTGGCAGCCTTGAAAAATCACATCTTCTTGTATATTTTTTAGAGTTGGTAAGCCATCTAGCAACTTCTGTAAAGATATTTTCTATAACATTTGATAACCCAAATGTCCTAATCGAGCATGTCAAGTGGTCGCACTATCGGTTTGGCTCGTATTCTTCATATATGCCTCCCCTACCGACATAACAAATAGGGAATCTTTCTTCTCACCAACAAGAACAACATCAGCTACAATGTTTCTCACATTATCAAGCACTTTTACATCTTTTGGGCCAAATAGAACATATTATCCAGAATTAGTAATTTGAGAAACTGAAACTAAATTTTTCTTCAAACCTGGAACATGATAGATATCATTCAGCTTGATATTTGCATTAGTAGCACCAATCTTCACTATTCCTTCTTTCATCACTGGATAAGTTGAGTTATCAGATATGATAATAACTCGTTCTCCATCATGTTTACGCAGCTCCGAAAATAATGAATTATTTTCGGTTACATGGTGTGAACAACCAGAATCAATGATCCAATCCTCTTTGTAGTCAATGTAATTGACTGGTGCTTCCTCTGTTGCTTGCTTAAGAGCCATGTTGTCTCTTCCTTTAATTTCTTTAGTAGTGAAGCATTGCTCCCAGTTAAGTTGGCCATCTTCTTCATCTTCACAAATAACATTCACTTTAGAGAGCCTCACACAACAGTTTCTCTTAATGTGCCCAATATTCCCTCATCTATAACATTTAATGGATATGTTGCCTTGTGGACTATTCCATGGCTTCTTTACAGTTTTGCCTTTTTTCTGGATCATTCTCAATATATTTTCTTCTTGAGAAGAGAATAACATCAGGTTCTGAATAGGAATTCTTGGCCAATTGTTTAACCAAAGCCTCCTTATTAGAGAGTAATTTCTATAATTCTTCAGCTTGTCATAACTGAATATTATTTTTGGATTAATGATATATTTATGTATATATATACCAGTATATATATAGGTTTATGCAAATTTTAGTTTACAAATTTGTATTATTATAAATTCAGGATGTAGAAGGGTTTTATTGCAAAAGGGTAAGTTGTGTAGGTTAATGGAGAAGAGAGCCTCCACCGAATATCAGCCATTCCCCTTTGACTTATCACCCAACTTTAACAGTTGGCTCTCTCTCCTTCTTCCTTATTTTTCCACGAGAAACATGGCACCTCCCCCTTTGTTCTCCATTTCCAACACAACCACACATGTACCATCTCTATTTTTTACATATTCTTTTTTATCTCCTTTCCTTCTTCTCCTATTCCTCATCAACTACTCTCCCTTCCTTTCCCTTCCTGTGCTGCTTCTACTACTCTACTCCTGTCGCTGCTACTGCGGTTGTTGCCGCTGTCGTCGGTTGTCGGTGCTGTCGTGCCCGCGCATCCCCGTCGGCCACCCCGCCGGCCTCCTTCCTCCTCCGGTCTCCTCCAATAATTCCTCCTTCTTCCTCTTCTTCAAATCCATAGGTAAAACTCCAACCCCTCTTCCAATTTTTTTTCCAAATTCTAAAATCTAGGAGTTTTAATGGATTATATATATATATATATATATATATATATATATATATATATATATATATATATATATATATATATATATATATTATCATTAGGGTTCTGATTTGGGGAAAAAGAGTTGGAAGAACCCTAGGTTGTCCAAGAACAAGGCAAGTCCTCATCCTTTTCTTTCCAATTTTCCAAATTCGCATATTTATGTGTAAGATTTTATGATAGACTTTTCGTTATCACAAATCAAACTAATGTCATGGGCCTATGAATTAGAAGTTGAGTATTGGATCTATGAATTTAAAGTTGAGTATACACCTCTTTGACACAATTTATGTATATATATACATACTATGGACACAATACATGGACACGTATTTTGACACAATATGTAGGACATAAAATTGACACTTTGATTATATATATAAGTGAATTTGTCTTCATATAATTCAATATACGACTCCTAGAACAAACCATGTATGTTGTGTGTGTGTGTGTGTGTGTGTGTGTGTGTGTGTGTGTATATATATATATATATATATATATATATATATATATATATGATGCATAATCTGTGAATAATATAGATACCAATTTTTTATTTACTAATACAAAGTGATGGATATGTACATGTGATTCTTAATTGAAGTTCAAATAGTTAATACTACAGATTTATCTACATAGCATGAGTTTTATGAACCCTTACTATGACATATATATTATAGGTCTTATTTAACCTAGCTGACTATGCAAAACTAGATTTTTATAATATTTTACATATATTAGTTCTGTCCAGAATTAAAATATGAGATAAATTAGGTATAACTTTGTCCCTAAGTATAGAAAGAGGTAAATAAGGTTAACTAAAAGTATAAGTAACTTTAGTTGAAGCTTTGAGCACAACTTAGTTTAGTATAGTCATAGATTCTAGACCTACACCATTAAGTTAGTAAGTTAGTTAGCACTAAGTCTAGTGAATCATGGCTAATACAATAGAAGATATTCAATACTAATTGAGGTTAAGCTAGGATCAAAATGAATTAACTCCGAGGTTTTATATATATATATATATATATATATTGTTGTGTGTGTGTGGATTATATTTTACACAAGGTTCTCAAGTCGTTTTGAATATATATTTATATATATGTACCTACACATATGCCATAACTAAGGACTTTAGACTCTCAAATATTTAAGTTACCAACTTTTCATCTCCTTAGCAATTGTTAATTCGAGTTAAAGTACATATATTTACTTTCTTATGTGTTATTAATGTTAAGCAAATATTACAAGCATATAAAAAATTTTATTATGTGTTAATGTTTAGAACCTTGTTTAATATAATTTTTTACGGATATTTGTGTGTTTGCTTGAGATTGTGTAGCACTGACAGAAAATAATTATAAAATAAATAAATAAGTAAAATAGCTAGCTCGCTAAGGTATGAAGGAAAATTCCTTATTACTATATTTTCTTCATATATTATGATTGCCTGGTTACCGGTGTTGAGAGTTGCTCCACCGAAGGGGTCGACGAACCCAGGATAAATTCTACGGAAGGTTGCTCCGGCTGTGTTTTATAAACTATTTTTGGAGCCGAAATGCAAAGGAGACTCTGCCAAAATTTTCAGTAATTTAGGGGGAGAACCATTTTCGGAATCCCAGAAACTAGGTTGAACGTATTTTACCCTAAACTTTATGATTTGGAGTCAGTTTCCTAGAGGCGGACTTCCCGATTACATAATAAACCATAGGGATCGTATCTCTTAGAATTTAAGGAACGTAGGGCACTGACACCTGGAAATGGAAAGTGCAACTAAATAAGTTAAACTTCTATTCATGTCTTCTTGCCGACAAGAATACTATCGTATGGCGTGTTATCTTTGACACACGAGACGACATATAAGTCGAAATTGGATATTAGATATAGCTACTAATAGATAGGTTGATTGTGATTATAGTTACATCATGGGATGGGAGAGAACAGCTGGATCATGTCCATTGAAATCCCTACAATACATAACATTTTTAATAAAGTTTTCCGCCAGTTATAAGGCCTTACGATGCCGGGGGTAAGGCTTAGCTCACCAACAGTCCAGTAAATTCTTGGTATAAACTATAATTTAATATTAATTAAAACTTAAAATATACATACAAATTTCTACATTTATGTAGGGTTCGGATCTAAAGCACCGTACCATATAGACACAACCTGATCCCGGGTAAATAGAATTATTGTCAAAAAATTTAATAATAATCATGATCCATCTATGTTCTCTAAATTGTATTATCATATAAGAAATTTGATTATGATTGTGATTGTGATTGATTGTCGATTTCTTATCGGGGTGTGCTACTTGCTATTCAGTTGGTACGTAAGTTATTTCGGTGTCTTAATTCATTCCCTTGTCCTTGTTTGGTGTAGGGGTGGATTACTACACTGATGACAGGTTATGAAATTCAGTTGATGATGCAGATATTAGTATATTTAGGACAAATAGTACTTTAAACACTATATATAAAAATCAAATAATTTATTATCTTCATTTCCTTTATCCACTCTAACTTATATACAATTTTATGACTCCAAAATTTTATTTTATTTTCTTACCGTTCTTAATCGAGGACTTGCATGTCGTTCTGATGATCTACTATTGTTCACTAGGGGAAGAAGAAATGCCAGACGAGATATTTCCCCTATAAACTGTAGACAAAGTCGAGGAATAATCATCGGGTAGCATGTCAAGGATCCAGCATAGTACATTTTGTAGTTGATATGTAAATTAAATATTTTGTAAGACTTGTAGAAGGTTATGTAAATAAACTAGTATGGTGAATATGTATAAATATATGAAGTTCTAGATGTATCATTAGATGTCCTATACTTAACCTAGAATATTATAGGCAACAATCGCTGATACGGGTGTATTTGTATGGGGCATAGCTTGGAGATGTAGTTACATACCCGGTCCACCGTATTCTGGGAAGCGGGACATGACGGATCTTTTAGTGGTGGCCCATGCAAGTCTAGGTTAGTATAAAGTACATATGATAGGATGCAGGTCTAGCTTAAGAACCCTATATAGGTTAAGCTTAGACACTAAGTTTTATTCTTAGAAAAGTCTAGAAAGAACCCTAGGATAAGAATACTTGGCAGTCTCAATGGTTGAAGAAAGGCTGATTACAAGAAAAATAATAATAAAAATACACAAATTCTAAGATTTTTTTCTTCAAGAGTTTAATATATATATATATATATATATATCAGTATTTATTTAAAATTATATTTGAAGATCACTTATTTGAGAATTTTGATTGGTATAGGTCATGGATCTATTTTTACCAAGCTTGCTATGGGATGGGAGTGACTACACTCTTTATATCAGCAGATGGTAAGAGAAACTGGTATAACGTGCCATTGTATAAAATTAAGTATGGGGTCTAACGGCCTGTCATCAGGGACGTAGAAGATTTATCACAAAAATAAGATTTATTATATATATGTTCGAGATCCAGACTACACATACTCTTACCCTAAGATGGAAGGATACGAAGGGACATGTCTTGACTGGGAAGGGTACTAACCAGAAGTTACAATTCTCGAATGCGAACGTATTTTTCTTTGAAGGATATCCAGGGACGAGACAATGTACATAGACTAAGGGTAGTATGTCCTAGTTATATAAAGAAGGGCATGTTTTGTCTGTTATATCATATTTTGGAAAGACAATAGATGTATATAACAACTCAAGGGTAAGAAGGGTAACCGTATAAGTAGCATGCATATGTAAAATACCAAGTGTATCTAGCAGCATGTTTGTATCATTTTCATAATAGTAAATGAATATGTTGTTATTAACTCCTTTGAAAACTTGTGTGCTCCTTGATATCAAAAATTCTTGAATCTCTGAGATATAAGATACTTTAATATTTTGTATTTCTTAAATAAATATTTATAAAGGATGTTTTATCAATTTTTCTATTTATAGCTCAACTATTTCCTGAAATATTATTTTTATTCATGAAATGGCTAGTTCAAATGATCTTCGTTCATATCCTCCTTCCAACCAAGCTGAGTTAGGGACTCCGGACATATATCGTATATTGCAACAAATCCTGGAAAGTAATAGTCAGCAGGCTAATACAGCACAAGCAACAACTGTTGCATTATTGGAACAATTACGAGCCCCACAAACACCTAAGAAGAAGTCAGCTACTGATTATAGGAATCTTGATCCACCAAAATTTTGTGGGACTGAAAGTCCAATAGAAGCTAGTCAATGGATGAGAACCATGGAAGGATTATTGAAGGCAGCACAGATCAACCATGAAGACATGGTGGCGGTAATCCGAATTCAATTGGAGGATGTTGCAGATAACTGGTATAGCGCCAAACATCCTGAAGAATCAAAAAAGATAGTATCCTGGGAAGAAATTAAAAGAAAATTTGAAGATCGATTCTTCCCAAGATCAGCAAAAATGGAACTATAGCGCAAATTCATCCATCTGAAATAAGGACATTTTACTGTGGATGAATATGCTGCTGAGTTTACCAGGCTGAGTAAGTTTGCACCCTATATGGTGGCTACTGAGGAAGCAAAAGTAGGTCGCTTCTAAGAAGGACTGAATGCTGAGTTAAAGCACAAAGTAGCACCGTATCGGTGCTAGAACTATTCAGAGATAACTGAGGCTGCATGAGATCAAGAAACAATGTTAAAGGAAGAGCAAGCACAAAAGTCAAGAAATTCAAAGAGGCCATGGAATGCAGGACCCTTATTCTAGAAAAATCAGTGGTAGGGACCACCCAAGCGCTCTCAAATAGAACAGACAAGGGAAGTACCTATTTGCAGACTTTGTTTGAAACTAGGACACACCAAAAGCAACTGTAGATTACTCAACGTTCTATGTCTAAGGTGTGCGCTCCCAGGACATCGAGCCTATCAATGTACTCAATCCACCATGATGAGACCAGGAATACTGTAGTGCCCCGCTCTGCGTTGACACTATGTACAAGAGATATCGGTTTGCTGATTCAAAAAGGAAACTTTCTTGGAGAGCTCCTTGTTGAACCAGAAGAAGACTGATCTAAGTGAGTGAGTAGAACTTCATTCTCTGATTCTTGCATGCCTTAATAATGAATCTAAGTTTTTGCAATGCTTGTTTGCTTAATAAGTTAATGATCGCATAAGAATGATAGAACGAGAACTGCATGCTTAACTAAAGAATTTGTATGCTTGTCTAAAAGAGATAAAACTATTGCCATATTCGTTAAAGAATAGAATATTGCATGCTTAGTTATACGGACACCGCTATCGAATGAACCGTTGCCATGCTAATAAACAAGAGTAAAAGAATATTCATATATTTCCATCTTATGCTAAACAAGAGTAGAACTGCATGCTTACCTAAAAGAGATAGTCGTGCCACGTTTTGCTTGTCATTGATGCTTGAAAGATAGAATGGTTTGAAATGCTGAACGATATGAGAGAGATGGCGGCCGGTCTACATAGAGATAGAGATAGAGGCCATTCGCACAGAGATAGAAGAGAAGATAATGACTAATTGCTTTTTTATTGAACTGCTACATAGTAAGGGTTTATATGATAAAGTTGCATACCATGTATCGGTCTTTAGACAACTTATGCACAAGGGTAATCCCACGAACGGTTCCTGGGGCACTGGGGATCGTTCGCCCTAGGGGGGTCAGAGGAATACCCTGAAGAAATAAAGTCCTTGCGATCAGGGGGGTGTTCATGCCTATATAGCATAGGTTTTCCATGGACCATCATGTAGTTAGGTCGCATGCTAGATTAGCCTGCTTGCATACCTAATTGTTTGATACAGAGATGCACAGGGAATAGAACATATGTGCTTATGTATATTATTGCTAACTTGTATGTCTGCTGCAGGGATAACCGTTCGAAAAATAGTAAGAATCATTAAATAAGTGATATTCATGCTATCGAACATGCTCTCTTGTATTAAATGCTTTCATAGAGAAGTCTTATTTTTCGTATATACTTCTATCTCGTGCCCACGATAAGCTATTAATTTATGATAGAGAAAGAGAGAGAGATGCTAAGAAGATAGTCCACTAGATGCATACTAGAGTCTTTAGAGAATGGATATGACTCATGAGACATGCTGCACACCAGAGATAGTAATTGATCTTGCATATCATGAATGAACTGTTTGCCTTGCCTGCTTGCCTATATATCGAACATGAACTTTGATTTCAAAGATATTTACAAAAAAAGTAATATAACTCTGTTCCCATACTATATAAAACGAACCTAGGTAAAACTAGAAAAGATCACTAGTAATGTAATATTTTATAACATAATTACTTAGTGTTGGTTTTAGTGAATGTTGCTTCTGTTCATTGATTTTATACTCACCAGTGCTTTCTCCAAAGTGCTAACCCACCAAAAGTTTGCTTGTTCGTAGGTGTTGGATCGTCCGAGGAAGCAATAGCCGAGCCTCATCCCCAGGACCCAAAAATTTAGAGTCGATGCCTTGAGCCGTATCGATATTGCTTTAAGCTGCTTTTGTATAAAGGGATATATTGTATGGAATGATGTCATCATAATCGAGAGAAAGAGATCTTGAGCATACTGTAATCTCGGCCAAACGCCGCTTGTAACACATCTTAATTATCAATAAAGAGCTTATTTTCTTATGCCATTGTGTTCTTTACTTTTTTGCAATATTGTGTCGCTACTCCCGTCTTGAATAGCTTACTTTCCCTTGCTCAAGCTTTGGCCTTGTGTAAGCGTAGCTTAGGCTTGCACGGCATCACACCCAAGCGAGGACGATCGGTCCCGCAAGGACCCAAGCGAGGACGAATGGTCCCCTGCAGGATCGGGGCATGACAAACACAGATTCCTCAGCAGGGCCCACAGCTAGTGAATCATGGAATCAATCCAAGGTCGATACTGCAAGGAACTAATTCCAGACCCATGATCAAAGCAATACCAAATCCCCGAGCAATTGTTCCATCCAGATTCTAACACAGGCCCCCGTTGGCTCAGTAAGCACATCAGTTTCAACAAGCTCAAAAAGCTAAACAACTACACACTGGGAAGAAAAAAAAGAATTATGGACAAGCATTTATGATGGATGCTGATAAAATAGAACTTGAAGGGGAAGTGATAACATGTACCATCTTTGTTTTAGCTTGTCTAACATCAGTATTATTTGATTCTGGGACTACACATTCATTTATAGCATCTGCATTTATATTTCTACATGAATTAGAATTTACCATTACCTAAGAAATTAAAAATTCTTACGAGTAATAGGGTAGTATAAGTTAGTCAGGTTTATAGAGCATACCCAGTTAAGCTAGGCGGTGGGGTATTTAGGGTAAGATTATTAGCCTTTCCAATGAATAATTATGATATAGTACTTCGAATGGATTGGTTGGCTAAGACATTAGCTAATATAGATTGTGGCCGAGGAAAGGTTTTATTTCAACTTCCCGATGGAGAGATATTTGAGTTTTTTTGGGATCAAAAAGAATTTGATGCTGAAGAACTAGAAAAAATTGTACTATAGGTTCGAGGAAGATTTCATGAACTAGAGGGAGAATAATTTCCAAGAATAGTAGAAGATTTTAAGGATATATTTCTAGAAGAGTTACCAGGATTACCACCAGATAGAGCAGTATAATTTTCTATCAATTTAGTACTTGGAGCAACACCTATAGCTAAGAAGATATATCCAATGAACAAAGAGGAGCTGGCTGAATTAAATAAGAAAATAAAAGAACTATTATCAAAAGGGTTTATTCAACCAAGTGCCTCACCTTGGGGAGCACCGGTGCTATTTGTGAAAAAGAAAGATGGGACCCTACGATTGGTGATTGATTGTAGAGCATTGAATGAAGTCACAATCAGGAATAAATATCCCTTACCAAGAATTAATGAATTATTTGATTAGCTAGGAGAAGCAAAAGTATTTTAAAAAATTGATCTAAGGTCAGGATACCATCAAGTAAAGGTAAAAAAGAAGGGTGTTCAGAAAATAGCTTTTAGAACTCGTTATGGATATTACGAGTTCCTAGTTATGTCATTTGGATTAACTAATGTTCCTGAGATATTTATGGACTTGATGAATCGAATATTCTATCAATATTTGGATAAATTTATTATTGTGTTTATTGATGACATTCTCATATATTGTAAAAGTGAAGAAGAACATGAGGAGCATTTGAGGATTGTATTGCAAACTCTAAGGCAAGAAAAATTATATGCCAAATTTAGTAAGTATAAATTTTGGTTGGACCATTTATCATTTCTAGGTCATATTATCAGTGGGGAAGGTATTTCAATGGATCCGAAGAAGGTAGAAGCTGTTAAATCCTGGCCAACACTAAAATCTGTAGCAGAAATCTAAAGTTTCTTGGGTTTATTAGGATATTATAAGAGATTTATGGAAAATTTCTCGAGAATCATAGAACTACTAACCCGTCTGACCCGAAAGGAAGAAAAGTTTAACTCGACAGGAAAATGCCTGGCAGTATTTGATGAATTGAAAGAAAGATTGATTTCAGCACCAGTGCTAGCATTACCATTAGGGTCAGGTAGATATGAGATATATAGTGATGCATCAGGCAAAGGACTAGGTTGTGTATTAATGTAGCATGGAAGAGTTATATCCTATCCTTCTCAACAACTGAAGTACATGAGAGAAATTATCCAACTTATTATTTAGAGCTTGCCATTGTAGTATTTGCACTCAAATTATGGAGACATTATTTATATGGAGAAAGAATTAAAATTTATACAGATCATAAAAGTTTTCAGTACATATTTACTTAGAAAAAAAATTAATATGGGGCAAAAAAGATGGCTGGAATTACGTAAGGATTTTGATATGGAATTAGAATATCATCCGGGTAAAGCTAACAGAGTTGCAGATGCGCTGAGCAGAAGACCAATGACGTTCTTTATGAATATCCCAAAGGAAATCCTTGAAGTTTTAAGGAAGATAGGAATCGAAGTGATATATCCAATATCAGAAGGTTTATTGGAAAATCTACAAGTACAGTCCTCTCTAGTAAACAGAATCAAGAAAACTCAACAAAGAGATCCAAAACTGTCACACCCCAGTCCCAAAATATCGAGGGACTAGACATGTGGCAATGGCCAGCAGCACACACCGATGGACAAACCTAATTTAATAGATCCATCGGGGCGCACTTAAGCTGTAATACAACAATAAGGATCTAAATATACTAATCTCATCCACATAAATGAATATAACAATATCAGAATCATAAATCAAGATCAATCTCAATAAAATATAATACTCGAGAAATAACCCGATAAGGAGTCTAATACATCTATCAAGATACAAGAATAAAGATAACCATAGCAAATACTGAGTATGGAACAGTATATACTCAGAAGATACCCTCAAGGATCACTCGTCTACTGGATCTGGTACTGCTCCAGTGTCTGCTCCTGCTCCTGCTCCTGCTAATGCTCCTGTCCCGTATACCTCGGGGTAGATCTAGTCTGCTAATCCTGGGGACATAATCCGGATCCAGGTCCTCAGGGGACATAGCAAGGTACAAAATAATACAAGCCAAAATATATACAGTGCAATAGTAAATGAAATAAACAGGATAAATATGTAACCATCTATGTGAAATGCAAGTGAGAGCATCACTAGTACTCAGGCTGAGACCACTACAAGCTCTGTGTCGGGGAGCCGGTAGCAGTAATAACAAGTAATGTGCCTAGCTCCGATGTAGAGTCTACGGCCTCACAATAATAATAGATATATATAAAACAGCCTATAGCCTATGTGTCTCTCCCCACCCAATGTAACCACACGTCTCATGTCCATAACGTCTCATGTACATGTCACGCGAGATCATAGCTAATGCAACAAGTCATATAATGTCTAAGAATATAATGTCTATGTCATAATCCTGCAACCTACACAGAATCACCATAAATATCTCAGGACGATTCTGTCTCATGAATAGTGTCAAGTGTCCTGGGTTATGATGTACTTGATAAGACAAGCACGAGTAATATAGGGTCTCGATATCCATGTCTAGATGACGTTACACAACTCCGCGTACGGGATTGGCACCCGACTATTAATCGGACGCTAAGTAAGTCACACGGTCCTAGGTTAAGCATGTACAATAATATAAATAAATAAGGAAATATGTAATAAGAACTGCAATGTTTGGCAATGTACACTTGCCCGGGGTTTGAATACCAACAGCTGTCCCTGTATTAATGGATTCTGCAGGTTCTCCTCCAAAAGCCTTGGGTCCCGGTCCATACGTCTGTGGGTAATCCTTGTCTGCTAAATACCTAGAAGAGCTTATCCTCAAATGGGGTACTGATGCTAATGGTTGTTGAGCAGAACTTGCCAACTTCTTATATTTTGATGCCACCACAATAGCTGTTGGCAATTTATGCATCAACTCCACTGCAAAGGAAGGTCACGGTAGCACAACAAATGGCTGTTGAGGATTTTGTAATGCTTATGGAATAATTTGAGACATCGTCCTTAAGGTATTTAGATCCAAGCCTTTGCTAAGACATATGAATGGCAAGTTTGGGTCCACAAGCTCTGAAATGCCTTCAAGAAAGGATGAACTTAACTGCACTAGAACAACATGCCAGCAAAAGTCAGCTCCCAATAAAGCATCCTTTGCACTGGTTGTTGCTACAATATTTTCTAGCAACTTGTGCTCGTAGAAATATTTGCTAATTTTGGTTGGGCTTTCCATCAAACACCTACTGTGCAACAAAACAAAGAAGAAGGAGGAGATGTTCTTGGCCCTATCCATGTCGATGATGGAGTCGGGGGGCTTCGACTGAAGATGGGCAAACTTCGAGCCCCTAAGCGCTGACAGTTGCCCATCTCACGAAGTGACCTGGAAGTGACTTCTCCTCCCGAGCTCCTCCGGGGAGGACAAAGAGGAGAGGGGGATATGGTGAACGGAGGGCATAGGGGAACCGGGGATGAAGTCGGAGAGGAAGTCGAAGAGGGTGGTGGTAATGGTGTTTGCAGGGAGGAGAGGGGCTGTCCGGTCGACTCCGGTAGGGGTCATGTGCTCCGGGTGAAGTTGAGGGGAGGCAATGGTGGTGGGGTTGATGAAGATGGTGAAGAGGATGATGATGTGGTGGGGATGCAGCTCCGGCCAGGGGGTCCGTCCAAGGTGGAGACGAGCTCAGGCCAGGGGTAGAGGAGGTTGGCCGGGGCTGTTGGTAGGGGATAGATGAGAAGGAGTGGTGGTGGTGAAGGATGGCTATGGCGGCGGGTTGCAGTCGGGGGGGGGGGGGGGTCATCGAGAGGGGAGAGAAGGACGGAGGATGAACGGGCGGAGCTGCTCCGGCGGGGGTCGGCTCGCCGAGGGGAGGCGAAGGACAGGGAAAGGGGTGGCGGCTGTCGGCTAGGGTTAGGGCTAGGTTTAGGTTTTGGGGATTTTGGTGGTATTTAATTTTAGGTAAAGAAAAAATTAGAAAAAGTATATTTATACTTGTAGAAATTTGGGCTTGGGTTAATGCTCCTTGGCTTGGGCTTCGGCTCTCATGGGGATGTTGGGAGGGCTAAAATTTTGCATTAATTAAATGGAAGGATATGTTTAATATACGGGGCGATGTGCGCGCGTTGCACATCCCAAAAATTACGGAAAAATCCACGTGAAGGGAAAATTGAGTTTCTTCACGTATTGTCCAATGGTGGGGATATCTCACGCATTTTTGCATAAAAGCCCCCAACAATTGGGAAATTGCACAAAGGCAGAAATTAGATTTTAATTGATTAAACCGAATGCGCACGATGTTCTAAAATTAATTAGAAGTACAGGAAAATAAAAATAGGCGGAACAAAGGGTCTGGGACGTAGAGGATACAGAGTAGAATATTAATAAAATTTGGGTCGTACAAAACGGTCAAGATTATGTCCCCTATTTCGATTGGAACGCACAAGGGTAAAAAGTCAGGATTATATTTAGAATTAGGAAATAACGTCCGCGACATTTATTGTGCGACTAAAATGTCGCACCAGAAAGCATGATTATAAATTATACAGAGGTCAAAATAGATGATGGTCAAGTCTAGGACAGGGTTGTAAAATTTGCAGATGGGCAATGACTAGCTTAGTGCTCCAATTAACGAAGCAACGGTAAGGTACGCTAAGCGTTATAAAATATCGCATAATTAAATAGTTGTCGTGTTCTAATTCTAATTGGTTCAAACTAGCCCTAATTTTACTACCTAAGTCAAGTAGCCCTAATTTCGGGTGAGGGGGTTTACAATCTACCCAACTTAATATAATTTCGTCCTCGAAATTAAAATAAGGCATAGTCTGTTATCCATTTACATACATAAGGCAAGTCAATTGCGATATCTTTGCGATAATTAAAATCTTAATCAATCCTTCGTAATCACTTCAAAATTAAGGTGGTCACTGTCCAAATCAAATTTGACCTATCGTACTTCCTCATCAACATCCAAAATTATTTTCAATCCATATAACATCTTTGCATATCAAATTTTATATCGCGATCTCCGATTACCAAAATCTCCTTTAGAAATGAGTCTAATCAAATTTTTTCTCCTATTTTTCAACTTATGAACTTTTGTACTCTTCCGATTTAAATTCAATTTATATCCTCAATAGTTCAAAATAGGTAATCCTGCAATCAAAATTTCTTTTTAATTTAATCCTTAAATTTGAGATTTAATCCGTCCATGTCCATGTTTAGAGTCCTATTTATTTTTTTCCTCGAGGTTTAAATCGTTGATTCAACCTTCAATATTAAGATTTAAATCATGTGCTAAAAATTGAAATTCATTGATCCTTATCCTCTTACTTATTCGTCCAAAATTCTAAAAATTAAAAATGACTTGAACCTTTCAATCAAATTTTGCTCGATCACAATCTAAAGAAATTCCTCTCCAGCTAATAATGCAACTGCTACCCAACTTAGAATTTACCCATCTATCACCTAAGGCTCTTTCATTTAATAATTCTCATTCCTCAATTTACTTAATCCTGTTACTCAATCCTCAAAAATTTTAACACCAAAAATATTACATGTGATATGCCCTTGGTTACCAAATAATCATCAAGTAATGTATTTGGCCCATAGGGTACATCTAATACTACCTATGTATCAACTTATGCTAGACACGAGGTTTCATCTCTCCGAAATAAGGGAAGACGAAAAACAATAATAAAGAGTTCAATGGGAGGTAATAGATTAGAAGTATGGGGATCAAGGCGTTTAAAGAATTCAAATGGGAATTGTCAAGGCAGTTATGGATTAAAATCCTATTTTGGTAATTCCTATTCACATGCTCGTATTAGTACAGTTATGTAACCGATACGATCTGCTCAAACATATCTAGAGGGCAAGTATAGGTGTCTACTAGTCAACTATATATCACAATCCACGTAAAGTATTATTGCGAAGGGCGAATCAAGCGCACTATGGTTGATCAGACCGTAATACACTGATTCTGAAATATATTATTGTGGGCCTCCCCAATAATACATATGTCATGAACAAGCTCGATACAGAATAAGCTTGCAAAACTAGGCTATATAATAGCAGCATAAGTCAAGGTAGTATTTAAAATATAAATGCGCTAGATTATGATGAAAGAAGTCACAATATATTTCGAGTCCACAAGCAGTTAAGACTATAGAATCTCTACAGTTGTCATACAACTCCTTGTCTAAGTCTCTATTCGACCAATTAGGGCATGGGCCTCTAAATTCTATTGTCTGAGTAACCACTGTCATCTTTTACTAGCATACAATTAATGTCATTCAATTACACTACCTCGATGGGTCAAGTGGACTATGTGATACTAGGTTGTGAGGCATACTACCCAACTTAAAAGAATTAAACTAATACTGTGACAGTCTTAAGAGGATCCTACAAAATAACCTTGCATAGAAACTCTTATTAGGGTATATGAGGAAAGATCTTGGTACTTATTAGGGTCTCCTATTGCATTATATAGGTAAGGGTCACCTTAAGTCTTAATCATAGTGCTCATAGAACATGCGTCAATAGCGAGAATGGAAAGGTTACTAGTCTCAAGGGAAAGGAAATATAACTTGTATCGAGGTGGGAGTACAAATTACGTGATTTAACACTAAGGGATAATCATCGGGTCACAATCTACAAGATTAACTCAAACTTATCAAACTCTAACTACCAAGCACAAAATTTTCAAATTCAAGACTACAACTATAATCCTAGCAAACTATGGGTCCTTAACAAGGAATAAAATTACTTGGCCTACTATCAGAAGTGTCAGGTGGCACGAATTGAAAGACGGAGAAAAGAAGAACATATTTTAGTCGTTGTGCTTTAGCGAACGTTAAGGTCGTAGATGAACAACATGTGAAATTAAAATATGGGGCTCTAGATAATATCATGGTTTCCTAAGGTGAAGGTGGCGAGCAATTCTCCGTGTTTGAGGTATGATCTCATAGGGAATGCCATACTCGTTGCTCTGGGCTTCCTGAGGTACTGTCTGCTAATATCTCGACACGAACCTATATCCTAACACTATCTCACTATGCACATTAGGTTCAGTCCTAACATTCGATCTCGGATTCCTATTGGTTCCTCAAGACTGGGGTCAACATTAGGGTCAAATCTCTAACTAGCTCTTAGCAGTGCCTATACTACTCTTAGGTCATTCATGACTATAACAAGAAATAATGGTAGATTTTTCTATAGGTGAGGGACGCTAGGGTTCATTAAGCGTTCTACTTCGGGGTGTGTCAATATCCTAGCTGCACTCTTAATAGGAAGGTTACCCTACTTATCATTCTATCAACAGGGACTTCTATATTCTAGGAGAAGGCGACACTTAAGGAACTAATGAGAAGGCATATGAATCAAGCAGGATGCAATTATTCAACGGAATAGATTGGAAGGAGGATGAGTCATAGTCAGTTGTGGATGAGATCCTAAAAACTTATCATATTTCTATTGCAGGCTTGCTCGGTCCCTAAGTTAAAATCGAACAATTTAGTCGTAGACCTGCATGGGCCACCACAAAAACCATATCACGCCCCAGTCCCAAAATATCGAGGGACTAGACACATGGCAATGGCTAACAGCACACACCGATGGACAAACCTAATTTAATGGATCCATCGGGGCACACTTAAGCTGTAATACAACAATAAGGATCTAAATATACTAATTTTATCCACAGAAATGAATATAACAATATCAGAATCATAAAGTAAGATCAATCTCAATAAAATATAATACTCGAAAAATAACCCGATAAGGAGTCTGATACATCTGTCAAGATACAAGAATAAAGATAACCATAGCAAATACTGAGTATGGAATAATATATACTCAGAAGATATCCTCAGGGATCACTCGTCTACAGGATCTGGTACTGCTCCAGTGTCTGCTCCTGCTCCTGCTCCTGCTAATGCTCCTGTCCCGTATACCTCAGGATAGATCTCGTCTGCTAATCCTGGGGACATAATCCGGATCCAGGTCCTCAGGGGACATAGCAAGGTACACAAAAATACAAGCCAAAATATATGCAGTGCAATAGTAAATAAAATAAACAGGGTAAATATGTAACCATCTATGTGAAATACAAGGGAGAGCATCACTAGTACTCAGGCTGAGACCACTACAAGCTCTGTGTCGGGGAGCCGATAGCAGTAATAACAAGCAATGTGCCTAGCTCTGATGTAGAGTCTACGGCCTCACAATAATAATAGATATATATATAAAATAGCATATAGCTTGTGTGTCTCTCTCCACCCAATGTAACCACACGTCTTATGTCCATAACGTCTCATGTCCATGTCACGCGAGATCATAGCTAATGAAACAAGTCATATAATGTCTAAGAATATAATGTCTATGTCATAATCCTGCAACCTACACAGAATCACCATGAATATCTCAGGATAATTCTGTCTCATGAATAGTGTCAAGTGTCTTGGGTTATGATGTACTTGATAAGACAAGCACGAGTAATATAGGGTCTCGGTATCCATGTCTAGATGATGTTACACAACTCCGCGTACGGGGTTGGCACCCGACTATTAATCGGACGCTAAGTAAGTCACACGGTCCTAGGTTAAGCATGTACAACAATATAAATAAACAAGAAAATATGTAACAAGAACTGCAATGTTTGGCAAGGTACACTTGCCTGGGGTTTGAATACCAACAGCTGTCCTTGTATTAGTGGATTCTGTAGGTTCTCCTCCAAAAGCCTTGGGTCCCGGTCCATACGTCTGTGGGTAATCCTTGTCTGCTAAATACCTACAAGAGCTTATCCTCAAATGGGGTACTGATGCTAATGGTTGTTGAGCAGAACTTGCCAACTTCTTATATTTTGATGCCACCACCATAGCTGTTGGCAATTTACGCATCAACTCCACTGCAAAGGAAGGTCCCGATAGCACAACAAACGGCTGTTGAGGATTTTGTAATGCTTATGGAATAATTTGAGACATCGTCCTTAAGGTATTTAGATTCAAGCCTTTGCTAAGACATATAAATGGCAAGTTTGGGTCCACAAGCTCTGAAATGCCTTCAAGAAAGGATGAACTTAACTGCACTAGAACAATATGCAAGCAAAAGTCAGCTCCCAATAAAGCATCCTTTGCACTGGTTGTTGCTACAATATTTTCTAGCAACTTGTGCTCATAGAAATATTTGCTAATTTTGGTTGGGCTTTCCATCAAACACCTACTGTGTAACAAAACAAAGAAGAAAGAGAAGATGTTCTTGGCCCTATCCATGTCGATGATGGAGTCGGGGGGCTTCGGCTGGAGATAGGCAAACTTCAAGTCCCTCTAAGCGCTGATAGTTGCCCATCTCACGAAGTGACCTGGAAGTGACTTCTCCTCCCGAGCTCCTCCGGGGAGGACAAGGAGGAGAGGGGGCTGTGGTGAACGGAGGGCGTAGGGGAATCGGGGATGAAATCGGAGAGGAAGTCGAAGAGAGTGGTGGTAATGGTGTTTGCAGGGAGGAGAGGGGCTGTCCGGTCGACTCCGATGGGGGTCGTGTGCTCGGGGTGAAGTTGAGGGGAGGCAATGGTGGTGGGGTTGATGAAGATGGTGAAGAGGATGATGATATGGTGGGGATGCAGCTCCGGCCAGGGGGTCCGGCCAAGGTGGAGACAAGCTCAGGCCAGGGGAGAGGAGGCTGGCCGGGGCTGTTGGTAGGGGATAGATGAGAAGGAGTGGTGGTGGTGAAGGGTGGCTATGGCGGCGGGTTGCAGTCGGGGGGGGGGGGGTCGTCGAGAGGGGAGAGAAGGACGGAGGATGAGCGGGCGGAGCTGCTCCGGCGGGGGTCGGCTCACCGCGGGGAGGCGGAGGACAGGGAAAGGGGTGGCGGCTATCGGCTAGGGTTAGGGCTAGGTTTAGGTTTTGGGGATTTTGGTGGTATTTAATTTTAGGTAAAGAAAAAAAATTAGAAAAAGTATATTTATACATGTAAAAATTTGGGCTTGGGTTAATGCTCCTTGGCTTGGGCTTCGTCTCTCATGGGGATGTTGGGAGGGCTAGAATTTTGCATTAATTAAATGCAAGGATATGTTTAATATACGGGGCGATGTGCGTGCATTGCACATCCCAAAAATTATGAAAAAATCCACGTGAAGGGAAAATTAAGTTTCTTCACGTATTGTCCAATGGTGGGGATATCTCACGCATTTTTGCATAAAAGCCCCCAATAATTAGAAAATTGCACAATGGTAGAAATTAGATTTTAATTGATTAAACCGAATGTGCACGATGTTCTGAAATTAATTAGAAGTACAGGGAAATAAAAATAGGTGGAACAAAGGGTCTGGGACGTAGAGGATACAGAGTAGAATATTAATAAAATTTGGGTTGTACAAAATGGTCAAGATTATGTCCCCTATTTCGATTGGAACGCACAAGGGTACAAAGTCAGGATTATGTTTAGAATTAGGAAATAACGTCCGTGACATTTATTGTGCGACTAAAATATCGCACCAGAAAGCATGATTATAAATTATACAAAGGTCAAAATAGATGATGGTCAAGTCTAGGACAGGGTTGTGAAATTTGCAGATGGGCAATGACTAGCGTAGTGCTCCAATTAATGAAGCAACGGTAAGTTGCGCTAAGCGTTATAAAATATCGCATAATTAAATAGTTTCCGTGTTCTAATTCTAATTGGTTCAAACTAGCCCTAATTTCACTACCTAAGCCAAGTAGCCCTAATTTCGGGTAAGGGGGTTTACAAAAACTCCAGAAAGTTTGGAAAAAAATAGAAGGACTTCAGACTGGAATGAGAAAGCATCAAGATGGATCGTTGAGATTTGGGAATCGATTGTGCGTGCCCAGTGGAGACTTAAGAATAGAGGTTATGTCAGAAGCTCATAACTCTCAATATTTCATTCATCCTGCCAATACCAAAATGTGTAAGGATTTGAAACAAAAATTTTGGTGGCATAGAATAAAATGGGAAATTATCATATTTGTGTCCAGATGTCTCATTTTTTAGCAAGTGAAAGCAGAACATCAGAGAACAATATAACTTCTTCATCCCTTACCAATACCCGAATGAAAATGAGAGCATATCACAATATATTTTGTGAGTGGGTTACCCAAGACACAAAGTGGTAAAAATGCTATCTGGGTTATTATAGATAGACTCACTAAGTCATCTCGATTCCTACCATTCCGGGTAGGACAAATGATAGAAACACCGGCAGAGAAGTATTTGAAACAGATTGTCAGTCAATACGGGGTACCAATACGTATAGTTTTCAGATCGAAATACCAGGTTTACTTCGTATTTCTGGAGAAGTCTGTAAGAGAACGTTGGTACTCAGTTGAAATTCAGCTCTGCTTATCATCCCCAAACAGATGGTCAGTTAGAAAGGATAATTCAAACTCTAGAAGATATGTTGAGGGCATGTACATTAGACTTTGGAGGATCATGGGATGATCACTTACATTTGGTGGAGTTTTATTATAATAATAGGTATCAGGCCAGTATCAAGATGGCTCCTTTCAAAGCTTTATATGAAAGAAAGTGAGGATCACCAATATGTTGGACGGATGTAAGAGAAAGACAATTACTAGGTCCGGAACTAGTAACACAGACAGTGGACAAGGTAAAAGCAATAAGAAGTCATTTACAAGCAGCTAAAGATAGACAGAAGATATGGGCTAACAAGCATCGAAGAATATTGGAATTTTAACCTAGTGATCATGTATTCTTGAAGATTTTACCAACAAGGGGAACAATCAGATTTGGAACTCGAGGAAAGCTAAGTTCGAGATATATTGGGCCATTTGATGTACTAGAGAAAATTAAAAATGTATCTTACAAGCTGGCCCTACCACCGACATTAGAGGGAATAAATAATGTATTCCATGTATATCAACTTCAAAGATATGTACCGGATCCAAATCATACACTAGACCATTCAAAGATCACTTTGGACCAACTCTACGCATCGAGCAAAATCTTTTGGAATACTGGATCGTAGAGACAAGATACTTCCAAATCGGATTATTTCATTAGTTCGAGTAGCTTGGAGCAGGGAATCTCCATGAGAATTGACGTGGGAGAAAGAAGAGGACATGCGGAACCAGTATCCGTATTTATTTACTGATCAAGGTTGGTTATCTTTTAAGACTTGCTTTAGTTGCTAAGTCTAATTCTGAGGATGAAATTTTTATAAGGAGGGTAGAGTGTCATAATTGCATATTCTTTTTAGATTAATGATATATTTATGTATATATATATATACCAATATATAGAGGTTTATGCAAATTTTAGTTTACAAATTTGTATTATTATAAATTCAGGATGTAGAAGGGTTTTATTTTAAAAGGGTAAGTTGAGTAGGTTAATGGAGAAGAGAGCCTCCACCGAATATTAACCCTTTCCCTTTGACTCATCACCCAACTTTAATAGCTGGCTCTCTCTCCTTCTTCCTCATTTTTCCATGAGAAACATGGCACCTCCCCCTTCATTTTCCATTTCCAACACCACCACACCTGTACCATCTCCATTTCCTACATATTCCTTTTCGTCTCCTTT
>JAYESA010000008.1:185753814-185836314 GCA_036927795.1 Iris macrosiphon
TGTTCTCTAAATTGCATTATCATATAGAAAATTTGATTGTGATTGTGATTGATTGACGATTTCTTATCGAGGTGTGCTACTTGCTAGTCCAGCTGGTACGTAAGCTGTTCCGGTGCCGTAATTCATTTATTTGTCCTTGTTTGGTGTAGGGGTAGATTACTACACTGATGACATGTTACGGAATTTAGTTGACGATGCAGATATTAGTATATTTAGGATAGATAGTATTCTAAACACTATATATATAAATCAAATAGTTTATTATCTTCATTTCCTTTATGCACTCTAACTTATATACAATTTCATGACTCCATAATTTTATTTTATTTTTTTACCGTTCTTGACCGAGGACTTGCATGTCGTGACCTAGTATTGTTTACTAGGGGAAGAAGAAATGCCAGACGAGATGTTTCTCCTATACACTGTAGACAAAGTCGAGAAATGATCATTGGGTAGCATGTCAAGGATCCAGCAGAGTACACTTTGTAAATGATATGTAAATTAAATAATTTGTAAGACTTGGAGAAGGTTATGTAAATAAACTAGTATGGTTAATATGTATAAATATATGAAATTCTGGATGTATCATTAGATGTTCTATACTTAACCTAGAATATTATAGGCGACAATCGCTGATACGAGTACGGGTGTATTCGAATGAGGTATAGCTTGGAGATGTAGTACGTACCCGGTCTACCGTATTCTGGGAAGCGGGGCGTGACACAACTGATGGTTGACTTGTCCATCCTTGAATTGAGGTAATAAAGGGCTAGTATTCCTTCTGCAAATCGTGAATTAGGAATCGCCGTAGCCGAGCTTCACTAATTTTCTCATCCGTGTCTAATTCTTAAATTTTAGCAAAAATGTTTTTAACCCGTAAGAAATATTCTGAAATTGACATACCTCCTTGTGTCGTCATTGCTGATTCATTTTCCAAGAACTGCAACATTGCCGTGTTCTTCTTGGAAAATAACCTTTCAAGAGCCCCCCATACTTCCTCTGGCGAACTAACATCATGAACATGATCAATGAACACTTTGCTAATAGATGTTCTCAAAGCAAACAAACTCTTTCAACATTTGATCTTCCATTTCCTTCGTGGTTCAACATTGTCAGGAGTGTCATTTGGGATACGTGCGTCAGAACCAGAAACTAGTTCCCATAGATCTTGACCTTGAAGATAAGCCTCCATACACATTCGCCAATAATTGTAGTTTGTGCCTACAAGCTTCTCGACACCAAATGGTGTTGGAGCTGCTTCCCCTATTGATTAACTCCATTTAGCTGGATAATAATTCCCTTTCCGAGCTGTAAACTTCTCCAACAAGACACACTTGATAGACAAGAAGAGTGAAATAACAAAGAATCTTAACGTGGCTTTGATACCATGATACAAAATAGACAACAGAGAATTATTACACAGGAAGTGGATATTGGAGAGTAATGAAATGTATTATTGAAAAAATCCAGGAATGGTTACATCAGATTGTTCTATTTTATAGTCATATAAGCATAACAAACTCTCCTAAAATAAACACCAACTATTTGCAAAATTTTCTACCAGCATAGAGTAGAATACTCTCTTATTGACACATTGCTGCAGACTTGGTCTATACCCAGAATAATAGAAACAGAAAAATAACTTCATACCACCAAACTATAAGATGCCCTAATTTGTAAGACATTTTTCTTTTGGAGGATAATGAAGAATCACGCTGTAGAATAAAAGAAAAAAAAAGCTGATAGTGAGTCATCTGCACATCAGTTTAACGATAGTTTTTTAAATTTTAATTGAAGCTGTAGTTGGTGGAGCTCAAGAAAGACAGCTGTCGTGGCAGCGTGTCGATTCACAAGTGGCAATCTCGAGCACGAGATAGCGACGCCAACAGTGGTGGTGTCCTTCGGGAGATGCCATTGGACCGACCGATCTGTCAAAAAATATTCAATCTTTTCCTTCCACCATGCTTCCGTATATGTCACATTTTCTTAACATTATCTTTGTCGTTGTCGTTGTTTCGGAGGAAATTTGAGGGGGGGGGGGGAATAGAAAAACTAAAAATATTTTTTCAAAATTGAGAGAAATGAAAAAAAAAAAATTGGAAGAATTTATCCAACCAATTTCTAAATAGTAATTTTATATTTATTCCACAAGAAACATAATTTTATTTTTTTTATTTTTCCTTCTCATCAGAACAAGGGATTTAAAAATTAACATTATCTTAATTTTACTCTCCTTCATTTTTATTATCCTCTATTTTTTTTTTCTTCCTAAAACAAAATCCCAAACACACCCGAATTGCTGAACTCTTACCTTCTAATCAAGGTTAAATTAAACTGTTTAATAAGAACAACTAAGATGTCTCTCTGCCAAGGCTAAACACTGTTCATGGCACATCAGATTGTTAAAAGCCCATCACACTCTGTTGGACTTTCTACACATTAAAAGTATAGGCCGATCAACTCGGCCCAAAGTATAATTCTCACGTCATAGCAACAATGGCTTTCATTGGCCTACAGACGTAAAGTTAGGCCAATGGTTCATTCGTATAGGAAACTTCTTTTCGAAGTGTAACATTATTGCTGGCCTGCTAAAATTGTTATACCCAGTTGACATAAGTGTACCATGGATAGACTGCTTAGGCATTCTCCAGCAGCTAATGCTTAAACATTGTACTAGATTGTCTATTATGTCCTTTACAAGAAATTTTTTTAGGTAACATGCAGGTATATCACTACTAAAATACTACCATATATAGATACGTTTTCGTCGCTGACCATCTACAAACCCACAATGAACTAACAGTAGACTTGCAGTTCATCACTGATCCATTGATCCCTTGCTATGATTGTCTATTAATAGTACGTGCAGCTTAGCGGTGGACGTCGTAGCAACCAACTAGTGGCGGATTATATGCTTAGTATAAACATATAGTTAGTGACAGATTATTTGTTGTTGATTTGTCATCTTTTGCTTAATAAATAGCGACGGATTATTCGTCATTGATTCGTCATCTTTTGCTTCATAAACAATTGCAAATTAAATCTGTCGCTAAAATCATTACTTAGGACAATTTCTATCTAGGCTCATATTCATTTAAAATAATTCCCAAAAAGTTCTCTCCCCACCAACCAGAGATCCCCTATGCCTTGAACTCCTCTGGCACATCCCCCAGTCCTCTATGACACCGACCCCCTGCCCCAAGTACTCGACCTCCTCGGGTCAGTGAGCCACGCACTAACAGAATAACACATATTAGCGACATCCAAAACGCGTCACTAATATGTAAACTAACGTCGCTAAAATAATTTGGCGACACAAATAGCAACGTTTTTACATTGTCGCATATTACATTATCGCTGACAACAAAAACGTCGCTAGTCGTCGCTGTAGCAACGTATATTTGCGACGAGAAGACGTCACAGAATATACGACGATTAGAGACATGTAGTCGTTAAATTGGCGACGTAAGCTTTGGTCGCAACACGTCTCTATATTTGTGATATTATGAGCAATATTTTGCTACAACAATACTGACATGACAAGTTTTGTCATGTCAGCATGTTAGCGACGTCTAGCGACGTACTAGCGACGTCCATGGTACCAGGTAGCGACGTTATGATGCTTGTTAGCAACGTAACTGTACGTCGATGAACGTCGCAAAACGTCGCAAAATTGAAAAAAAATTAAATATGATGCAGTTTATAAAATATTTTCCAATAGAACTCTACCTGCAGTTATAAAATTACATTTTATATAAATATACCCGGAGCAACCCTCCGTTGAATTTTTTGGGTTCGCTGACCCCTTCGATAGAACACTCAACACCGGTAAATTCACATACAATTAATATGAATAATAAACTAAACTCACATAGAAATAAATCTACAAAATTATATTACACTAAATATGTCCCAAGAAGTAGATAAATAAATTTAAAATAAGTGTCACATACATCTCAGAATGTAATAAAAAGTATAAAATAAATACATCAAAGACCCAATAATGGGCTAATACACACAAACACACTAAAATATGTCATGTAACGATCCGCTCCGCTGAACCCGGAGGGTCGATTCAAATGGCACAAGTATAGCGAACCAACTCGCCTTGCTCAGCGAGATGGCTTGTTCGATGCAAATTCATTAATACTTGGATTTTTGAATGGAGTTCAGACTTAGACTTTCAGAGGCACGCTCGGAGTCTCGCTCGACCGATGCGATTCATCGCTAAGGTGGGTGGCTCCGGTGAACCTGTCCCTATTTAGCTGTACACTAAAAAAATGAATGATACATGCTAGTTTTCAGGCGATAACCTTTGCAGGCTAATAAAATAAGAAGAACGCACATAGCTAAGGGGATAACCCCGCCTTATCATTGTATAGAACATGGAGATCTTACTTACTATTTGCGTAATCGGGCTATTGAGTTGAAATATAATAGCTTCTTATATATATGCCACAAAAGTAGTTTGAGTTCAAACTGAGGCATCACACCGCACGAAACATGACACGGGATAGAGTATAATCATGTTGCATACATAAACGAGGAAGACTATTAGGTAGTCGTTCCGAGTCAGGAGAAGGAAAGAAAAGAAAGTACTCGGGATATTCAGATCACCGAGGCAGTCTCTAATCAGGGAGCTGCGTAAAGAAGAAATATCTGAGTGTAGTCCTCGGCAAGATTGAACCAAGTTGTTTCTCGGTTAGGATTGAAAGTAGAGGAGTAGTTGCATGGTCACAGACAACTGGTTGCGCACCAGGTAGAGATGAGTTCTCGACACGATTGCTGAGACATCTGAATCATGTCGGCCCGGGAGCACAATGCCAGTGTAGTCCTGGTAATACGCTAGCTAAAGACTAGCGGGCGAGTACGGGACATCCAGCAAGGCTTGCTACCGACCTGGATGGTCGCTGACTCGTCGGATGGTTTGGGACACCCAACATGGCTAGCAATCGAGCTGGAAAGACAGATGTTCTATCCCAGATCTTGTCCAATATGGCTAACGGAGCCAATGACCTTCATATAGATAAGTCATGCTTGCATAGCGGCTATCCCCATTCAGAAGAGGAGTAACATGAAGGAGTATAATTATACGGCACTTTGCATATTTAAAATGGATGCACGGTAACAAACATAGTTCGAGTAGAATGGGTCTGAGGCAGAGAAACAAACATAACACTTGGATTTTATAGATGTTCTTTGTTATTAAGTAGACCATTATTCATATTGCTGCATATTACAGGAATGGCCGAATGGTAAGAAACGGTAAGACGAACTCAGTTGTTTATTATTATGACACTCTTGAGCAGACACGTATATTACTTTTATTATATTGTCATATAACTGATCCTAAGACAAAAGACTAGAAAGACAACATAATCAGTCGGTGTACATAACTAATGAACGTGCTTATTTTGTGGTGTGGGCGAGAGGCCTCCCTACTAGTGCATTCAATGTACTGATACCCAACTAGATTGCATGCAGGGTGCAGGGAAAACTCGTACGGATTCGGAGAACGCTTAACGAAATGAGGCTCTGGACTGAACTTGGCATCTTGGAGCGTAGCGCGCGGACCTGGAGCTCACATATATGAGACATAATTTATGGGAACATCATCATCCAGATTATTTGAATCAGTTCAAAGCCTAAGGGCATATTCATTGTAGGGAGAGAGAGCATGAGCGATTTGTAATCTCGGCCTAGCATCGCTTGTAATCTTTACTTCATATTAATAAAGAGCTTATTTTAGATTCAATACTTGCGGGAGCGCTGGTGTGGTAATTCACGCCTAGCAGGGACGGTCGATTCCTGCAGGAGATCGGGACGTGATATTTTGGTATCAGAGCACGACTTTACATCCTTGGAATTCGTATCGATTCTCTCAGTTTTGAACTTGTGTATTAAAAAAGTGATAGATGCTCTCTCTCGATGTTCGATGAATGTTTCATACAATAAGTCTAAATATTTTTGAAAAGTGAGTGTGAACGATATGATTGCTTGAACGAAATTATGATGCGAGGGCCTTTGTGCCAACCTGTGTCAGACATCATGGTAATAGACTCGTGTTAGAAATAACAAGTTATATGTCATCCCGAATGCCAATACGAGAACACCAAGAGGATTAGTCTGCAAGATAGAATATCGTTCGGACAGTCGCCTATGTACACAGCCTTTTGGCCAAGTTGTGTTGAGTATTGTGCGCCAAGACCCTTAGTGCTAGTGGGTTACAACAAGATTTGGATATTATTCGGATAAGAGTAAAGTCGAACTTATAATGGATATCGGTAGAGATGTTATCGGAGTACCGTTAAGGCGAATAATGGAAACCGAGTTGGATCTTGAGATAAGGTTTGGACAGTTATTCATAGAGATAAGTTATGAGTCAAAACATAGTTTGTATGTAGGACTATGGGTAGAGGTGCATACAAGCCTAAGATAGTTTAGGTGACAAATAGGGATCATGCTAGAGTTATAAGGAACGAATTGGATATACGAGTGAACAATGCGAATGCAATTCAGGAGTTAATAGGATGACTCAATTCTTGAGTCGTGTATGCGATAATCTCTGGATCGAATAAGCAAATTGGGGATAGAATGAGTTAGAAAGATTCATAGAGTATAGCTTGAACCCTGAGTGGTGTATTGGTCGGCTTAGAAATATTCGAACGAATCATGAATTTTGGAGTATTAAACGAGTCTAGCCACAAGCGAAGAGATTGTGTTAAAGCCTTAATATAAATAACCAATGCCTAGCAAGTAAGCGAACTCGAAGGAAGCATGCAAGATTAGATTCGAACGAGTTAAAATAAGTTGAACAAGGGATAAGGCTTACATCGGATAAGAATTTAGAGTAATTTTGAATTGAAACAAACGAATTAAAACTTGAGTTGAGATGGAATAATCAAGGATGCGATCGGATTTAGTGCAATTGAAAATAATGACATGAACGAATGATAGCGCATATAAAAAATTTAGAATTGAGTAGGATATCGCTCGATAGAGTTTGGTTTGAGCACGAATGCTATAGTTTTGAATTTGGGAAACTTTAGATCATAACAATTGTTGGAAGATAGTACGGATTGAAGCAAGTTAGCAAAATTACGATTTGAGGATTGAGAAAGGCGATAACGGATTTAATCTTGAATTTGAATGAATGATCTTGAATCGAGTTCGAAGGGTAACACTTGACAACAGGCCTAGACGAGATCGATTATTCTGCGAGAACGCTGACGTGGTTATTTTACGTCCGACGAGGATGATCGAACTCGCAGGAACATGTTCGAAGATGTTATGAATGAATTCGATAAAATAGAACGTATCGACAGTGAATAGACTTGGATTTGGGATTTGAACCTACTTGTTTGAGGAATGCTAGAAGTAGACTATAAAATATTAAAACAATAACATTAAAGTTGGATGATTTGACTAGACAAATTTTGATTACGACAAGAACAGTTGTTAGATGAACATAACTTGATGGATCAATGAACAACTTGGGATGAAACAAAGAGTGACGATAAGGTGTCTGTTCGTTCGATGATAACCAAAATATTTGACCTTCTTGTCTTGTGCGACTACAACTCCTTACTCGCACATGCATCACGCCCGAATTAGGACAATTATCCCACAAAAGCGTTGGCATGGTGATTTTACGTCCGACGGGGATGATTGAACTTGTGGAAGACCAGAACGTGATAATTGAAGGATCATTTTGACTTGTGGTTCGACACGATAAGATAATTTTCAGAATACAAGTGAATCAAAGGTATTTTGGGGATGAGTTAGTCTAAGAATATGAAGCATGACGCTCGATGGTTTAGTGAACGGATACGTGAATTGTGTTGTACGACTTAGAATTTATGATCGAGATCGAAGAGATAGAAATCGAATATTGACTTGGTGGTCTAGACTTAGAAAAGATTAGATATATGGATCATATCAGGTGTTTAAGGAGATAGACTATGCAAATCGTTAGGTTGGACATGCGACGTGGATATATCGTGGGTTCGGTTGAACGAACGTGTTGATGTGATAGGATGATCTATGCTCGATGTTTAGAAATCTGAGTAAAACGAGCTTGGATAGAATACCTGAGTAAAAGAACAATAGTTTGACCTTAGGGTATTTGGGGCGAGCATTGTGCAACGCGATTGTACGATGAGTCTCAAACTGTACCTATGACCTTGTGAGATGACCTAGTGGCTAGGCAAACGATCCTATGCCTTGAGTTAAACTGGAGTGGCTTATTTCAGAGTATCTTTCAGAAAAATAATAGAACTGGGGCAACGAGTCTTAGAGTTAGGACTTGAAACTGGGAGTGTATACTAGTGACGTTGGCGTTAAAATGAACGCAATGGGAGATAGGACTTGGGTGATAATTGATTTGGTTGGATTGGCTATACGACGGTGAGGAATAAGACAGTATTAGAGAATTGTCGGACGGAACTCTTATGATTTAAAATTGGTGATATTCGAGATAAGTTGGCACAATGAGTTAAATTGTTTCTTGGAATATGTGCGTTGCTAGTAATGCAAAACTTGAATTTGGGTGAGATTGGAGTAGACGATAACTAAAATGAACCAGAGTTCAATTTTTCGTGTAGCAAAATGATCGGCGATTCAAAAGATTTTTCACGAGTAGCTTGTCCGACTTAGCTGTCACTAAGCTTGGTTGAAATATACATATTTGGGGGACGCCTTAAATATGGGTACGATCCAGGCTTAGCGATATGCATAATTCAAATGCAGCTACAAATGAAGATGTTCGAATTCGCATGGACGAGTATGGAAACTGAAGTAAGTTAGCCTCAACCTAGACTCATAAATGGGAGATTGTAACATTCCCCATGCGATCGAGATAATTCTATGCTAAGTCACGGTAAGAGACTGAGTTTGGGAACGCAATGATTGAATAATTGAATTATTTAATAAAAGTGGTTAAGCACACATGCAAAAAGGAACGAGTAAATAAATAGAAAGTTAAGTTCGATTGGATCAAAGACGTGAAGGATTAGAACGTACCCCAAGTGGGCAATTTAGCTCTGCGCTAAGGCACAATAAAGACAGAGTCAGAAAATGTAGACAATTTAATATGACGACCTTGGCTGACAGTAGATTTACTTTGAGAGATTGGACGGTGACTCAGAGAGATATTAATGCAAACGAGATTGGAAAATTAGCTCAGATTCGAGATTTTGGGTTTAGGCGTAATTATGGGTTTCGATAAGCAACGTCAAGTAATCGGTCGGATGCGTTGGGTTCGTATGGATAGAATATAACAGTTAGGCAAGTCCACCCAAAATCTGAGTTTTCTAGTGCCTATTGAGTTATAGAATACCCCGTGTTTGAGTAATATAGCCCTGTGCCAGGAGCAATAGATTTGAGTCGGGAGTGCAACGATTAAGTTGAGTATAGTTCGATAGCATTGAATGATAGAGTCGTTCAATGAGAATTAGCTAAATATGTGCGTAATGCGTGGTGAGAAAATAAATGAATATAGTATTAAAACAGTCCTTGGAAGTTAGACATGATGTATAGAGTTTGGTTTAGAATTTGTGCGATAAAACAAGTTTTGCTCAAGAAGTCTCGAGGACGATACTTGTTCTGAGTGGTGTATAATGTAATGACCCGCTCCGCTCAACCCGGAGGGCTGATTCAAATGGCACAAGTGTAGCAAACTGACTCGTCTTGCTCAGCGAGATGGTTCATTCGATGCAAATACATTCATACTTTGATTTTTGAATGGAATTCAGACTTAGACTTTCAGAGGCGCGCTCGGAGTCTTGCTCGACCGATGCGATTCATCGCTAAGGTGGGTGGCCCCGGTGAACCTGTCCCTACTTAGCTGTACACTAAGAAAATGAATGATACATGCTAGTTTTCAGGCGATAACCTTTGTATGCTAACAAAATAAGATGAACGCGCATAGCTAAGGGGATAACCCCGCCTTATCATTGTATAGAAAATGGAGATCTTACTTGCTATTTTCGTAATTGGGCTATTGGGTTGAAATATAATAGCTTTATACATATGCGACAAAAGTAGTTTGAGTTTATACTGAGGCATCGCACCGCAAGAAACATGACACGGGATAGAGTATAATCATGTTGCATATATAGACGAGAAAGACTATCAAGTAGACGTTCCGAGTCAGGAGAAGAAAAGAAAAGAAAGTACTCGGGATATCCAGATCACCGAGGCAGTCTCTAATCAGGGAGATGCTTAAAGAAGAATGATCTGAGTGTAGTCCTCGGCAAGATTGAACCGAGTTATTTCTTGGCTAGGATTGAAAGTGGGGAAGTAGTTGCATGGTCACGGATAACTGGTTGCGCACCAGGTAGAGATGAGTCATCGACACGATTGCCAAGGCATCCGAATCGTGTCAGTCCGGGAGGACAATGCCAGTATAGTCCTGGTAATATGCTAGCTGAAGACTAGCGGGCGAATACGGGACATCCAATAAGGCTTGCTACCGACCTGGATGGTCGCTGACTAGTCGGATGGTTCGGGACGCCAAGCAAGGCTAGCAAACGAGCTGGAAAGACAGCCATCCATCCCAGATCTTGTCCAATATGGCTAACAGAGCCAGTGACCTTCATATAGATAAGTCATGCTTTCATAGTGGCTATCCGCATTCAGAAGAGGAGTAACCTGAAGGAGTATAATTATATGGTACTTTGCATATTTAGAATGGATGCACGGTAACAAACATAGTTCGAGTAGAATGGGTCTGAGATATAGACACAAACATAATACTTGGATTTCATAGATGTTCTTTGTTATTCAGTAGATCATTATTCATATCGCTGCATATAACAGGGAAGGCCGAATGGTAAAAAACTGTAAGACGAACTCATTTGTTCATTATTATGACACTTTTGAGCAGACACGGATATTACTTTCATTATATTGCCATGTAACTGATCCTAAGGTAAAAGACTAGAAAGACAGCATAATCAATCAGTGCACATAACTAATGAACGTGCTTATTTTATGGCGTGGGCGAGAGGCCTCCCCACCAGTGCATTCAATATACTGATACCCAACCAGATTGTATGCAGGGTGCAGGGGGAACTCGTACGGATTCAGAGATCGCATAAAGCAATAAGCCACCGGACCGCACTTGGCATCTTGGAGCGTGGGGCACAGACCTGGAGTTCACATATATGAGACATAATATATGGGGACATCATCATCCAGATTGTTTGAATCAGTTCTAAGCCTAAGGGCATATTCATTGTAGAGAGAGAAAGAGAGAGCATGAGCGACTTGTAATCTCGGCCTAGCGTCGCTTGTAATCTTTACTTCATATCAATAAAGAGCTTGTTTTGGATTTAATACTTGTGTTTATTTTATGATTCTACTATGACGACTCTGCGCACTAGTTTTCAACGGCCGTTTCGATATTTGCCTCACGCGGGCGCAACTCCAGGCTCACGCGGTATCGCGTTTCGATGGAAACAATCATCTTGGGAAGCGCTGGCGCGGTGATTTGCGCCCTGCGGGGACGGCCGATTCCTGCAGGAGATCGAGGCGTGACATGTCCAAAAAAGAACTACTCAAGAGGAGCACCGCCGTGCATCTGGGATAGAAAAAACTCATACTGCTCCTGTGAAAGCATTACTGATGTCGATGGAGGAGGCAGTGATAGAGGCGGTGTCGAAGCCGACGAACCAGAAGGACGTATCTGCTCCAACGCTAGCAGTCGAGCATTGTATGAATCTATGGCAAATACTATCCTCAAGATTTAAATAACCCACATCAAATTTTATATCACGATCTCCAACTATCATAATCTCCTCTAGATTTTGAATAATAAACAATTCTAATCAAATCTTATTCATATTCTCAACTTAAGAAATTCGCACTCTTCAAATTTTATATTTAATTTCCATCCTCAATATTTCAAATAGGTGATCCAACAATCCAAATTCAACTTTTAATTCAAATCATTAAATTATAAAATTTTAAATCTAATTTACCAATTGTTCAAGTCTAAAATTCTATATTTACCCTCAAATTTTAAATCGATGATTCAACCTTCAATATTCAAAATTTAAATCATATTCTCAAAGTATAAATATTTGGTCCGCAATATCAAGATTTTAAAATTCATTAAATCCTTATCGTCTTAATCATTCTTCTAAAAATTCTTAAAATTTAAAATGACTTAAATATCTCAATCTAATCTTACTTGATCACAATCTAAAAATATTTTACCTCAAGTTGACAATGCAACTTCTACCCAACTTAGAATTTACCCATCTATCACATAAGGCTATACATTTAAGAAGAACTTCCTCAAATTACTTAATCGTGTTATTCAATCCTCAAAAAATTTAACACCAAATATATCACATGTGATATGCCCTTAATTACAAAAGATAGTCACCAAGTAACGCGATTGGTCTATGGGGTATATCTAGTACTCTCCGTGTATCAAACTTATACCAAGCACGAGATTTTGTCTTTCCGAAATAGGGAAAGACGAAAAACAATAATAAAGAATTCAAGGAGGAGGTAATAGAATGCAAGTACGGGGTTCAAGGCGATTAAAGAATTCAAAAGAGAGTTATCAAGGCAGTTGCGGATTGAAATCCTATTTTGGTAAATTTTTATTTGCATGTTCATATCGGAACAATTATGAAACTGATAAGATATGCTCGAACATATCTAAAGGGCAAGTATATTCTACTAGTCAACTATATATCTCAATCCACGTAAAGTAGTCATGCGAAGAGCGAACCGAGTGCACTAAGGTTGTCCAGACCATAATACACTGATTCTGATTTAGACAATGTATTATTAGGCGTCCCCAATAACACATATGTCATTAACAAGCTCGATAAAAGAATAAGCTTGCAAAAGTAGGCTATAAAATAGCAGCATAAGTCGAGGTAGTACAAAAAATATAAATACGTTGGATTATGATGAAAGAAGGTATAAAATAATTCAAGTTTACAAAGAAGATAAGACTCGTTCGCTGTTGTGCCTCTACAGTTGCCATACTAACTTCCGACTAACTTCTTGTCTAAGTCTCTAGTCGACCAAATGGGGGTATGGGCCTATAAGTTCTATAGTCTGGATAGATACTATCTTCTTATGCTAGCATATAGTTTATGTCATTCAATTATACTTCATTAATGAGTCAAAAAGGACTATGTGATACTAGGTTGTGAGGCATACTATCCAACTTACAAGAATTAACTAATATTGTAACTGCCTTAAGGGGATTCTATAAAATAACATTGTCCTTGTAAATAAAGTAGAACTCTTATTGGGGTACACGAGAAAAAGATCTTGGTACCTATTAGGGTATCCTATTGCATTATAAAACTCCATAGGTAATGGTCATCTTAAGTCTTAATCATAGTGCTTATAGAACAAAAGTGTTAATATTAAGAATGAAGAAGTTACTGGCTCTCAAGTGAGAAAGGATATAACCTGTATTGAGATATGGATACAAATTACATGATTTGAATCTAAAGTATAATCATAAAATTATAATCTAAATGAGAAACCCAACTATCAAGTTCTAACTACTAAGCACATAATTTCAAAATTCAAGATTCAAGATTAACAACTATAATCCTAGCAACTAGATATCCTAACATAAAAGAAAATTACTTGGCCTACAATCAGAACGGTTAGGTGGCACGAATTGAAAGATGAAGGAAAAGTTTTAGTCGTTGCACAAATAGCGAACGTTAAGGTTTCGGAGGAATAATATATGAAATTAAATAGAGAGACTCTTGATAATATCATGGTTTCTTAAGGAAATGTGGTATACTAATCTCTGTGTTCGAGGTATGATCAAGGAAAAAGTGTTCTATTCATGCCTCTTGGTTTCCTAAGGTACTATTCTGCTAATATCAAGACAAGAAGCTAAATTTATAATACTATCTCACTATGAAAGTTAGGTTTAGTCCTAATATTCAACCTTGGATTTCTATTGGTTTCTCAATTCTAGGGTCAAACGATATGGTCAAATTTCTAACTAACCCTAGTAGTGTCTATACTACTCTCATGTCCTTCATAAATATATCAAGGAATAGTGGTCAATTAATCTACAGGTAAGGGATGCTAGGGTTTATTAGGTATTCTAAACTTAGTAATGTGTCAATATTCTAGTTGTATTATTAGTAAAAATATTACCCTAATTATCATCCTAACAACAAGAATTCATATATTCTAGCAGAAGGCTATACTCAAAAAACTATTAGGGAAGTACATGAATCAAGTATGATGCAATTATTTAAATAAAACGGATTGGAAGGAAGGTGAGTCATAGTCAAATGTGGATGAGATCTTATACTCTAATCCTATTTGCAGGCTTGCTCGGTACAGTAACGTAACCGAGACAATATAATCTCGACAATATACTCTCGACCTGCATGGGTCACCACTAAAAATATGTCACGCCCCAATCCCAAAATACATAGGACTAGGAATACGTAAGCATGCCAACCGTATGTATATGGAGACTCCAATATATGGAAACCATATCACATACGTACGTTGTATTATAAACAATAATTCACAAGTGGTATATATTTGTCACAAGTCACAGGGCATAACTAAATCTCATCCACAAAAATCATAAAGAAATAAATAGCCAGTCAACTATATAATTGAATCAAGTATAAGATGCTTGATAAGAACAAGTAGTTTGGTGGAGACAAATCCACTACCAAACTAGAAAATAAGAGAAACAAGATAAGTACATCTAATGATCAATGAGGCTCGAAGAGAAGACTTCCTCGAAAGAGAGATAAGTAGCAAGTCCTGATCCGTACTCCTGTGAATAGTCATGATCGTCTATACCTGAAAAGGACCAGGTCCTCAGAGGGACGCAACAAGATACATAGAAGTATGCCAATAAAATACTGAAAAATAAACATCCAAGGGTCGCCTAACCATCTATGTGAATGCACTTTGAGAACAACTTTCCAACATGTGGGCTATCTGGCCAAAATGGGATTGGCATGATTCTCTCAGAGAATCAGGGCCCTACAAAGCATGACGTCTTTTAAATGTCAGAGGCCGCCTGATAATAATAATATAGGGGTCATCATGACCGCACATCTCCGGTGGAGCGTACGGGTTACACAAGAAAAGTGCAAAGGAGCCCAAACGACTCACTTGTTGTCCTTCCATCCCATGCTCTAAGCATATCATATCCATGACACGATAAGATCTCTAATAACTGCCAAGTCTTCTAACATATCTCTATTAGCAGTTATTTTCTATCGCACGTCCCATACGTACTAATGATCAGTCAATACGTAAATTCGTGATCCATATGAGACTCATAACTCGTGTAAGAAATGTGTCACAGGCAAATGAAATATCAGAATGCCTCATGATCATGTGGTGGTCTCGTAAAACTAGGTCGACATGCATAATATATAATAAAAATAAGGTACGACACCACCGTCGTTGCACCCAAGTTATTCTTGGACGCGCAGTTTATATAGCAGTTAAAATATATGAACTAAATAATAGAAATAAAATGCTTGCAATATGTGGAATATAAATCACAGTACAATAGTAAGGTATACTTGCCTGGCAAGAAGGTTGCATAGTATAAATGTCCAGATGTCAAGCACAAGGGATCAGAAACTATGGTCTCCGAATGAACGTCTCCAGATGCTAAAATAAATATCACCAATGTTTCCAGAATAAGTGAGATAGCTAGAAAATACTACCCTTTCATCCAAATTGGACACAGGGACAAAACGATAATTTTGGGTCAAAGCGGGTTCTACATGTGGGCCACTTTGCATCGAAAAGCGTGCCAGAGGTAAAGGTCTCTAAATGGGACAAATTATAAGTCAAATAAATTCTAAACGTCGATACGAATTCAACGATATGTCCAATTTTGGATTCCGGTGAGCCGGACACAAATTTGCCCTTAAAGTCAACCGTGGGACCCGCGAATAGGCGGCTTGGTCAACTGTCTCAGAATCGCATGAAACTTGGGTCACAGGATCAGCGTGATACCAAGAATACAATGGCGTAAGTTTTGTCACATTCCGATGAGTGTATACAAAATGGGGTAATATTTTGCAAAAGTTGCGATACGAAAACTTTTTACTGATACGGGTTGATTTCGACGCACACACAAAATGGGCTTAGGGGTATTTAGTGGTTTGTTTGGTTTAGTGTTATTAGGAATAGGTTAGTTTAAGGAATTAGTTTTTAGGTTTAAGTTTTATTTCATTTTCTTTTATTTTTCTTTATCCTTTCCTTTTCTTTTCCTTTTCCTTTTTCTTTTTTTTCTTTTTATTTCTCTTTTCTATTATTATTATTATTATTATTATTATTATTATTATTATTATTATTATTATTATTATTATTACTATTTATAATAACCTTATATTTGTTAACATATATTCACATATATAAATGAGAAAAATCTAAAAATAATATTTGCACACCAAATAAATTCTAGAAAATTACTTTGTAAAGTTTTAATAAAATACTACACCCAAAATATTTTATAAAATATTTTGTAATTAATAATTAGATATTTATCTAGTTATAATAAATTAAATAATTATATTATCTAATTAACTAAGTAATTAATTAAATGAATATTCAACAAAATAGGACAATAGTAAATAATATGTACATCTTACAATAGGAGAAAATGTCTGACTTGGCACAAAAAATTATGGGGTGCTAATTGTAGAAAGTTGGGATTGGAAATTAACCACAAATAAATCATATATATAAAACATTTAAATATTTAATACTTAATCTAGGGTCGTTACACTAATGTCATACTAACACCAAGGTGTCGAATTCTTGTACCACGAAAAGATCCTACAGGTAGTGTCTCCTGTGTGGGCTACTTTCTATGAAGGGCGATATAGATTTTGGGGCCATCATATATTATTAATGTTCAAACCACGGTGAAGTGTCCTAATAAATCATGGGATTTTATTTGATTTAAAAATAATCTAAAATAAATACAAGGAATACAAAATACACACAAGGTACCTATTTTTGGGTGAGGAGGAATTACACAGGGCGCATGGAACTCCATCATCCCAAAACAGCACTAACACCATGGAAAAGCTCCAAAAAATTCGAAAAACTTATTTCATTCATAAAATCTTCATTTTAACTCCAAATCAAGTAAACACAAAGTCAAAATTGCACGAAATTTAATTCTCCACAATAAGGAACAATTAGTTTTTAAAAGAAACAAATTTTAATAGATCAAAACCAAGAAAACTCATGGACCCATAAAAAACTTAAATCTTGAAACTCAAATCTACTCCAAATCATCCTTCAAAACCAAAAACTCCTAGAACTAAATTAGATGAGAACATCAAGGAGAATAATTTCCATCAAATATATTTTTAAATAACATATATATGCAAAAATCTAAAAAGATATGGCTTCACCATTAAGCAAGATGTACTTGCCTGGAGTGGCTTCTAGCTCTACTTCTCGCGGTCCAAATCACATCAACTTCTCCTTAGGGTTGGGGTTTGGAATGGAAGGAAAAGAGAAAAGGAAGGAGAAAGAAGAAAGAAAGTGGAAATAAAGAAGAATGAGGGAGAGGAGAGAAAAAACTCTCATGTATATACTAAGGGGAAAGTGAGATGGTTTAGTCATTGGTTCAACCAAAATGAACCAACCCAAGTATACAATCTACATACGGGTCCTAAATTGGGTCTCATGACAATGCCAATGGATATTCTACGGGTCTCAGGTGTAGTACCCCGCTCCGCGTTGGCACTATGTACAAGAGATATCGCTTTGCTGTCTCGAGCGGAAGCCTTCTCGAACAGCTCTCCGATCGAAATACAAGGCGATTGATCTAGGTGAGTGGGCAGAACTTTATTCTCTGATTCTTGTACACCATAATAATGAATCTGAGTTTTCTAATGATGTTTGCTAAGTTGGTAATGTTCATATGAGAATGATAAAATAAGAACCTGCATGCTTAACTAGAGAACTTATATGCTTGTCTAAAAAAGATAGAACCCTTGCCATACTAAGTAAAAGAATAGAATATTGCATGCTTAGAACACTGTCACTGCTATTGAACAAACCGCTGCCATGCTAATAAACAAAAGTAAGAGAATGTTCGTATGTTTCCATCGTCTGCTAAAGATAGAGTAGAACTGCATGCTTAGTTAAAGAGAGAGAAGAACGGTGCTATGTCTATTTTAATAGAGATTGCTTAAATGTTTTCCTTCTCGCTTTAAAAGATAGAAGTGTTTGAAATACTGAAACAAGAGATGACGGCATGTCCGCACAGAGAATAGACGAGAAGAGATAGATGGTCTGCTTGTATCATATGCATCATAGAGTTTATCTGATAGAGTAACATGTATTGCATTGGTCTGACAATGGCTATTAGTGAAGAGCTGAACCATGAGTCCCAGTTGCTAATTTGAACAAATTTTAGTGCAGAGCAACCACGAGTCACAGCTGCTATTAGCCAGATAGAGTTAGGACACCCTGAGGCAAAGAATTCCTCATTATTAGGCGGGTGTCCTGTCATTAGTTAGCTGGTTCACGTGTCAAAGCAGCTTGTATGAGGGAATATTAATGCAGTTTTGGGTTGTGATAATACCGCTACTAATTCTAAGGAACTCGGGGACCATCATATAGATAGGTCATCTCCTTCGCTCTTAAAGGTAGCCTCCTAACACGTGGAACCCACTTGTCCGGTAGATGAGAAAGCAGGGGTAGGGTTAGACCCTCTTTCGATTTTTTGAGGTGAATCCTCATATAATGAAAGACTCCCAAAGTTTGTCCTGGGTATACAAAAACTTTGGGCCAGCCATGGGTGATCGGATAATAAAGACAAAGTTGTCAGGAAGTGATATAAGCAAACAAGAACATCTGTGATGTTGTAAATGACCAAAGGTGTTGGTGTTTTCCACTTTGGTTTGGGAGTTTTAGTCCCACATTGGAAAACCACCAATGTGTATATCTCAATATATAACTTTGCTTAGTATTGGTATATGCACATGGGGTGGTGGCCCATATGGGTTAATTTTTATAGAGGGATTAAGTGTGAATCATATTATTATAATCTTTATTTTGTCACCACCTTTGGAAAGTTTTTCTTAGGAGCTAAGCCCCGAAGCGGCTTAGCGACTCGGACTCGAACTCGGGCTCGGGCTCAAGTGCGCAAAGTGGCACTTTATTGGCGCACTTTGTACTTAGTATGTCAGCATCATCGCATGGCGCTCGTGCGCTATACTGCCTAGAGCTATGCGGCCAGGCGCAATGCGGCCAGCGAGCTTGTATGAGCGAGTCACATGTGAAGGGGACATGGTCAGCTGTTGGCAGCGCATGCGGTGCATGTTATCCGTCCATCCAATTTATGCGACGTATGTGGTACGAGGGTGTCTGTGCACAGTGGCCACTGCTTTCGGCGCTTTGCAGCATTTGACGGGGCTGTCCTGTGCAGCGTGACTGGCGGCGACGGTGACACAAGCAACTCTGGCGACGCATGCTGCTACGGCTATGCATACGGCTTGGTGTCGGATAGCACATATGCGGCCTTGAGCTTTCTCAGGCCTCATAGGTGTTATTTTTCTCTATATATAGAGGAGCTTCTCTTTCTTTTAAAAAGAGAAAAAAAAACCGAGAGCACCAGAGCAATATGCGGCCACAGTGAGCACCATTCCACGAAGTATTTTTCAAGTGATCCGAAGGTGACCAAGAGCGTTCTAGAAGTTCTCGTGTGAACTTGCTGGATCCTAGGGGCAGTTTGTCGTATAGCATGAATCTTGTCTTAAGCTCCGGTGGCTTTGATCACCCCAGTAAGGAGTTTCCTTCTTTGTATTTATTTTCTTGTTCCCGTTCCTTCTCGTTGTAGCATCTGCGAACGTAAAGAGAAGAACGGTTTTCTTATTCTTGTTGTATTTTTATTTATTTTTTGTCGTCAGTTTGTAACATGTTCCTGGTTTAGTGCTTCTGTGGAGTTGTGTGTCACTGTAGAAAAACTCTTGTGTGGATCTCAGTGCATCAACTTTTGTAGAGACGAACTCTTGTGTGATTCTCTACTTTGTGGACCTCCTCTACTTTGATTTGGCTTCGGGTCTAACAGAAGGCTTGCGATAAAGCCGACACATAGGGCTCAAGGAGAAATAATGAGACCATATGTGGAAGGTTATGGACACTCGTGAGTACACGAACAAGTAAGAGAAGACGAAGCAGGCTTGTTCTTGTGCTGGTCTCCTTACGCTTGGGTCGATCACGACCTCCGAGTATTATCGACAACTGATACGTATAATAATAAATTAAACTAAATTCTTTAATTTGTACAATTTTATATTGATTTATTTATTAATAAATTACTTGGGTATTTTTTTTTTTGAAAGAGACGGAGTCCTATTGGTAAATAAATCCGAACTAGCTCCCGCTGGAACTCGATCCCTCGACCGCTCGGGTCGCATGCCTCCACTTTACCATCAGGTTAGAGCCTCATTGGCAATTACTTAGGTATTTGATACACAGGTCGTGAAGGAGGGTGTTGATCGGGAGACCGTCACCTTTCCCAGGTCTTCGAGCAAGAAGGACTGCCAGCAAAGCTGTAATTAAGTACTTGTTAACTAATAGTCGAAGCATAAAATTGTGAACATTCTATAATTTAAATACTTAATCTTAGGGTACGAAGGCCATGAACGGAGTCCAAAAACGGAATATGGAATATTTAACACATCTACATGATGTTGGCATCTCTAGTGCAAAGCTGCGCGCCATCCCAAATAGTGGGATAAGTTGAGGCTCATTGATGTATATGTAGTGCAAAGTGACAGGTTCTAAACAGTGGGAGCATCGGCAATGGAGGATCAGATTAGAATCTTTAAAGTGATAGGGGTTCCCGAAAGTGTGTTGTTGTCTGCCACGACATGTCACTTCCGACATCGAAAATAAACAGCGCCACTAAGCCAGTACGCATGTTTGAAGACATATACTTCCCTTTTAGTCTTTATTTGGTAGTAGTGTTTTGCTCCAACCGCGCTTTTATTACTAACAAGTGATGTTTTAGTTTAGTTCCAAAGACCCGGGGGATTCTAAATCGAGCGATGTGACTGCTGCGGACAGGAGGTCTCTGCGCGCGCACATGCAGGATCGCGAAAGTCGATTGCAAGTGCATCGAGCGTGCATTCTTTGATCACTACTACAACTTATGTAAGGGCATGTCAACTTGTCTGTATCGATCGGTCTCCCTCCTCCAATATCGACCGACGAGAATTCTGGCTTTTTAGAGGCCTGGCCTATGCCAATTTCAGGTACAACACTTGGTGATAAGTTTGAGTCGGAAAAAGTCGAGTCACGGGTCAAAGGACGCTCATCACTTGTCAACCTCTGAACCGAAAGGAAAAAAAATCTAGTTGTGCTTACTTGAGTGGCATGAGACCGGCTCTAGCTACCTGACATCACGAGTCGGAGGTTCGTCTAGTACTAGTAAGAACTGAAAGTGGATCGATGCTGTAAACTTTTGCTGTTTGTAAAAGTGAAAACAGTGAAGAATAAAGAAGGCCAGATACTTGTCATTTGTACTAAGAGGCTGTTTAGTTTAATGATTTAGAAACTGAAGTAGACAATCTTTTTAAGATTTGGACCAAAAGGAAGCTATTTCACGTGTATGGTTGGTTTTTAAGAAGTGGACCAAAAGTAGCCATGACAGTCACGTTCCGATTCCGCAGAATCGCTATTTGTCCCCCGGGACGTGATGTCGTACGAGTGTAAGACGCGTCCGTACAAGGTCTAACATAATGATATATATAGAAATACAACAACAGAATGCACAAGTTAAAGAACACATATTGAAACGAAGAAAATTTATCTTTATTGATAATATACATCTTTGTTACAAACTCTTGACTCAAAGTAAATGGGTGTCATGCGGACTTACAAGATGGACGCAAAATGAGATAGTAGTTCCATACATTACATCCCATACTAGAACTTCAAAAGATAATAGACACCTTCGGACGAACCTATCGCCTTGCCTCGTAGCTGCATAAAGTGTGTGCACGAGCTCCGGATGATTTGTACAAGCTTCAAAAGACACGAACAGAGTGCGTCAAGTTCGTGGACTGGTTGGGGCAAAAGCTTCAGCTCCTCGCCGCGTCATCTTGGCTCAAAAAACCTGCTGCAACGAGGGTCAGTACTTTGAAAAGTACCGGTGCGGACGAGCTAACCCAACTAACCAAATCGACACAGTATTTATGAAAAGCATACAAATTATTATTGTGGTCTTTCTATCTTTTCTTAGTTCAAGTTACAGCATGCAATAGATTTGAAATGACAGAAATAAATATGCCACCGTTCGATGGCTTTACCTGCCCCTCTGAACCGCCTGCACAAAACTTATCATGTCCTTCCCTGCCACGAAGACATAGTTAGCTTGCACAGTTTAAATACACATGAGGTCATTGGCAACATAAGCCATGTTGGATTGTAGACGGAGTAGATGACGATGGTGGTAGCGCCGGCAACAAGCCCCGCTACGAGCCACCCCGTCTGACCCGCATGAAATGCTAGCACAGCTATACCTTGATATTCCGCCTAGGACGAAGCAGTTTCGGTGCCCCGACGACCGTTCGTAGGAACCCTATACCTTGTGCACAAGTCGTCCATGACAATAAAATTCTCTATACTAAGTTATCATACCAAGCATTTTAAGACATTGGAATGAACATAGATACTTAGGCACAGTATGATAGCATAGTCTACCTGCTCAAGCGATCACATTGCAAAATTATGTACTACACATTGCACAGTTATAGATGTATAAGTTCTAACTACAACTGAAATGATAAAATAGGTATATGCATAGCGGACAAGCACGCATAAGTAAGATCCTACAGTGAAGTGGTGTGACAAGTATAAGTGTTCCAAGTTTACTTCTTATTGTCTTGACTCGGTTATTATTATTATGTATCGTTGATCAGAACGCACAAACGAGTCAGATTATTAAGAATGAAGCCTTGGAAGAAGTGATCTAATCGAAGTTAAGGCCACTCACAAGTTGGTAAATTAGAGAAAAGAAATGGGAGATCTTCAAGACTCCGCTCGCACGTCGCCTACACGATCACCTGTAAGCATCAACAGATGATCAATATCTCATGTCTCAGTCTCCCAGGGTTCGATACAAAATATAAATTTGTCACGCCCCAGTCCCAAAATATGCGGGACCAGGCCACGTGGCAATGGTCAGCTACGCATTCAACCAGACTCTTGTCCGACTAGAATACGTATAAGCTGTCCTAATCAGATAATATGTCCACAAATTCGTATATAACATCCACAATGCTAGCTATATACTATGAACTAGGAACAAAACTAAATGTAATAGAATGATAAGAAGACATCAACAAACGATACCTGAATTCTCGAAGAGGTCCCAAATCCTATGTCAGTACTCAACAATAACCTGGCAGGGAACCAGGTCCTTAGAGGGACGTAACAAGATACAAAAAATACATGCAAAATAAAATACAGTAAATAACATGCAAAGAAGTAAATAGGGGTCTATGTACAACTATCAACAATCAGTCTAACTCATCTATGTGATATGCAAATGAGGACAATGTTCGATGCGAGGGCTTTCTAAAATTAAATTCGTAGCTCCGAACACAGAGACACACGGGGTATATATCCGTAGCTCTGAGCACAAAGACACATGGTAAATATAGTCGTAGCTTCGAGAACAGAAACACATGATAAATATAGTCGTAGCTCTGAGCACAGAAACACACAATAAATATAGTCGTAGCTCTGAGCACAGAGACACACGATACATATGAGAGGCATGTAACTCCAGATAAGAGATCTCTAAATAAAATAGTGATAAGTAAATAGTGATATATGCGTAGTAACCCTCACACCTAGTAATTGTCCTCCCCACCCAATGCTCATGTCAGTGTCGCAACCATGACATGTCCAATCGGACTCTAACAGGTATACGCCAGTCTATCAAGTATACAGTTAACTCCATCAAGAATAAAATAAAACAATAATTATGTACGTGTATCCTATATGCCATGCAATACGAATATGTGTATCATATCTATGTGACAACAGGTTATCCTGACAGTACACAGGTAATAAGCAAGAGAAGCCGGCAATAGCCTATCCAGAGTGAACGATAGATGAAAAGAGAAGCATATAAATACTGTAATCAAATAGGCAAGGTATACTTGCCTGAGATTCGTCCAAAACAGAGTTGGGACTGAAAGTACCAAAAGTTGTATCCAGGCCTAACCATGAACTAGTGACAGTACAGTCCTCCAAAAATCTACCAGCACCCAAGACAAACAACCAAGAATCACTTATCCATACAAGTATCTAAGCAAAGTCCTTATTAGGCTCGTTTTACAAAAATAATATCTAAATAAACTCTTGTAGTCAAAATCCCTTTTTAGTTTATTAAAGAAAATAATTTCTTAGATATAATTTATATTTAAGAAACCTATTAAGGTCAAGCAATAAAACTATTTGTAAACTTATATAACACAAATAAATATAACCCAAGTTTCATATAAGCAACAATTCTTATTAGGGTTTAAGAAAATATATTTCTTTTATATGCTATATGTCTATTTCAAGAAACTTATTAATTGTACTAAAAATTATTATTTATAAGTGTCACGACCCGCACCCGAAAATCGGGTATGAGCCGTGGGTACGTCCAGACTACGCCGCAGAATCGACGGTAGAACACTGTAAATGTCCGTTCTAGGTCAACCATCTATCTATATATCTCACAAAATCTGACAATATCCTCTCCAAAAGGAGGGCAACCACGCAATATATATATGAATAATCCTCTCCAAAAGGAGAGCAACCATGCAAGATATATAATCTCTCAATCACAATAACTAGGGGAAGAAATAAAGCACGATATGATATCAACAAAGAAACAGAACCCAAGAGAGCAAGACAATATCCAAAATACAGTCCAAGTCTATAATAGTCTACAACATCTCACAGCATCAAAAGAATAAGTACAATCATCCAAAATAAACCACTGGGAACAACCCAGGAAACCCACCTAGCTAACTAGGGCGCTAACGGCGTCTCCTCGGCGCACTCCTCCTCGATCTCGGGGTCACAACCCTCGTCAACACCCGGCCCGTAGAACGTCGGGCAATAGTCCTCAGGATCCTCTGGAAAAAATATGCCTAGTCAGGACTGGAGCGAAGTACATAACTCTGAAAACAACTCCAAATATATGGTAAGGTGTATATGACGAGCAATAGAAAAGTATACAAGATGCACAGAAAATAAATATATGCTGGAGCACAATAAGTAGCTGCAAAGTAAACTGGAGAACAATACAAGTAGTGAAAAAGTAACTGCAGGTGAGAAAACATGAATACTAGCTAAGTGCCTTGAGCACAAGTTCGTTATGTGATCGGCTTAGGTTGCACATGAAAAATACTACGATAACTCCGTTATGCGTGAGTTGCATAACCGACATACACATGAATATTGTTTGGCTTTGATCACATAACCAACTCCTACTCCCCTCCCCCACTAATACTCTTGGATCCAACCACAATACGCTACGTACATGATAAGTAGCTCGCGCACACGAAGGCGAGAGCACAAGAAGCACATGATAGCACATGAGAATCAATACCCGAAGCACATGATGAAATACACATGATAGAGTACCCGCTGAACACGGTAAGGGGGATAGCATCTCATAATGGGATCCACTAGTAGCAGCTCGTGTAACAATGTGTCAGAATCAAGTATCACAGTTCTAGAACAGGTGATATAAACGCTATCATGAAATAAAAACTATCAGAGGTAGGTACTCGCCTGATGTCCTGAGCAACTGATGAGGATCGAGATCCGGACCGGTGTCGCAAGAACCTATACGAAAAGTAGAATTAAACAGGATTCTAAGGATTTAAACTGATATAAAATAATTAAAAATAGGCTTCTAGGGATATTCTAGGTCGAACGGGTCAAACCGGTAAAATTCGGGTCAAAAAGTCAACTTGGGGTCCAAAAAGTCAACTCTAGGTCAAAACTAGGTCAAATGTTGACTATTACGGTCAACGGAGACAATTATGGTCAAAACTAGGTCAAAATAGGGTGCCCCTGAAATTCTAGGTCAAACCGAGCTCATTAAGCTAGAAAACTCTCAAACTCGCCTCCTCGAGATACCGGGATACCCTCGGTATCCGATACCTCGCCCTAGGCCACGCACCCCGCCTAAACCCGCTAAAACCTATGCTAGCACGCGTAAATATATACACATAAACATATAAAAATTACTCCAATACTATTCCTAGGCTATTGCTCAAATACCCCGCTCGAAACTCAATACCTAGGTGAGATACCTTGATATCTCAAGGTATTGGGATACTCTCCAATACCCCACTAACTAGCTATTTAGGTATATAGATATATTTCTAGTTATTAATCTAGGCTAGAAAATATATATATATCACATATATATATATACTCCTAGATATCTATATATATATATATATATATATATATATATATATATATATATATATATATATTCACAACACATACACATACTCATATACCTCACTTACTTATACATATATATTTCTAGTTATAATATATATCTAGCTATATGTATATATCTATATCTATAAACCTAGATAGATATAACTATCTAGCTATCCATTACCTATCTAACTATATATTTAGCTAGATATATTTATTACCTAGTTATCTATCGATCCATCTACCTAACTATCTTATTATCTATCTATCTAATAATCTAACTATCTATCTATTAATCTATCTAACAATCTAACTACCTATCTATCTAGATAACTATCTAACTATATAAACCCTCACCCAACTGCTAGAGCAACGCGGCGCATGCCGAGCCACGAAGCTGCTGCTGCTGCTGCCTGCTTGTACTGCTGTCGCTGCTGCATAATTTGCTGTTGCTGCTGTCCTCTACATTTGCTGCTGCAGCTGGTGCAGCATGCTGCTGCTGCTTGCTGCTGTTGTGCAGCACAGCCTGCTGCACAATGCAGGCTGCCTCCCCCCCCCCCTCTTCTCAATCACACACACACACACACACACACACACCTATATACATATATATATATATGTATATATATATATATATATATATATATATATGTATATATATATATATATATGTATATATATATATATATATATATATATATATATATATATATATATATATATATATATATCACTATATATATATACAATCATACATATATCTATATACTAACACACACACACACACACTTAAACACACACACTAACATATATATATATATATACACATACACATAAATATATATATATATATATACATATACACACACACGCACACTTATACATATACATATATATATATATATACATAGACATATACATACACAAGCACATATATATAAATACAAACACACACACACACACACACACACACATATATATATATATATATATATATATATATATATATATATATATATATATATATATATAGACACACATACATATATATATATATATATAAATATATAGACACTTATACACCTACACAACACTACACACAACAATGCACACAACGCCCACCAACGCGCGTCCAACGACCCCGACACGCACAAACACCTATAATTATATAAAATATAACCTGAGAATTCTAGCATACACTCTTCGATGCTAACCCAACGCGCGCACAAGCCCGAAACTAGGAAACCAAGTCGAAATGGCCGTTTGGTCATTTCGACGAACACGCGGTGTGCGGTTCGGAAAACCTCCTGAAACGCACACCAAACCAACTCGGAATCGGCCCAAAATTTACCCACGAGTTCTAAACGATGTCTAAATCCTAGAAAAAATGCTATCCCGTCGATTCTAGGCCCATGGCAAAAACGCGCACGTACTTAGAACCGGCGACGACGAAAACCCCAAATTTGCCCAAAATACCTCTTTCTCCACGATACGACTTCCCGTGTCCGAATGGAGACACGCACTCACCCTCAAGACACCCGACAACGTCTACCTAGGTCCATCTAACCTAGGGCATCACCCAAAATTTGGCCAATTTTGGATTTTATCCGAAATTGACACAAAACCTAATGTCAAAGTCTCCAAACTCAACCAAACTAGTTTCAACTTCCTCCCACGGGTAGGCTTAGGGTCTAGGAAGGTTCTAAACCACTAATTATACTACATAAAAGTAATTAGCAAAGGGAAAGTTAAGTTTTACCTCTTGAGAGTTGAAATTCCAAGGCCAAAGTCTCCGATCTACTTGAAATCACCTCCCTCAAGCTCCAAGCCTCCAAATCTAGCCTCCACACTAAATCTAGGCTCCACACACCTAGGTTAGAAAAAAATGCAATGTTAGAGTTTACATAAAGAAGAAGGAATGGAAGAAGGAAGGAAGAAAAATGAAGGAGAACTTACTTGGAAGAAGGAAGGAAGAAGAAAGAAGTAGTGGGGAAGAAGAAGAAGTGAAGAAGAAGAAAAGGGGATGGGGGCTGCTATTATGTGCAGGTGAGGGCTGGAAATAGGGACCGGCCAAGCTAAAATATAGGTTACACAAGTCTCCAAATATCCAAAATGCCCCCCTCTCACTTGGGTTTGGGTTTCGGGTTCCAAAAGCACTCAAACTAACTCCAAATCTCTCCAACTAACCCACTAAAAATATAATAATAATTCTAAGCCCCAAAATAATTCTCACAAGGGTGTGGGCTGGGTCGGACATGGGTCCACTAGGGTCTAACATGGGTCCACTAGGGTCTGACATGGGTCCAGGCTAGCCAAAACCCTAAAACAATCAAATAAAAATAATACAATCACTATTTAAATATAAATATAATTATTTAAATACAATACATAATTTACCAAATAAAAAAAAATCCTATTTTCTAGAATTGGGTAGTGACAATAAGATACTTTAAGTTAATAGTAATCTTAAACATACAGTTCTCATATTTATATCATGATATAGGTTTTCACAAAATATAGTCATAAATATAGATCCATGAATTCAATTTAAACGTATATCTAAACATATTTATATATATGGGAAAATATTTGTAAATAAATCATATATGTATTCAAACACTCGTATTCAAATATTCTTCTATATATATAATCATACTTGTTTCAAATGTACTTAACGTACCTATAACTTTTTATAACACAAAATATAATAGCTATAATTACAGAGATTTCTTTATATTCAACAAATAAAACAAAAAGAAAGTATTTACCCTAGTTTATTATGAGCCAAGGGCTGGTATAGTACTTTTCTTAGTTCCTATCATTATGTTAGGACAACCCACACACTCAACAGGTGGAATATGTTCCTAATTTACTATTAACCGAAGAGATGAAGGAAGAATGCTCACCTAGGCTTGAGAAGGAGCTAGTGGCCGGCTCAAACTGACGATTCTCACGGGTCGAAGGGCTGCCATTGGTAGGTGCAAAAGTATGTCAAAACCGGCAGTGATCACTGAGCTAGTGTTGGGCCGATTGGAAACCCAAAGTCGGTCAGGCGTGTAGGCTCAGCATGAATGTCGGGGTTCGCAACGTCGGCAGTTGGGAGATCGGCTCGTACAAGAGAGGGGTAGCAAGGATGACGATGAGGATGGGTACGTGAATTCTGCGTGCCCACTGGGTTTGTTGGGTTCACAGTATTGGTGCCTCAGATTTCGACGTTGCTTTGATACCCGTACGGCGTGGCACCGGTGAATGGGCGGCTCGGTCGACGCACGCAGGGATGGAGGCTCGGCTTTTCTCGGACATGCTGCCTCCATGAAGTCCTTCGGTGTAGTCAGGGATGGGTGCTCATCCAGGATCCGACAAGGAGGGTGCGACGTAGAGGCTACTCATGGCTGAAGAAGAGGAAGGTGACCGGAGGCAGGTGGTCCAGAGGCTAGGCACGGATGACAGCATGTCGGAAGAAGGGTCCTCGGATTCTGAGCAGCGCTACGTTCGATCGAAGGTATCCTCGGAAGGTTCTACGGCGGAGCAAACAATGACGTGATCGGCCTCCCGTTGCGTCGAGCTGCGCCAGGATGAGACTTGCCCATAGCGGGTCCAACGGCGGGGAGGGGTGACGCGTTCTCACGGAAGAAGTTGGGAAAGTGCTTAAGAGGAGGTAGAGCTGGAGGTGGTCGGAGTGATGGTGAAGATGGTGTAAAGAAGTAGGCTCGGGAGATATTGCATGGAGAGACTTGGGGTTAATCTCTTATGGAGAAGGAGAAGGAGGAGGAGGAGAAGTCTAGTTTTGTCACGCCCCAGTCCCAAAAATACGTAGGACTAGAACACGTGAGCATGCCAGCCGTATGAATATGGTACTCTAATATATGGAAACCATAACACACGTACGCTGTATCTGAATAACGAAATCCATAAGTGGTATAACTCCATCACATGTCACATGGTAAAATCTAGATCTCATCCATAGAATCAATATAATTAAATGACCAGTAGCTATGAAATTAGATCTCAATATAAGGTATCTAATGATAGTAGTCGGATGAAAACAAATCCACTACCGAACCAGAATATAGATAAACAAGATAAATGCAATATAAGATATCAACTAACAGTCACGACTCGAAGAGAAGACCCCCTCGGAATATAAGTAACCAGTTCGGATCAGCGCTCCTGCGAATACTCACGAACAATACACCTGGAAAGGGGCCAGGTCCTCAGAGGGACATAACAAGATACATAGAAACATGCCATAAAGTAAATACTGTAAAAACTCAAGGGTGACCTAACCATCTAGTAAAATTCAACTTGAGGACAACTTGAGTGTATGGGAATGTGTAGGCTAGACATATGCTTACGTAATTCACCAGTCGTGACAACCGGCTAGTATATGCCACACATGCCCCCTATAACATGGGCACAGGAATATAGTCACATCCAACGTTCTCTAGAGTGTGGTATCTGCAACGTCCATTATTTCGAAGAATGAGGTATCTGTAAAATCACCAAGTAACGTCCAACACTCTAGGGAACGTGGTATCTGTATAAATTATAGCGTCTGTATCACTCCGTCGAGTGCGGTATCTGTATAAAGGAAGTGGGTGTCCCATACGCCTACTATTAGTCCTCCCCGCCCAATGATCTATGCATGTTGTATCCACAACACGCTGTAGCTACTACGCCGAGGCATCGTAACTCTGGCTCATAGTCTGTCGTTAGAACAATAGCCCAACCTTCAACCAAACAATGACAAGGATGGGACCATCGTACCACGCTAGTCTATGCTCCGCCTACTAATAACTGCTAGGTCTTCTAATATGCATCTCTATTAACTGTTATACCCTATCCGTCGCACGCCTACACGTACAGGTGGCCAACCACATACGCAGGTCCATGCCCTACATGAGACTCACAGCACGTGTAAGAAATGTGTCAAGGCCTAGGAGTCATACCAATAACTCCACAACTTTAGGTGGGTCTACTAGACACTAGGTCAGACACAAGTCCTAACGTCAACACCTTCGTTGACTGCACCCGAGTCTCTCTCAGACACGCATAGTTATATAATAATATGCAACTAATAATATAGAATTTAAATAGTACAACAGAGGCAATGTATACTTGCCTGGCAAGAGAGCTGTGTAGTACCCATAACCAGCTCCGAAAGTCGCGCAGGTAAATCCAACAGATCTTCGGGGTTAGTGTGCACAGGTACGGAGATCGGGGGTGACTGTTGCGGGTTGTCTGGCAAGAGTGACAGTCCATGATAAACACGATGACGGGGGTTATAATGATGATGATGGCAACGATATAGATAAAGTTGATGATGGAGGTGATGATGATGATTACAGATGACGAAGATGGTGATGTGGATAATGGTGATGACGAGGATGATGACGAAATTGTTAGTGAAGTCGCTGACGAGGATGACGATGATGTGGATGATGAACAAGTTATTAGGGTTGGTGCTAATGATAATGATGATATAAATAAGATGATGATGGTGATGGTGATGAGGTTTATGTTGATGGTGGTAGGGTTGATAGAATTTCATGGTGAAGATGATGATGTGTATGATGAAGAAGAGTGTTGGTGGTGGCTGCTGAACTCCGGCCGGTGGGTTTCCGGCCAGAAGGAAGAGGAGGAGGGGATAAAAAGGTGAAAGAGGAGGAGGAGATCGGGAAGAGGGAAAAGGAGGTGGACAGGGAAGATGACCGGAGGTAGGTGAGTGCAGGCGGGTCGAGGCAATGGCCGACGGTGGGCCTGCTCATCGTAGTAGACCGGGAAGGGAAGGAGAAGGGGTGTAAGCCAGCGGCGAGGTGAGGCGGTACTGGTGGTGCTATGGCGTTGAGGGACGGACAGGAGGTCGAGGTTGCCAGGTGGTTCACCGGAGGAGAAGGAGAGAGCAGGGGGAGGTGGAGAAGAGGAGGAGAGGGAGCTGTCGAGTCGGGGTGGCTGCTGCTCGACTCCGGCGATATTGAGTCGAGCAGGGAGGAGAGGTGGCGGAGGACAGAGGTGAGGTCGACGAGGGGGAGGAGATCAACAGTGTCGGGTTCACCGGATCTCCGGAGTTCAGGGAAAAGCCGTCGTGATCAATCAACTTGGAGGAGAAGGAGAGGGGGTCTCCGGTAGTCCATACGATGATGACCATACGGGGATGACGGCTAGGCCGGGCTTCTCCGGCAAGGTTGCTCGGCTCAGCGGTGGACGGGAACTGGAGGAGAAGAAGGAGGAAGGAAGGGTGGTGCGGCATTGTGGAGGAGCAAGGAGGGAGGAGGTATGGGCACTGGGGACCGGTGGCTTTGATCTCCGGCGAGGGGGAAGAGGTGGCTCCGACGAGGCTGAAGGAAGGAGGAAGAGAGTGAACAAGAGGTATGAGGGAGTCGGCTAAGTATTTCCTTGGGTTTTGGTTTTCCGATAGAAAGAGAGGAAAATTTGTATATAAATACATGGGAACTAGGGTTTTTTTGACCTAGGAGTGGTCTTGGTCAACGCTCCTTGGGCTTGGGCCTTGGGCTCTCATGGGGATGTTGGGGACGGCTATAAATTATATTTGTTTAAATGGAATGTCTAGGGTTAGATGAGGGTCGAGGTTGCGCGCTGTACATCCCAAAAATTACGAAAAAATCCATGTGAAGGAAAAATTGGGTTTCTTCATGTATTGTCCAATGGTGTGGACCCTCAATGCACTTTTGCATAAAAGTGCCAAACAATTAGAAAATTTGCACAAAGATGGAAATTGGGATTAAATTAATTAAATGGAATGTGCACGATGTTCTGGAATTAATTAGAAGTACATAAAAATAAAATTAGGTAGGACACAAGTGTCAGGGACGTAGAGGGTACAGTGTAAAATATTAATAAAATTCGGGTTGTATAAAACGGTCAAGATTGTGTCTCCAATTTTAAATTGGAACGCACAAGGGTACAAAATTATATTTTATTTAGAATTAAATAAATACGTCCGCGACGTTTATTGTGCGACTAAAATGTAGCACAAGAAGGCATAATTATAAGTTACACTGAGGTCAGAATAGTAGGTGGGCACGTCAAGGACGAGGTTGTAAAATTTGTAGATAGGCAATAACTAGTGAGGTGCTCCAATTATCGAAGCAACGGTAAGGTGTGCTACGTGATATAAAATATTGTATAATTAAATAAATATCGTGTTCTAATTCTAATTGGTTCAAACTAGCCCCAGTTTTACTATCTAAGCCAAGTAGGCCTAATTTGGGTGAGGGGGTTTACAGGTTTTAGGGTGATGATGGTGGTGGTGGTGTAGTATGGAAGTGGTGAAGATAAAAATATGGGGAAGGTTAAATTACGGGTGAGCTTTTGGCTCTTAGGGTTTGTCCAATGTTGTGTTTTTATAGGGAATACCTAGATATATCCAATGGAAAGGAATTAGTGTTAAGGAAATCAAAACAAAAGATTTGTTTGGGCTAAGGTTTCAAATTCAGGGACTTACTGGCTCACTTCCTAACAAATATTACTTAGGGTTTTAGGCCTAATACAATAATTACAATAAATTTATACATAGGGCTAGCCTAATACAATATATAATTTGTGTATATTTATAGTTCTTAAATACAACAAAACATAATCACAGACAATGTCATTAATAGTAATGTCTCTACTAAGACAAATTTGTTTAGAAATAACTTAAATAAAAAATTTATACAACAGAATTTAAGGGACAGTAATTTATATTTATATTTTTAATTATTAAGCACAAATAAATTGAGATGGGTCTTACAAAAGTTTAAAGAACGAAGACAAAAAAATCCATCAAATCGTTCAAGAAAAAGTAAGTCACAAAACCAACAAGAAAGCAACCAAGAGGCATCAAAAATGGGAAAAGAAACCAACACAACAGAAAGTTCCCTCGTGACTCTGTCGCCGAGTCCTTCCTTGAGGCACAATCCGCTGAATGTAGGAGTTGATTCCGAAGAAACCAATTCATAACGAGGAAAGGATCATGATTCAATCTGTCTCGATCGAACGATACCAAGTATTTCTTAGTTGCGCTCGTCGTAAAGGGGGAACGGGGCCCTACATATGCAATATGGAAACCTCCCCTCCCAATAAATCTATGTAATCAATCTAGTCATTAATTAATCTTGAATATTGTATTAGAATTTTTTTTTATGGGAATCCGTGGATTCATTATAGATATGAGTCTCCCCTTCAAAAATCAAGATTGGACAGTAGTTTAACATTCAAGAAAAAAATACAAGACAAGCTAGCAAACCACTTTGCTACAATCAGTATACAGGAGTACGCTACGACAAGCCACAATGAAAAATCAATACATGATTGATACATGATAAGACAATGGAATACGATATAGTACCATGCAATAAAATGCGACAAGGTGCTCCAGCACGTGGCGGGCATGTAATGTATAGTAAGGATACCTTTGTGCACCAGGCCATGGTATGGCCGTAGTGTGAGACTTATCTCACTATTTTCGTATTTGTATCCAATATATATGTATCATTGTTGTATATTTGCTGTATATTTTTTCTTGTAATTTTTTTGGATTTTCTAGACTTCTTTTATGCAATTTCTGGACTCACCCCCATCCCCTATATATAACCCTTCTCTTTCTCTCTCTTCTTCATTCTTTCACTTTCCTCTATTTTTTATTTTCTTTCCTCTCCCTTCCTTGGCCGAACCCGAGCCTCTTCCCACTGTGAGCAAGGCCATCCCTAGACTCCCCCTTGGTAGTAGTGGTAGTAATTATAGTGGTGTGGGTTTAGGCAAGTACAACTTGCCAAGGATGAAGAACTTATTAAACTTCGTTTTGTAGATTTTTGTATTTTTATTTACTTATATTATGTGTTCTTGAGTTTTGGATGTTCTTGAGTTTTCCTATGGTTTTGATCTATTAAAACTTGTTATTTTTTTAAAACCTATTGTTCTATGTTTTAGAGCATTTGATTCTAAATGGTTTACAACTTTAATTTTTTGGTTTTGGACTCTAAATGAGGTTCCCATGGAGAAAGCAAACCTAGGGTTTCAGAGTTTTTCCATGGCCGAACTTGCTTATTTGGAGAAGATGAAGTTCATGCGCAAGGAGGCTATGCGGCAGAAATATTATGCGGCACGAAGCTCCTTGGCGCATCCTCTATAGCATGTGTGTATCTTGTTATGCACATGACTATCCTTGGCACATGACTTTCCTTGGCGCATGAACTTCCTTGGCACATCATCTTTGGCACATTACTTTCCTTTGGCACATGACTTTCCTTAGCACATGACTTTCCTTGGCGCATGTGCAAGTCAGCTGAACACTGTAATTGATGAGTGGGTAGGTGGGTTAGGTGCACCTCTCGCCTAATGGGAAGTCATGAGGCTAGTCCCCCCTAAATAAAAAAGTAGTTGGGGACTTTCCTTGGCACATGACTTTTCTTGGCGCATGACTTTCCTTGGCACATCATTTTGGCCCATGCGCCATATTTCCCAGTCGTCGATAATGCTTGTTAGTAGAAATTTAATTTTATGGTATTTTCTTTTTATTTGCTAGCTTGTCCTTTATTTATCCTATTTTATGGAAATCCTATGAATGCAAGTTTTCCTTAAAAAGGCTATAACCTGAATGTGGCATTTACCTGAGCATAGAATTTTTGAACATGGATTATAATTACACTCTTACACTACTGATTCTAGATACCTTACATGTACTGATATTCCTGATAGTGGCTCGACGAAGAACACACCTGACCTGCTAGAAATCTCCTGAACTGGATTACTTGAACAGTTAAAATAACTTCCTATGGTTGATTGCTACGGTCGAAAAATATTGATAATTTGTCCAGGCTAAAAACTACAATAATAATCTAGAAAATATCTAGAGAGATTTTCTAGCTACATGCAATCCCAGTATCCCAACGACACCTGATGGATTTGGAGCTCTCCGTGTCACGACCCGCACCCAAAAATTGGGCATGAACCGTGGGTACGTCCAGCCTATGCCGCAGAATCGGCGGTAGAACGCTGTAAAGGTCCGTTCTAGGTCAACCATATCTATCTATATCTCATAGAAAAATCCGGCATGACCTCTCCAAAAGGAGGGCAAAACCACGCAATATATATATAAAATCCTCTCCCAAAGGAGGCAACCACGCAATATATATATATGAACTCTCAATCACAAAATCTAGGGAAAGAAATAAAGCACGATATGATATAAACAAGGAAACAGAACCAAGAGAGCAAGACAATCCAAAATAATACAGTCCAAGCCAAAATAGCTACAACATCTCAAGCAACAAAAGAATAAGTACAGTCATCCAAAATACAAACCACTGGAAATAACCCAGGAAACCCACCTAGCTAACTAGGGTGCTATCGACGTCTCCTCGGCGCACTCCTCCTCGATCATGGGGTCACAACAGTCGTCAACACCCGGCCCGTAGAATGTAGGGCAATAGTCCTCAGGATCCTCTGGAAAAAAATATGCCCAGTCAGGACTGGAGCGAAGTACATAACTCTGAAAGCAACTCCAAATGCATGGTAAGGTGTATATGACGAGCAATAAAAAAGTAATCAAGATGCACAGGAAATAAATATATGCTGGAGCACAATAAGTAGCTGCAATGTAAACTGGAGAACAATACAAGTACTGGAAAAGTAACTGCAGGTGAGAAACATGAATACTAGCTTTGTGCCTTGAGCACAAGTTCGTTATGTGATCGGCTTAGGTTGCACATGAAAAACACTACGATAACTCTGTTATGCGTGAGTTGCATAACCGACATACACATGAATACTGTTTGGCTTTGATCACATAACCAACTCACTACTCCCCTCCCCCACTAATACCATTGGATCCAACCACAACACGCTACGTACATGATAATAGCTCGCGCACACGAAGACGAGAGCACAATAAGCACATGATAGCACATAAGAATTGTAAACCCCCAGATTTTGCAAGAATTATTAAATTGGGATTTTTCACAATTTTTTGGAAGTTTCTGGAAATTTTCTGTAATTAAAATCAAGGTTTTAAATATTAAATAATTTTTAATTGTTAATAAATAATATTATAATATCATGGAAATAACATTTTTGGGTGTAAAATAAAAAACTGGACTTAGGGTAATTTTTCTGGATTTTTTTGGGCCTCAGACCTATTTTTAAATGCCTCAAAACTATTTTTTTAATTACTTAATTAATTATTATTATTATTATTATTATTATTATTATTTCCAACCCAGCAGCCCGGGCCGGCCCATTGGGCCCGAGCCCGGCCCAGCCCCCTCGCGGGTCGGGTCGGATCCGCCAGACCCGCCCGACCGCGACCCGCAACCCGCTGACCATGTTTTCCCCCCGTACCGCGTCTCGCGGCGGAGCCGCCGCCTCCGGCCCGCTCCGCCCGCGCCAGCCCCACGTCCTCGCTCCGCTCCGCCTTCCCCGCCCTCGCCTCCGCCATCCCCGGCCGACCCAGCTCCCCTCTTCCCTATAAAGCCCCGACCCCGGCCGCCCCCTCGACCCACTCGCCTCTGCTCCGCCGCTGCACTCGCCTCCGCTCCGCCGCTGCACTCGCCTCCGCCCCGTCGTGCTGCCCGATCACCGCCCTCCTTCGACCATCGCCCGCAGCACCCCTCCACCACAGCCAGCCTCTTCCTCCCTCCTCTCTCCTCTCCTCCGGCCGTCCCCGCCGCTCCAGCAGCCGCAGCCGAGTAGCCGACCGCCTCCGCGAGCCGCCCGGCGAAGCCCCGGCCTCCCTCCGACTCAGCTCCGGCCGGCCCGCCGCTCCCCTCGCCAAAATTTTCCCCTAAACCCTAACCCTAGCCCTAATTCTCTCCTCCGTGTCCGACACAGGACACAGTGTCCTGTGTCGTGTCGGACACGATTCGACCCTGTTTTCGAGTCCCCTTCAGGTGCGTGTAACTTTTTGTTCGTAGCTCTGTTTTCGATTCCGCAAATTGTGTTGCGAAGCCTGTATGACCCTCTCGGTGCCCGAATAAACCGCTCGGGGCATCGCGTCCTGTGGTGATCGCACACCGCGATCCAAAAACAGGAAAAACCAAACCCTGTTTCACCCCGGAACTGAGTACGCCCCGCCAAACGGGATGACTTGGTCGCGTGCGGTCTTCACAGATACGTGCACACCGTCGATACGGACGTGTGAGAATTCGCGGAAGCTGATTCGGGTATGCATGCACACCGAAATCAAAGCGTATCCGCGGACATCGCCCCGTATCCGACTTTTCTGCAATTTGCCCTAACTTCTTGTACACTCGTCAGATTTAGACGAAACTTGTGCCATCGGACTCGAAGCGATACGCTGGTCATGTGGGTCAAGTTTGGTTCGATTCTGAGAACGTTGACGAAATCGCGTGTCGTGGGCCCCACAGGTCCCGCTCGACGGGCGATTTTGTGATCGGCTCATCGGAATCCAATTCTGAAAGTTCCGTTGGGTTCGTTTCAGCGTTCCTGACCTGTTGACACTAAGTTTGGTGAATTTGGAGACCGTTGACCTAGACACATTTTTTGGTGCAAAGCGGGCCCACCGGCGGACCCCGTTTTGACCCGAAACTGCCGTTTTTGCCCTTGTTTCCAAATTGGACCCAAGGACAGGCATTTCTAGCTATTTGATATCTTCTGAGCGTGTTGGTAATGTCTATTTCAGCATCTGGGCTCATCTCTGGAAATTTCCCCGAGGATAATTAATTGGATCCAAACAACAGGCAAGTACCTGCACTTCAAGTTTAATCTTTATATTGTGATAGTTAATTCCCTGCTCTACTAGTACCCTTGATGATTACACGTAGTGCTAGAATACTGGATTTCATGTCTTGGATACTGTATTTCATGTCTTGCTTTTTTATGTCGGGTGGGAGAATACTAGAAGGCATGTAGTTTACCCTTTTCCCCTATCGTGTTTAATAGCTGTTGGTGCGCGACTGTACCCTCAGTCGGATCCCGATTATTCATTGTTTAATAGCCGTCTATGACAGCCGGATTAGCCTTATAAACCCCTACATGCCAACTAGGTATTCTAAAATAAATACAAGTTCACACAGATAGCTCCTGGTCTTGTTATAGTTCTTGCTGACTGTTGTAGTTTCATTTCTTGTCTTATTTATCCCTGTTTTCTCATATTCCTGTTTATAGCATTAACTCTGAGATATTGATGTTTCTTTTATGCAAATTTTCTCAAAATGATACTCAAGTTAATTGTCATGAATATTTAGTTTAATCTTGTTGTGCATTGTGTACTTTGCTCCTTTTCTGATTGGATTCGTTGTTTTAGGCAATGATGAGGACCTTGCCCCTGCCTATTATGGCCACTATGAGTTAGCAGGTGACCCATATGAGGAGCCAGTTCCCACCCAGGAGGCTACTTCTGCAGAGTACTTAGTAATAGTTGCTTATTTATTTCCTTTCAGCATATACTCGGGTTTGTCCCCGATTTATCTTCTGGCTTGTATTAACTGTGGATTTGGTTGTCACAGATTAAATATTATGAAATCTTAGCATACATATTTCCTGTGATTATTCTTACATGTTCATTATTATGGATGAGATAGTTACTTATTGACCCCAGAAATGACCTAGACAGCGTACTACCGCCGACACTGCGGCGTAGGCTGGACGTACCCACGCACTCGTGCCCGAATTTCCGGGTGCGGGTCATGACACGTTTTTGTGGTGGCCCATGCAGGTCCAACGACTAAATTGTTCGGTTTTAACTCAGGGACCAAACAGGCCTGCAATAAAGCTAGGATAAGTTTATAGGATCTCATCCACTTGCTTGAATCATTTTTGATATCTGTATCGTATTCGAACTAATATGAACTTGCATCTTGCCTTGATTCCTGTGCGTCTCTTATTGGTTATTTTGGATACAGGGAAATGGACCCACAAGCCAGCAACGAGGCTCATGCAGAAACACCACAAACTGTTGTGGTTACCCAAGAAAATGATGTGATACCAGTCGGTGAAGGCCAATCATCACAAGGTAGTCAAGCAAGTCAGTCTGCCTCAATAATCCATCAAGATGGCGTTCCACCCTCGACGCAGCCTATTCCACCGATGCCTTCCTTCCCACTGGGACCGCCTATGGACGAACAGCAGATGTTCCGCATGTTCTACATAATGATGCAAGCCTATCAGAAGGTTCAACAAGAAACTCAGCAAAACCAAGCGGAGAACTTCATCGACAGAATTAGCTCGGAGTCACGGAAGCCAAGCAGATCAAATGCAATTACCTTCGACGAGGACGTTCTTACTGCAGCGCGACCTGTGGAGTGCACCACAAGGATCGAGTCCAGCCGGAAGCGGCCGTATGCGTCAGTACCAGACCAAGCACAACAGGAAAAAGCTGCAAAGCGACCACAGATGAATCCAACTCAAGGACAGAACCAACAAGCTCCCACTTATGGCTATTGTCGAAAATAAGGTCACATTTGGCAGGATTGTAGAAAGAGGCTAGGTGCATGTCTATATTGTGGATCAGCAGCACATCAAATGAAGGACTGCCCTGCTGCTCAAAGACGCACAACTGCACAAAAGTTCCAGTTCAGGCCAGGCCCCAGCAGCGCAGCAGAGGGCACCACCTTAAGAATACGGACAAGCTTACGCGATGACCGTGGAGAATGTGCAGACTCTTAGAGCAGCTAATGCGCGTAAGTGATTCGTAGATACCGTTTTCTAGTATTGTTTAGCTCGTGCCTATTGGTTCATGACCTCAGCCCCAACCTAGTAATTTTGAAACTTACTAATAACCTGGTATGCTTTTATATCTGATAACTGTAGAGCTTGTAGAATCTTTTGTTATTGTGCTTTTGTAGGTTATTTTGTGAACTTCAATAATTTTACCTCCTTTCATCATCATCTAGCGCACTAAATTTTGATGTACTTGACTTATGCTGCTATTCTATAGCCTAGTTTTGCAAGCTTACTCTTTATCAAGCTTGTTCATGACAAGTGTATTATTGGGGAGGCCCACAATAGTATATTTCAGAATCAGTGTATTACGGTCTAATAAACCATAGTGCGCTTGATTCGCCCTTCGAATTAATACTTTACGTGGATTGAGATATAGTTGACTAGTATACTTGCCCTAGACATCCTGAACATATCGTATCGATTACATAACTGTATTAATACGAGCATGTGAATAGGAATTTCCAAGATAGGATTCAATCCACAATCGCTTGACAATTTCCACCTGACTACTTTAAAATGCCTTGACCCCGATATTTCTTTTCTATCACCCCACCCTTGAACTCTTTATTATTGATCTTCGTCTTTCCTTATTTCGGAAAGACGAAACCTCGTGCCTGATATAAGTTAGTACATAGATAGTACTAGATATGCCACGTAGGCCGATCACATACTTGAGGATTAAACTTTCGTAATTGAGGACATATCATATGTGACATGATCGGCGTTGAAGTTCGAGGATTGAATAACGTAGGTAAACATATTAAGGAATATTTTCTTAAGGTATATAGTCTTTTGTGATGAATGGGTAAACTCTAAGTTGGGTAGCAATGCATTTGTCAACACGAGAGGAATGTCCTTTGGATCGTGACCGAGTAAGGTTAGATTGGAAGAAGCAAGCCATTATAATTAGAAAATTTAAAGGAGTGACTAAAATGATTAATGAATTGATATCGAGGACCCAATAAGTTGTATCTTGGATACATGATTTAAATTTTGAATAATGAAGGTAAAATCATCAATTTGAATTTAGAAGATAAAATTATAGAATTTCAGACTTGAACATGGGTGGGCTACATTTAATTATTTTTTAATTTGATGATTTGAATTACAAATTAAAATTTGATGGTTGGACTAACTAGTTGGATTATTGAGGAGTTGAATGAAATTTAAAAAGTTAAAGCATACAGGACTCGAATTACTTCCAGAAGAAATTACGATCGTGAGGTAAATTCATAAGCACGTGCAAATCTGGAAGATGTTATATGGACTTAATTTAAATTTCACCTGTGGGTAATTTGAGGAGTAAGAAGTAATAACCATAGGTTAAAATTTTGATTGGAACAAGTAGTCACCTTAATCATGAAGTGATTGCAGTGGACATGATTAGGCTTTTAATTATCGCAAAGAGATGGCGATCGACTTGCCCTATGTACATGAAGGATTAACAGATTATGGCTTAATTTTAAATTTTGAGGACGAAATTTCTATAAGTTGGGTAGATTGTAAACCCCCAGATTTTGCAAGAATTATTAAATTGGGATTTTTCATAATTTTTTGGAAGTTTCTGGAAATTTTCTGTAATTAAAATCAAGGTTTTAAATATTAAATAATTTTTAATTGTTAATAAATAATTTTTAATTGTTAATAAATAATATTAAAATATCATAAAAATAATATTTTTGGGTGTAAAATGAAAAACTGGACTTAGGGTAATTTTTCTAGATTTTTTTGGGCCTCAGACCTATTTTTAAATGCCTCAAAACTATTTTTTTAATTACATAATTAATTATTATTATTATTATTATTATTATTATTATTATTTCCAACCCAGCAGCCCGGCCCGGCCCATTGGGCCCGAGCCCGGCCCAGCCCCCTCGCGGGTCGGGTCGGATCCGCAAGACCCGCCCGACCGCGACCCGCAACCCGCTGACCACATTTTCCCCCCGTACCGCGTCTCGCGGCGGAGCCGCCGCCTCCGGCCCGCTCCGCCCGCGCCAGCCCCACGTCCTCGCTCCGCTCTGCTTCCCCGCCCTCGCCTCCGCCATCCCCGGCCGACCCAGCTCCCCTCTTCCCTATAAAGCCCCGACCCCGGCCGCCCCCTAAACCCACTCGCCTCCGCTCCGCCGCTGCACTCGCATCCGCTCCGCCGCTGCACTCGCCTCCGCCCCGCCGTGCTGTCCGGTCTCCGCCCTCCTTCGACCACCGCCCGCAGCACCCCTCCACCGCGGCAGCCTCTTCCTCCCTCCTCTCTCCTCTCCTCCGGCCGTCCCCGCCGCTCCAGCAGCCGCAGCCGAGTAGCCGACCGCCTCCGCGAGCCGCCCGACGAAGCCCCGGCCTCCCTCCGTCTCAGCTCCGGCCGGCCCGCCGCTCCCCTCGCCGAAATTTTCCCCTAAACCCTAACCCTAGCCCTAATTCTCTCCCCCGTGTCCGACACAGGACACAGTGTCCTGTGTCGTGTCGGACACGATTCGACCATATTTTCGGGTCCCCTTCAGGTGAGTGTAACTTTTTGTTCGTAGCTCTGTTTTCGATTCCGCAAATTGTGTTGCGAAGCCTGTATGACCCTCTCGGTGTCTGGACAAACCGCTCGGGGCATCGCGTCCTGTGGTGATCGCACACCGCGATCCAAAAACAGGAAAAACTAGACCATGTTTCACCCCGGAACTGAGTACGCCCCACCAAACGGGACGACTTGGTCGCGTGCGGTCTTCACAGATACGTGCGCACCGTCGATACGGACATGTGAGAATTCGCGGAAGCTGATTCGGGTATGCGTGCACACCGGAATCAACGCGTATCCGCGAAAATCACCCCGTATCTGACTTTTCTGTAATTCGCCTTAACTTCTTGTACACTCGTCAGATTGAGACAAAACTTGCGCCATCGGACTCGTAGCGATACGCTGGTCCTGTGGGTCAAGTTTGGTTCGATTCTGAGAACGTTGACGAAATCGCGTGTCGTGGGACCCACAGGCCCCGCTCGACGGGCGATTTTGTGATCGGCTCATCGGAATCCAATTCTGGAAGTTCCGTTGGGTTCGTTTCAGCGTTCCTGACCTGTTGACACTAAGTTTGGTGAATTTGGAGACTGTTGACCCAGACACATTTTTCGGCGCAAAGCGGGCCCACCGGCGGACCCCGTTTTGACCCGAAACTGCCGTTTTTACCCTTGTCTCCAAATTGGACCCAAGGACAGGCGTTTCTAGCTATTTGACATCTTCTGAACGTGTTGGTAATGTCTATTTCAGCATCTGCGCTCATCTCTGGAAATTTCCTCGAGGACAATTAATTGGATCCAAACAACAGGCAAGTACCTGCACTTCAAGTTTAATCTTTATATTATGATAGTTAATTCCCTGCTCTACTAGTACCCTTGATAATTATACTTAGTGCTAGAATACTGGATTTCATGTCTTGGATACTATATTTTATGTCTTGCTTTTTCATGTCGGGTGGGAGAATACTAGAAGGCATGTAGTTTACCCTTTCCCCCCTATCGTGTTTAATAGCTGTTGGTGCGTGACTGTACCCTCAGCCGGATCTCGATTATTCATTGTTTAATAGCCGTCTATGACGGCCGGATTAGCCTTATAAACCCCTACATGCCAACTAGGTATTCTAAAATAAATACAAGTTCACACAGATAGCTCCTGGTCTTGTTATAGTTCTTGCTGACTGTTGTAGTTTCATTTCCTGTCTTATTTATCCCTGTTTTCTCATATTCCTGTTTATAGCATTAACTCTGAGATATTGATGTTTCTTTTATGCAAATTTTCTCAAAATGATACTCAAGTTAATTGTCATGAATATTTAGTTTAATCTTGTTGTGCATTGTGTACTTTGCTCCTTTCCTGACTGGATCCGTTGTTTTAGGCAATGATGAGGACCTTGCCCCTACCTATTATGGCCACTATGAGTTAGCAGGTGACCCATATGAGGAGCCAGTTCCCACCCAGGAGGCTACTTCTGCAGAGTAGTTAGTAATAGCTGCTTATTTATTTCCTTTCGGCATATACTCGGGTTTGTCCCCGATTTATCTTCTGGCTTGTATTAACTGTGGATTTGGTTGTCACAGATTAAATATTATGAAATCTTAGCATACATATTTTCTGTGATTATTCTTACATGTTCATTATTGTGGATGAGATAGTTACTTATTGACCCTAGAAATGACCTAGACAGCATACTACCGCCGACACTGCGGCGTAGGCTGGACGTACCCACGCACTCGTGCCCGAATTTTTGGGTGCGGGTCGTGACAAGAATCAATACCCGAAGCACATGATGAAATACACGTGATAGAGTACCCGCTGAACACGGTAAGGGGGATAGCATCTCATGACGGGATCCACTAGTACCAGCTCGTGTAACAATGTGTCAGAATCAAGTATTACAGTTCTAGAACAAGTGATATAAACGCTATCATGAAATAGAAACTATCAGAGGTAGGTACTCGCCTGATGTCCTGAGCAACTGATGAGGATCGAGATCCGGACCGGTGTCGCAGGGACCTAATGCGAAAAGCAAGGATTAAACAGGGTTCTAAGAATTTAAACTGATATAAAATAATTAAAAACAGGCTTCTAGGGCTATTCTAGGTCGAACGGGTCAAACCGGTGAAATTCGGATGAAAAAGTCAACCCGGGGTCCAAAAAGTCAACTCTAGGTCAAAACTAGGTCAAACGTTGACTTTTACGGTCAACGGGGACAGTTATGGTCAAAGCTAGGTCAAACTAGGATGCCCCTGAAATTCTAGGTCAAACCGAGCTCATTAAGCTACTAAACTCTCAAACTCGCCTAATCGGGATACCGGGAAACTCTCCGTATCCGATACCTCGCACTAGGCCACGCACCCCGCCTAAACCCGCTAAAACCTATGCTAGCACGCGTAATTATATATATATAAACATATAAAAATCACTCCAAGACATTTCCTAGGCTATTGCACAAATACCCCGCTCGAAACTTAATACCTTGAATATCTCAAGGTATCGAGATACCTCGGTATCTCAAGGTATTGAGGTTTCGCTCTAAAACCCCTCTAGCTAGCTATCTAGCTACTAATTATACACCTAGTTATTAATCTAGGCTAGGTAATATATATATATATATCTATCATATTTATATATATCTAAGTAGGTATCTACCTATATATATAGATATTCACACAAATATACCCAAATACCCAATACCTTACCTAACATAACATATATATATATATATATATATATATATATATATATATATATATATATATATATATATATATATATATTACCTATCAAGATATCTATATATATATAACTATAGGTATATAGATATCTATCTCTTAGATAGATAAAACTATCTATCTACCTATCTACCTATCTAGTATCTATCTATCTAAATACCTAGCTATCTATCTATTAATCTAGCCCTCTAACTATCTATTTATCTTATCTAGATACTAATATCTATCTAGTTATCTATCTATTAACTTATCTATCTAACATATACTCTAACTATTATCTATTACATATCCCTCGCTAACACTACCCGCTGCTACTAGCCTCGCTAACGCGCTGCTGCTGCTGGCTCTACATGCTGATGATGCTGCTGCTGGCTGCTGTTATTGCTGCGCTGCTGCTGCTCCTCTTGGTACTGCTGCTGCTGCAGCTCCCTGCTGCTGCTGTGCTGCTGCTGCAGTGCAGCAGCAGCTGCAGCCACTGCTCTGTTGGTTCCCCCCCTCTCTAACACCCAATCACACACACATACCTATATACATATATATATATCACTATCTATATATATATATATACATACATATATATCTATATATATATAACTAGATACATATATATATATATACACTCACCTATATATCTATATACTAACACACACTAACACACACACCTCCACACTCACAAACACACTAATACACACACACTCACACACAATATTAACAACACACACACACATAAATATATATACATAGCTACATATATATATATATACACTTTATATATATATATATATATATATATATATATATATATATATATATATATACACTCCCAACTATATATATATATATATATATACATACACCCAAAATATATATATACATATACACACACACAAGCACACTTACACATATACATATATATATATACACATAGACATATACACACACAAGCACATAGATCTAAATACACACATACATATAAAAATATATATATATAAACACACATACATATATATATAAATATATATATATATATATATATATATATATATATATATATATATATATATATATATAGATACATATACACTAACACAACACAACACACAACAACACCCAAACCACACGCCCCACTCACGCCCAACGACTCCGACACTCACCAATACCCTAAAATATATAAAATATATCCCGAGAACTCTAGCACACACTCCCCGATACTAACCTAATGCGCGCACAAACCCAAAACGAGGAAACCAAGTCGAAATGGCCGTTCGGTCATTTCGACGAACACGTGGTGCGCGGCTCGGAAAACCTCCTGAAATGCACACCAAACGAACTCGAAATCGGCCCAAAATTTACCCATGCGCTCTACACGATGTCTAGATCCTAGAAAATGCGCTCCCGCATCGATTCTAGGTCCGTGGTGGAAACGCGCACGCACTTAGATTCGGCGACGACGAAAAGCCCCAATTTTGCCCGAAACGCCCGTTTCTCCGCGACGTGGCTTCCTGTGTCCAAACGGAGACATGCACTCACTCTCTAGACACCCGACAATGTCTACCTAGATCTGTCTAACCTAGGGCATCATCCAAAATTGGGCCAAATTTGGATTCCACCCGAATTCGACACAAAACCTAATGTCAAAGTCTCTAAACTCACCCAAACTAGTTCCAACTTTCTCCTACGGGTAGGGTTATGGTCTAGGAAGATTCTACAACACTAATTACACTACACAAAAATAATTAGGAAGGGGAAAGTTAGGTTTTACCTCTTGGGAGTTGAAATCCCAAGGCCAAAGTCTCACAACCCCTAGAAATCACCTCCCTCAAGCTCCAAGCCACCAAATCTAGCTTCCACACAAAGTCTAGGCTCCACACATCTAGGTTAGAAAAAATGTAAGGTTAGGGTTAGCTTAAGGAAGAAGGAATGAAAGAAGAAAGAAGAAAAGTGAAGAGGGAACTCACCTTGGAGAAGAAGGAAGAAGGAAGAAGAAGTGGAGAAGAAGAAATAAAGAAGAAGAAGTGGAAAATGAAGAAGAATACAAAGAGGGGGGGCTGCTGCTGGAATCGGGAATGGGTAGGTAGGGGCCGGCCACAAGTCAATTAAAGGGGTCTCCAAAGTGGCAAATGTCCAAAATGCCCCTCCGAAACTCGGTTTTGGGTTCCGGGTCTCCAAATATACTCAAACTAGCTCCAAATCTCTCCAACTAACCTCCTAAAAATAAAATAAATAATCTAAGCTCCAAAATAATTCTCACAAGGGTGTGGGCTAGGTCGGACATGGGTCCACTAGGGTCGGACATGGGTCCAGGCTATCCAAAACCCTAAAACAATCATTAAAAAAATATTACAAGCACTAAATAAATATAAATATAATTAATTAAATACAAACCACTATTTATCAAATAAAAATAAAAAAATACCCTATTTTCTAGAATTGGGTAGTGACAAGTCTACCCTACTTAAAATTAAAAGACGAAACTAGGACAGGAATGCAAGAAAAGAACCATACCTCAGGGCTCGAAGAGATAGGGGTATCGCTCGCGCATTTCATCCTCCCTCTCCCAGGTCGACTCCCCTGGAGAGTGATGCCTCCACGCGACGCGAACCAAGGGAATAGTCTAGTTCCTCAACACCTTCTCCCGCCGATCCAGAATCTCCACCGGCTGCTCTGGATAGCTAAGAGTAGGGCCCACTGCGATCTCTGAGTGATCCAATACGTGACTGGGATCCGCCACGTACCGTCTCAACTGCGACACGTGGAACACATCATGAAATCCCTCCAGCGTAGGCGGTAACTCAAGCCTATACGCCACGGCGCCGACCCTCTCAAGGACACGGAAGGGTCCAACGAAACGTGGGCTAAGCTTCCCGCCTCCACCGAAGCGAATAGTGCCCCGCGTCGGAGAAATCCTCAAGAACACCAGATCTCCAACCTAGCACAAACAAGGTCTCAGCACTTAGTCTAAAACAAGCAATCACAAACAAACACAAGAACAAAATCTAGATTCTAAGCTATACCTCGAACTCCAAAGGTCTCCGGTGGCTATCGGCCTAAAGCCGCTGCCTGTCCTGCGCCACCCGAAGTCTATCTCTAATGAGCTTGACCTTCTCCGCTGCATCAACCACCATCTCCGGGCCAAACAAATCTCTCTCACCTACATCATCCCATGACAACGGAGTGTGACACCTCCGTCCATACAACGCCTCAAAAGGTAACATCTCGATACTGGCTTGGTAGCTGTTGTTGTAAGCAAACTCTACCAAGTGCAAGTGATCCTCCCAAGAGCCTCTGAAATCCAAAACACAAGTGCGAAGCATGTCCTCAAGTGTCTGAATGGTCCTCTCTGACTGACCATCTGTCTGCGGGTGATACGCACTACTAAACTTGAGTTGGGTGCCCAAGCTAGCCTGCAGACTCCTCCAGAAATGCGAAGTGAAGCGACTGTCCCGATCTGATACTATGCTCACTGGAACTCCATGCAGTCTGACTATCTGGCGCACATACATCTCTGCTAGTCTCTCTGTAGATGTACCCACTTTGAATGGTAGAAAGTGGGCCAATTTGGTCAACCTGTCCACGATGACCCAAATCGCATCATTTTCGCCTGGAGAACGGGGAAGTCCAAAAACAAAATCCATGGTCACATGCTCCCATTTCCACTCCGGAATGGGTAACGGCTGGAGTAATCCTCCCGGCCTCTGCCTCTCCGCCTTCACTTGCTGGCACACTAAGCATCGGGATACGAAGCGCGCAACCTCCCGCTTTATTCTGTACCACCATACATGCTGTCTCAGATCTCTATACATCTTGTTGGCACCTGGGTGCATAGAGTACTGGGATCGATGCGCCTCCTGGAGAACCTCCTCGCGCAATGACCCACTCGGCACATAAAACCTGGTACCGTGCCGCAAGGAACCATCATCAGCAATGGTGAAGTCATCTGCTAATCCCATCTAAACCTGCGTCCTGATACTCCTCAGGGACTCATCCTCAAACTGTGTAGCCCTGATCCGGTCTACCAACTCTGACTGAATCTGCAGTCCCCACATCTGTATCTCAACTCCAGGCCCTTTCACCTCAATGCCCAAGCTCTCTAGATCTGCCAGAAGATAACGATCTGTAGTCAGGCACATAGCTACCGGATACCTGCTCAATGCATCCGCAACTACGTTCGCCTTCCCTGGATGATACTGCAATGATATATCGAAGTCTTTCATCAACTCCAACCATCTCCTCTGCCTCATGTTCAGCTCTTTTTGGGTAAACACATACTTCAAGCTCTTGTGGTCTGTGAAGATCTCCACACGCTCTCCGTATAAATAGTGTTTCCACAACTTCAGAGCAAAAATGACCGCTGCCAACTCCAAATTGTGGGTAGGGTAATTCTTCTCATGAGGACGCAATTGCCTGGTAGCATAGGCAATCACCCTCCCATTCTGCTGTAACACACAACCCAGTCCCTTCCCCGATGCATCACTATAGATAGTGAATCCTCCAGAACCTGATGGCAACGTCAACACTGGAGCTGTCGTCAACCTCCTCTTCAGCTCATCAAAGGCGATCTGGCACTACTCTGACCAAACAAACTCCACGTCCTTCCGAGTCAGCCTGGACAACGGCTCTGCAATCCGGGAAAAATCCTGAACAAATCTCCTGTAGTAACCTGCTAGTCCCAGGAAACTCCTGACCTCGGCTACTGAACTCGGAGCACTCCATGCCTCTACTGCCCTGATCTTTCTCGGATCCACCGAGATACCCTCTCCAGTCACCACATGACCAAGGAATTCAACCTTGTCAAGGAAGAACTCACACTTCGAGAGCTTTCCATAAAACTTCTCCTTCCTGAGAGTCTCCAGCACTATCCTCAGATGCTCCTCGTGCTCCTCTGGGGTCTTCGAATACACCAAGATATTATCTATAAACACCACCACAAACCTGTCCAGATGCTGATGGAACACCTTGTTCATCAGATTCATGAACACTGCCGGGGCATTAGTCAACCCAAACGGCATCACCAAGAACTCATGCTGTCCATATCTGGTCCGAAAAGCTGTTTTCGGAGTATCCTCCTTCCTGACCTTCACCTGGTGGTAGCCTGTCCTCAGATCAATCCTGGAAAACACCCTTGCTCCGCTCAACTGGTCAAATAGATCATCAATATGCGGCAGCGGATACTTGTTCTTGATTGTGAGGTTGTTCAGAGCCCTGTAGTCGATACACATCCGTATCGACCCATCCTTCTTTGGCACAAAAAGTACCGGAGTACCCCACAGAGAAGAACTAGATCTGATAAATCCCTTGTCCTGAAGCTCATCCACTTGCTTCTTCAACTCTATCAGCTCACTGTTGCTGACTCTATAGACGTGCTGGGATATCGGCTCCGTGCCTGGCACCAAGTCTATAGAGAACTCCACGTCTCTGTCTGGAGGTAATCCTGGCAACTCCTCCGGAAAGACATTCATATACTCCTCTATCAGTGGATGTAGCGACCTTGGCTCTACCACCAGGGCTCCGCAGAAGACTCCCTCGGTCTGCTCCGCTGGTCCTCTGGTAAACTGAAACTCTGGCTCATCTGGCGGACTGAACAAAACTCTGCCTCTACGACAATCTATACTAGCACAATGCGTACTCAACCAATCCATCCCGAGTACAATATCGTAGCTCGGAAGTGGCATTATGAGTAGGCACACACTTAACTCCCGGCCTCCAAAGGTAACTCTCCGGTCTCTGCAGACATCACTGACTAGGATGATACCACCCCCGGTTGTGATCTTGCAGAGTCTAGCTAAAGGTTCAGCAACAAGATGGTGTCTAACAGCAAAAGATACAGACACAAAGCTATGGGAAGCACCGAAATCAAATAAAGCAAGTGCTGGAATAGAATCAAGAAGAACAGAACCTGAGATAACATCACCAACTGGCTCGACCTCGTCCACTGTCAGGGCAAAAGCTCGCCCCTGCTGTCCTCCTCGGTGCTGCTGCTGGTGCTGGGCGAACCTCTGCTGCTGAGTCTGCAAAGGCTGACCTCTCTGTTGCGCTGCAGGTGCTCTGGCTGGTGCCCTCTGAGCGGCTCCTCCGCCCTGAGCTGTACGGGCAAGCGCTGAAGGACAATCCTTCAGCTGGTGATTTGCGGCGCCACACAATAAATATCTGCCCAGCCTCTTTCTGCATATGTCCCATCCGTGCCCTGGCTTCCTACAGAAAGGGCAAACGATGGGCTGCCTCTGGCCCTGCTGCTGACCCTGCCTCTGCTGCTGGGGCGCCTGCCGGAAGGGCGCACGACCCTGACCCTGGTGCTGCTGGGTCTGCTGGAATGGCCTCTTGGATGGGCCTGCACTGCTACCTGCTCCTGAAGCATCTCTGCTCCTCTTCGTCTTCAGCTCTAGGTCATCCTCAGCCCTCTGAGCGTCGCTGACAATCTGCTCGAAGGTCGCCTAGCGGTCGCTCCTAGTCAAGGACTTGACCGCCATGACCAAGCCCTTGCGGAACTTCCGCGCCTTCGCTGCCTCAGACAACCCCTCAACAAATCTGCCCAAACGGCAGAACTCCGCTGCATACTCATCCACTAGCATACTCCCCTGGACGAACGCCTCAAACTGACTCTCCAATGCACTGAGAGCCACGTCCGGGAAGAACTTCTCCTTGAAAAGCTTCTTGAAAGCCTCCCAAGTCAATCCCGGAACTGCTATCCGCGTATCCGTGCGGAACCAAGTAAGGGCAAGGTCGAACATCTGGCTGCCCGCTGCCTCTATCTGCATGCTGGCTGGGATCATCGCCAGCCTGAAAATGCCCTCTATATGCTCGATCCAGTCGTCGGCGTACAGGATCCCCTCTGTGCCGCGGAACTCCTTAGGCCGCATCCTCTGAAAATTGATAATAGTACCCGGCCTAGGATACTGAGCCTGCTCTGGCTGTGGCTGGATCTGAGCCACCCTGTCGACCGCTGTCATAGTCACCTGATGAGCATTCTCAATGCCCATCCTCATAACATCTGCCTGGCGGTGCTGCGCATCCATCATCTCTCGAAAGAATGTGAACAACTGCGTAGCATCCACTGGCGCAGGCGGTGGTGGAGGAGGTACCACCGGAACAACTGGGGTGGCTCTCGGATCAATGGGAGTAAGGGGATCTCCGAGAGAAACTGATGCTCCCTCAACCGCAGGAGTGGCGAGTGGAGCGGTAGCGGCTGCCGAAAGTCGAGCAGGTCGAGAGGTGGCAGACCTCTCGGTGGCAGCTGCTGGGGCGGTGCGCTGAGATCTGGTCTTCGGAGGCATCCTGAACACAGATCAAAAGAAGTCAATATAGTGCAAGAAACGATAACATCAAAGAAGGACAGTAATATTACAAAAGAAACAATTTTAGAAAAATTAAAGATAGCAAAAGGAAGTAGGAAGGGTCCTAGTTGTGATTGAGCACACTCTCTCTCTCAGCCTATCTCCTATATCCTATTGCAGGTAACCCTAAAAACCAGACCCTGCATGGGCCACCACCAAAAAAGTGTCACGACCCGCACCCGAAAATCGGGCATGAGCCGTGGGTACGTCCAGCCTACGCCGCAGAATCGGCGGTAGAATGCTGTAAAGGTCCGTTCTAGGTCAACCATATCTATCTATATCTCATAGAAAAATCCGGCATGACCTCTCCAAAAGGAGGGCAAAACCACGCAATATATATATAAAATCCTCTCCCAAAGGAGGCAACCACGCAATATATATATATGAACTCTCAATCACAAAATCTAGGGAAAGAAATAAAGCACGATATGATATAAACAAGGAAACAGAACCAAGAGAGCAAGATAATCCAAAATAATATAGTCCAAGCCAAAATAGCTACAACATCTCAAGCAACAAAAGAATAAGTACAGTCATCCAAAATACAAACCACTGGAAATAACCCAGGAAACCCACCTAGCTAACTAGGGTGCTATCGGCGTCTCCTCGGCGCACTCCTCCTCGATCACGGGGTCACAACAGTCGTCAACACCCGGCCCGTAGAACGTAGGGCAATAGTCCTCAGGATCCTCTGGAAAAAAATATGCCCAGTCAGGACTGGAGCGAAGTACATAACTCTGAAAGCAACTCCAAATGCATGGTAAGGTGTATATGACGAGCAATAGAAAAGTAATCAAGATGCACAGGAAATAAATATATGCTGGAGCACAATAAGTAGCTGCAATATAAACTGGAGAACAATACAAGTACTGGAAAAGTAACTGCAGGTGAGAAACATGAATACTAGCTATGTGCCTTGAGCACAAGTTAGTTATGTGATCGGCTTAGGTTGCACATGAAAAACACTACGATAACTCCGTTATGCGTGAGTTGCATAACCGACATACATATGAATACTGTTTGGCTTTGATCACATAACCAACTCACTACTCCCCTCCCCCACTAATACCATTGGATCCAACCACAACACGCTACGTACATGATAATAGCTCGGGCACACGAAGGCGAGAGCACAATAAGCACATGATAGCACATGAGAATCAATACCCGAAGCACATGATGAAATACACGTGATAGAGTACCCGCTGAACACGGTAAGGGGGATAGCATCTCATGACGGGATCCACTAGTACCAGCTCGTGTAACAATGTGTCAGAATCAAGTATTACAGTTCTAGAACAAGTGATATAAACGCTATCATGAAATGGAAACTATCAGAGGTAGGTACTCGCCTGATGTCCTGAGCAACTGATGAGGATCGAGATCCGGACCGGTGTCGCAGGGACCTAATGCGAAAAGCAAAGATTAAACAGGGTTCTAAGAATTTAAACTGATATAAAATAATTAAAAACAGGCTTCTAGGGCTATTCTAGGTCGAACGGGTCAAACCGATGAAATTCGGATCAAAAAGTCAATTCGGGGTCCAAAAAGTCAACTCTAGGTCAAAACTAGGTCAAACGTTGACTTTTACGGTCAACGGGGACAGTTATGGTCAAAGCTAGGTCAAACTAGGGTGCTTCTGAAATTCTAGGTCAAACCGAGCTCATTAAGCTACTAAACTCTCAAACTCGCCTAATCGGGATACCGGGATACTCTCGGTTTCCGATACCTCGCCCTAGGCCACGCACCCCGCCTAAACCCGCTAAAACCTATGCTAGCACGCGTAATTATATATATATAAACATATAAAAATCACTCCAAGACATTTCCTAGGCTATTGCTCAAATACCCCGCTCGAAACTCAATACCTTGAATATCTCAAGGTATCGAGATACCTCGGTATCTCAAGGTATTGAGGTTTCGCTCTAAAACCCCTCTAGCTAGCTATCTAGCTACTAATTATACACCTAGTTATTAATCTAGGCTAGGTAATATATATATATATATATCTATCATATTTATATATATCTAAGTAGGTATCTACCTATATATATAGATATCCACACAAATATACCCAAATACCCAATACCTTACCTAACATAACATATATTTATATATATATATATATATATATATATATATATATATATATATATATATATATATATTATCTATCAAGATATCTATATATATATATATAACTATAGGTATATAGATATCTATCTCTTAGATAGATAAAACTATATATCTACCTATCTACCTATCTAGTATCTATCTATCTAAATACCTAGCTATCTATCTATTAATCTAGCCCTCTAACTATCTATTTATCTTATCTAGATACTAATATCTATCTAGTTATCTATCTATTAACTTATCTATCTAACATATACTCTAACTATTATCTATTACCTATCCCTCGCTAACACTACCCGCTGCTACTAGCCTCGCCAACGCGCTGCTGCTGCTGGCTCTACATGCTACTGCTGGCTGCTGTTATTGCTGCGCTGCTGCTGCTCCTCTTGGTACTGCTGCTGCTGCAGCTCCCTGCTGCTGCTGTGCTGCTGCTGCTGCACTGCAGCAGCTGCAGCCACTGCTCTGTTGGTTCCCCCCCTCTCTAACACCCAATCACACACACATACCTATATACATATATATATATATCACTATCTATATATATATATATATATATATATATACATACATATATATCTATATATATATAACTAGATATATATATATATATATACACTCACCTATATATATCTATATACTAACACACACTAATACACACACACTCACACACAATATTAACAACACACACACACATAAATATATATACATAGCTACATATATATATATACACTTAATATATATATATATATATATATATATATATATATATATATATATATATATATATATATATATATATCTACACACACTCTCAACTATATATATATATATATATATATATATATATATATATATATATATATATATATATACATACACCCAAAATATATATATACATATACACACACACAAGCACACTTACACATATACATATATATATATATATATATATATATATATATATATACACATAGACATATACACACACAAGCACATAGATCTAAATACACACATACATATAAATATATATATATATATAAACACATACATATATATATAAATATATATATATAGATACATATACACTAACACAACACAACACACAACAACACCCAAACCACACGTCCCACTCACGCCCAACGACCCCGACACTCACCAATACCCTAAAATATATAAAATATAGCCTGAGAACTCTAGCACACACTCCCCGATACTAACCCAACGCGCGCACAAACCCGAAACGAGGAAACCAAATCGAAATGGCCGTTCGGTCATTTCGACGAACACGTGGTGCGCGGCTCGGAAAACCTCCTGAAACGCAAACAAACGAACTCGGAATCGGCCCAAAATTTATCCACGCGCTCTACACGATGTCTAGATCCTAGAAAATGTGCTCTCGCGTCATTTCTAGGTCCTTGGTGGAAACGCGCACGCACTTAGAATCGGCGACGACGAAAAGCCCCAATTTCGCCCGAAACGCCCGTTTCTCTGCGACGCGGCTTCCTGTGTCCAAACGGAGACACGCACTCACTCTCTAGACACCCGACAACGTCTACCTAGGTCCGTCTAACCTAGGGCATCACCCAAAATTGGCCCAAATTCGGATTTCACCCGAATTCGACACAAAACCTAATGTCAAAGTCTCTAAACTCACCCAAACTAGTTCCAACTTCCTCCTACGGGTAGGGTTAGGGTCTAGGAAGGTTCTACAACACTAATTACACTATACAAAAATAATTAGGAAGGAGAAAGTTAGGTTTTACCTCTTGGAAGTTGAAATCCCAAGGCCAAAGTCTCATAACCCCTAGAAATCACCTCCCTCAAGCTCCAAGCCACCAAATCTAGCTTCCACACAAAGTCTAGGCTCCACACATCTAGGTTAGAGAAAATATAAGGTTAGGGTTAGCTTAAGAAAGAAGGAATGAAAGAAGAAAGAAGAAAAGTGAAGAGGGAACTCACCTTGGAGAAGAAGGAAGAAGGAAGAAGAAGTGGAGAAGAAGAAATGAAGAAGAAAAAGTGGAAAATGAAGAAGAATACAAAGAGGGGGGGGCTGCTGCTGGAATCGGGAATGGGTAGGTAGGGGCCGGCCACAAGTCAATTAAAGGGGTCTCCAAAGTGGCAAATGTCCAAAATGCCCCTCCGAAACTCGGTTTTGGGTTCCGGGTCTCCAAATGCACTCAAACTAGCTCCAAATCTCTCCAACTAACCTCCTAAAAATAAAATAAATAATCTAAGCCCCAAAATAATTCTCACAAGGGTGTGGGCTGGGTCGGACATGGGTCCACTAGGGTCGGACATGGGTCCAGGCTAGCCAAAACCCTAAAACAATCATTAAAAAAATATTACAAGCACTAAATAAATATAAATATAATTAATTAAATATAAACCACTATTTATCAAATAAAAATAAAAAAAATACCCTATTTTCTAGAATTGGGTAGTGACACTCCGTCGTGAGGGGCACAGTTCCAGCACACCGATGAGTGTTGTACTACCAAAAAATAGTTATGCCTGATTAATTATACTATGTATTCTTTCGTCTGGATAACCCGAATAGTCTGCAGGACATGTGACTGTAAAAAATCTCAACTGCATGCTAGTTAGCTATTGGTAAGCCGTAGGACATGATTGGTCGTGATTGCTTGATTTTCTAGTCTAGTCCTATCTTGCTTCATCCAGTTAATAATCATGAGTAGTAACTTGAGCACTGATTGTAACAGCCCACTTCGCTCAGTTCTACAAGAAGACTCAAATGGTATCAGCAGTTGGACATGGAGTTTTCAGAAGTTCACTCAGAATCTTGCTCGGCCGAGGCAAGTCCTCATTCAGGTGGGCGGCTAGGATGAACTTGTCTTTGCTTAGCATGCACACATAAAGCATGGATATACATGATAGCTAGATCGCTAGGCGATAACCCCTTGCATGTTAATAAAGAGTACAATGCACCTAGCTACGAGAGTAATCTCATCTTATAATGCTTGCAAAGAATTTAGAAATAAAACTTGTATAAATTTTGGTTCCTCGTACTACCCCTTAGACCCGTGCTAAAGTAAAGACTTATGATCTAAAGTAGACTATATTGTATGTTTTCTTATGCTTATATTTCATACAAATGCAATGCTTTCCTACTTTATATGCTAACTAGTATTCGCTCATCTCATTCTAATGCTTGTCATGTAAGTTCATGCCATAACCAAGTAACAATATCCATGTCATGCATCATCTAGTTTAGCCAGAAGACTATTAAATAATCGTTCTGTGCAAGTATGAAACTGAAAGTATTCGGGACGTTAGGTCTCCAAGACATTTTCTGAACTAAGGGATTGCATCATGTATAGTAAAACAAGAATCACAGCTCATAGAGCAAGACTCATTCAGGTATTCGGATCCTTGGTAGTCTTTGTCGAGATGGTGTATGCACCTCGAGTACCTAGTGCTACACCCATCTCCGCCCAAGAGAGTATGCATCCTCCAATGGCTAAGTGAATCAAGATTGAATATGTCATGTCGTGAATTTAGAAAACCCAAGACTTCCATGGTCGCGGACAACTCGTGCACGAGGTATTCATGGATTCCTCGAACGATCGTCGGGGCACCAGGACCATACCGGCCTAGAAGAAATCATATGGGGACTTGTAAACCCCCAGATTTTCAAAATTATTAAATCTTGGATTTTTCCCAATTTCCTGGAATTTTTTTGGGAATTTTCTGCAATTAAAATCAGAGTTTTTATTTATTAAATAATTTTTAATTGTTAATAAATAATATTAAAATATTATGAAAATAATATTTTTGGGTGTAAAATGGAAAACTGGACTTAGGGTAATTTTTCTGGAATTTATTGGACCCCGGACCTATTTTTAATTACCTAAAAACTATTTACTTATTTTTATTAATTATTATTATTATTATTATTATTATTATTATTATTATTATTATTATTATTATTATTATTTCTATATCAGCCCGGCCCAGCCCACAGACACCCGGCCCAGTCCCCGCGGCCCATCAACCTTATCGGGTCGGGTCGGGTCGGGTCTGCCGAACCCGACCCGCACCGCTAACCCACCCGGACCCGCTCCCCAGCCACCTGACCCATTCTCCCCCTCCGCCGCTTCCGCGGCGCCTCCGCCGTGCCGTTGGCGCTCCGCCCGGCTCGCCCCATGCAGCGCCGCCACGACCCCTCCCCTCTCTCCGCCTTCTCCGCCTAACGCCACCGCCTCTCCCCTTTTAAACCCCCTCGAGCCTCCGGCCACCTACCCTCCCTCTCCGGTCACCCCCTCCGGCCACCTCGCCGTCCTCCTCCCCTCCAACGCCTCGCCACCGCCCTCAACGACGACCAGCCGCCCCTCCTCTGCTCCTCCTCCTCCGCCTGCCTCCGACCCCCACAGCCGCTCGAGTCGACCCCGCAGCCAGCGCTCATCCACTGCCTCCGGCGCCTGCCACCGCGCCGTGTCGCCCTCGCCGGCGCCGCCCAGCCCCCGGCCGGCCTCCCCCGCAGCGACGCCGTCGTGCCGACCACCGGCCACCGCCGCAGCAAGCCGAGCCCTAACCCTAACCCTAATTCAGATTCCCGTGTCCGACTCGAGTCGGACACGACTCGACCCTGATTTTCGGGTCCCCTTCAGGTGCGTGTAACTTTTTGTTCGTAGCTCCGTTTTCAATTCCGCAAATTGCGTTGTGAAGCCTGTATGACCCTCTCGGTGCCTGGATAAACCGTTCGGGGCATAGCGTCCTGTGGTGATCGTACACCGCGATCCAAAAGTAGAAAAAAATAGACCCTGTTTCACCCCGGAACTGAGTGCGCCCCGCCAAACGGGACGACTTGGTCGCGTGCGGTCTTCACAGATACGTGCGCATCGTCGATACGGACGTGTGAGATTTCGTGGAAGCTGATTCGGGTGTGCGTGCACACCGAAATCAACGCGTATCCGCGGACATCGCCCCGTATCCGACTTTTCTGCAATTCGCCCTAACTTCTTGTACACTCGTCGGATCGAGACAAAACTTGTGCCATCGGACTCGTAGCGATATGCTGGTCCTGTGGGTCAAGTTTGGTTCGATTCTGAGAACGTTGACGAAATTGCGTGTCGTGGGCCCCATAGGCCCCGCTCGACGGGCGATTTTGTGATCGGCTCATCGAAATCCAATTCAGGAAGTTCCGTTGGGTTTGTTACAGTGTTACTGACCTGTTGACTCTATATTTAGTGAATTTGGAGACCGTTGACCCGGACACGTTTTTTGGTGCAAAGCGGGCCCACCGACGGACCCCGTTTTGACCCAAAACTGCCGTTTTTGCCCTTGTCTTCAAATTGGACCCAAGGACAGACGTTTCTAGCTATTTGACATCTTCTGAGCGTGTTGGTAATATCTATTTCAGCATCTAGGCTCATCTCTGAAAATTTCCCCAAGAACCAATTAATCAGATCCAAACAACAGGCAAGTACCTGCACTTCAAGTTAAATCTTTATATTGTGATAATTAATTCCCTGTTTTACTAGTACCCTTAATGATTACACCTAGTGTTAGAAATGCTAGATTTCATGTCTTGGATACTGTATTTCATGTCTTGCTTTTCATGTCGGGTGGGAGAATACTAGAAGGCATGTAGTTTACCCTTTTCCCCTATCATGTTTAATAGCTGTTGGTGCGCGACTGTACCCTCAGCCGGATCTCAATTATTCATTGTTTAATAGCCGTCTATGACGGCCGGATTAGCCTTATAAACCCCTATATGCCAACTAAGTATTCTAAAATAAACACAAGTTCACACAGATAGCTTCTGGTCTTGTTATAGTTCTTGCTGACTGTTGTAGTTTCATTTTCTGTCTTATTTATCCCTGTTTTCTCATATTCCTGTTTATAGCATTAACTCTGAGATATTGATGTTTCTTTTATGCAAATTTTCTCAAAATGATACTCAAGTTAATTGTCATGAATATTTAGTTTAATCTTGTTGTGCATTGTGTACTTTGCTCCTTTCCTGACTGGATCCGTTATTTTAGGCAATGATGAGGACCTTGCCCCTACCTATTATGGCCACTATGAGTTAGCAGGTGACCCATATGAGGAGCCAGTTCCCACCCAGGAGGCTACTTCTGCAGAGTAGTTAGTAATAGCTGCTTATTTATTTCTTTTCAGCATATACTCGGGTTTGTCCCCGATTTATCTTCTGGCTTGTATTAACTGTGGATTTGGTTGTCACAGATTAAATATTATGAAATCTTAGCATACATATTTCCTGTGATTATTCTTACATGTTCATTATTGTGGATGAGATAGATACTTATTGACCCCAGAAATGACCTAGACAGCGTACTACCGCCGACACTGCGGCGTAGGCTGGACGTACCCACGCACTCGTGCCCGAATAACCGGGTGCGGGTCGTGACACATTTTTGTGGTGGCCCATGCAAGTCTACAACTAAATTGTTCGGTTTCAACCTAGGGACCGAACAGGCCTGCAATAAGATTGAGGATTTTAGGAAAAGCTCATCCACTTGATTAAATCGTTCTTGCTATTCCCATCGACTTCGAATTATTTTATTGACTTGCATCCTGCCTTGATTCTTGTGCGCCTTTATCGTTTATTTTGGATGCAGAGTAAAGGATCTACCAGCAAGCGACGAGGTTCCTACAAGATCACCACGAGATGCTCTACCAGCATGATCGTGGAGAACGCGCAGACTCTTGGAGCAGCTAATGCGCGTAAGTGATTTGTAGATACCGTTCCTAGTATTGTTTAGCTCGTGCCCATTGGTTCGTGACCTCAGCCCCAACCTAGTAAATCTTAAACTTGCTAAATAACCTGGGATGTTTTTATTGATAACTGTAGAGATTGTGGAATCTTTTGCTATTGTGCTTATTGTAGGTTGTTTTGTGAACTTAATAATTTACCTCCTTTCATCATCATCTAGCGCACTGAATTTTGATGTACTTGACTCATGCTGCTATTCTATAGCCTAGTTTTGCAAGCTTACTCTTTATCGAGCTTGTTCATGACAAGTGTATTATTGGGGAGGCCCACAATGATACATTTCAGAATCAGTGTATTATGGTCTGATCAACCATAGTGCGCTCGATTCGCCCTTCAAAATAATACTTTACGTGGATTGAGATATACAGTTGACTAGTATACCTGCCCTAGACATGTCTGAGCATAACTGTATTAATACGAGCATGTGAATAGGAACTACCAAGATAGGATTCAATCCACAAATCGCTTGACAATTCCCACTTGAATTCTTTAAAACGCCTTGACCCCGATATTTCTATTCTATCACCCCACCCTTGAACTCCGTATTATTGATCTTCGTCTCCCCTATTTCGGGAAGACGAAATCTCGTGCTTGGTATAAGTCTGATACATAGATAGTACTAGATATGCCACATAGGCCGATCACATACTTGAGGATTAAACTTTCGTAATTGAGGACATATCATATGTGATATGATCGACGTTGAAGTTCGAGGATTGAATGACATAAGTAAACATATTTAGGAATATTTTCTTAAGGTATATAGTCTTTTGTGATAAATGGATAAATTCTAAGTTGGGTAGCAATGCATTTGTCAACTCGAGAGGAATGCCTTTGGATTGTGACCGAGTAAGGTTAGATTGGAAGAAGCAAGCCATTCTAATTTTGAAAATTTAGAGGAGTGACTAAGATGACTAATGAATTGATATCGAGGATCCAATAATTATACCTTAGGTACATGATTTAAACCTTGAATAATGAGAGTAAAATCGCCAATTTGAATTTAGGGGATATATGATTCAGACTTGAACGTTGGTGGACTACACTTAAATTATTTTGATAATTTGATTTAAGAATTAAAAATTGATGGTTGGACTACCTAGTTGGATTATTGAGGAGGTGAATGAAAATTAAAGAGTTGAAGCATACAAGTGTGAATGGGAATACTGCTGGACCCGAATTACTTTCAGAATGAATTATGATAAATAGAATCATGAGGAAAAGTTATAAGCACATGCAAATCTTGAAGATGTTATATGGACTTAATTTAAAAATCTGCCTGTGGGTAATTTGAGGAAGTAAGAAGTAATAACCATAAGTTGAATTTCTGATTGGAACAGTAGTCACCTTAATCATGTAGTGGTTGCAGTGGACATGATTAGAATTTAAAATTTTGCAAGGAGATTGCGATTGATATACGTGAAGGATTAATAGGGTATGGCTTAATTTTAAATTTCGAGGACGAAATTTTTATAAGTTGGGTAGATTGTAAACCCCCCAGATTTTCAAAATTATTAAATCTTTGATTTTTTCCAATTTCCTGGAATTTTTTTGGAAATTTTCTGTAATTAAAATCAGGGTTTTTATTTATTAAATGATTTTTAATTGTTAATAAATAATATTAAAATATTATGAAAATAATATTTTTGGGTGTAAAATGGAAAACTGGACTTAGGGTAATTTTTCTGGAATTTATTGGACCCCGGACCTATTTTTAATTACCTAAAAACTATTTACTTATTTTTATTATTATTATTATTATTATTATTATTATTATTATTATTATTATTATTATTATTTCTATATCAGCCCGGCCCAGCCCACAGACACCCGGCCCAGTCCCCGCGGCCCATCAACCTTATCGGGTCGGGTCGGGTCTGCCGAACCCGACCCGCACCGCTAACCCACCCGGACCCGCTCCCCAGCCACCTGACCCATTCTCCCCCTCCGCCGCTTCCGCCGGCGCCTCCGCCGCGCCGTTGGCGCTCCTCCCGGCTCGCCCCACGCAGCGCCGCCATGACCCCTCCCCTCTCTCCGCCTTCTCCGCCTAACGCCACCGCCTCTCCCCTTTTAAACCCCCTCGAGCCTCCGGTCACCTACCCTCCCTCTCCGGTCACCCCCTCCGGCCACCTCGCCGTCCTCCTCCCCTCCAACGCCTCGCCACCGCCCTCAACGACGACCAGCCGCCCCTCCTCTGCTCCTCCTCCTCCGCCTGCCTCCGACCCCCACAGCCGCTCGAGTCGACCCCGCAGCCAGCGCTCATCCACCGCCTCCGGCGCCTGCCCCCGCACCGTGTCGCCCTCGCCGGCGCCGCCCAGCCCCCGGTCGGCCTCCCCCGCAGAGACGCCGCCGTGCCGACCACCGGCCACCGCCGCAGCAAGCCGAGCCCTAACTCTAATTCAGATTCCCGTGTCCGACTCGAGTCGGACACGACTCGACCCTGATTTTCGGGTCCCCTTCAGGTGCGTGTAACTTTTTGTTCGTAGCTCCATTTTTAATTCCGCAAATTGCGTTGTGAAGCCTGTATGACCCTCTCGGTGCCCGGATAAACCGTTCGGGGTATCGCGTCCTGTGGTGATCGCACACCGCGATCCAAAAACAGGAAAAACCAGACCATGTTTTACCCCGAAACTGAGTGCGCCCCGCCAAACGGGACGACTTGGTCGCGTGCGGTCTTCACAGATACGTGCGCGTCGTCGATACGGACGTGTGAGATTTTGTGGAAGCTGATTCGGGTGTGCGTGCACACCGGAATCAACGCGTATCCGCGGACATCGCCCCGTATCCGACTTTTCTGCAATTTGCCCTAACTTCTTGTACACTTGTCGGATCAAGACGAAACTTACGCCATCAGACTCGTAGCGATACGCTGGTCCTGTGGGTCAAGTTTGGTTCAATTCTGAGAACGTTGACGAAATCGCGTGTCGTGGGCCCCACAGGCCCCGCTCGACGGGCGATTTTGTGATCGGCTCATCGGAATCCAATTCTGAAAGTTCCGTTGGGTTCGTTTCAGCGTTCCTGACCTGTTGACACTAAGTTTGGTGAATTTGGAGACCGTTGACCCGGACACGTTTTTCGGTGCAAAGCGGGCCCACCGGCGGACCCCGTTTTGACCCGAAACTGCCGTTTTTGCCCTTGTCTCCAAATTGGACCCAAAGATAGGCGTTTCTAGCTATTTGATATCTTTTGAGCGTGTTGGTAATGTCTATTTCAGCATCTAGGCTCATCTCTGGAAATTTCCCCAAGAACCAATTAATCAGATCCAAACAACAGGCAAGTACCTGCACTTCAAGTTAAATCTTTATTTTATGATAATTAATTCCCTGTTTTACTAGTACCCTTGATGATTACACCTAGTGTTAGAAATACTGGATTTCATGTCTTGTATACTGTATTTCATGTCTTGCTTTTCATGTCGGGTGGGAGAATACTAGAAGGCATGTAGTTTACCCTTCCCCCCTATCATGTTTAATAGCTGTTGGTGCACGATTGTACCCTCAGCCGGATCTCGATTATTCATTATTTAATAGCCGTCTATGACGGCCGGATTAGCCTTATAAACCCCTACATTCCAACTATGTATTCTAAAATAAATACAAGTTCACACAGATAGCTTCTGGTCTTGTTATAGTTCTTGCTGACTGTTGTAGTTTTATTTCCTGTCTTATTTATCCCTGTTTTCTCATATTCCTGTTTATAGCATTAACTCTGAGATATTGATGTTTCTTTTATGCAAATTTTCTCAAAATGATACTCAAGTTAATTGTCATGAATATTTAGTTTAATTTTGTTGTGCATTGTGTACTTTGCTCCTTTCCTGACTGGATCCGTTATTTTAGGCAATGATGAGGACCTTGCCCCTACCTATTATGGCTACTATGAGTTAGCAGGTGACCCATATGAGGAGCCAGTTCCTACCCAGGAGGCTACTTCTGCAGAGTAGTTAGTAATAGCTGCTTATTTATTTCCTTTCAGCATATACTCGGGTTTGTCCCCGATTTATCTTCTGGCTTGTATTAACTGTGGATTTGGTTGTCACAGATTAAATATTATGAAATCTTAGCATACATATTTCCTGTGATTATTCTTACATGTTCATTATTATGGATGAGATAGATACTTATTGACCCCAGAAATGACCTAGATAGCGTACTACCGCCGACACTGCGGCGTAGGCTGGACGTACCCACGCACTCGTGCCCGAATTTTCGGGTGCGGGTCATGACAGGACTCCTCGAGCTTTGGTGGAATGGTGTGTATGCCTCAATTTTTTAGTACTATACCATCTCCGTCAAAAGAGTCCCGGGTATCTCGTGTTCCTGCGGGATGGTGCGAGCCTCGAGTTTTTAGCACTATACCCATCTTCGTCTAGAGACTCGTCCAAATGGCTTGTAGAGCCAAAGCTTTCCCCCATGTTCATATAGATTAAGTTATCTCGCTTAGCGGCAATCTGCGTGCGAGTCATTCCATCGCATCTAGTAATTTGGAATACCTGAACGGATATAAGTATAAGGCATATGTACATTTTTTAAACATATTTGAACAACGGAGTATTACACCTGAGTGTTCGAGTAACATCATTCATTTGAGTCAAAAATACACTCGTGACACTTGTGTTTGCTTATGTGATTCCTTAATTTTATATATATATATATATATATATATATATATATATATATATATATATCCGTTCTCGGTTTAACTTGGTTTACCTTGGACAAGGAAGGACAAATGGTAAGTTGGTAAGTATCGTCGTGTTACTTTTATATCGTACGGAGCACTGCCACATGATTTAGTCTTTACATCATTGTCATAAAACTGGTCCTAAGGCAAGACTAGAAAGACAACTAAATAGATGGTGCACAGAACTAATTGAACGTGTTAGACTTGTTGAGTGGGCGAGAAGCCTCCCCACCAGTGAATTCAATGTACTGATAACCTACCAGATTGCTTGCAGGATACGAGAGTACTCGTTCGGTACGGATACCCCTTCATGCGTGTTATGCGTAGAGTTCACTCTGGAGCCTTGGAGCATTGCTCCGAAGAAGAAGCACATATACAGAACATAATGTTGGAACATTACCTATGTATCATCCCATGTTGTAATCCACTTAACAGGCTTTTATTATTTGAGAGAGATAGAGCTTGAGCAACTTGTAATCTTGACCTAGCGTCGCTTGTAATATTTATTCAGAATCAATAAAAAGCTAATTCTTGTATCATACTTGTGTTTGTTCTATGCTTTCGCTATATCGACTTTGCGACTAGTTAGCTCACCACTCGTTCTATGCATGGCCTTGCGTGGGCGCAACTTAGGTTCACGCGTCATTACGGCCATGCGAGAACGAACGGCCCTGCGGGGTCAGGGTGTGACATATTGGTATCATAGCTTGGCTTTACGTCCTTGGTCTCGTATCAATTCTTTCTGCTTCAAACTTCATTCGTGGGTAATACTTTAGATACTCTCTCTCAATGTTCCTCAGGATATTCCATACAATAAGTCCAGCTAGTTGAATGGATCTCATGTATATATTTTGCTTAAACGGGATAGCTATACAGAAGATCTTGTGGACTGAGAAATAGGTATTACATATTATACTTGTTTGGTTCTAGCATGTTTGTGTTTAAGACTAGAATAACGTTCGGGTGAGATAAGTTGGATTTGAATCATGAAATGAAGAGATATCTATCATTGAAGATGATTTTGGGAAAGATGATACCGTTGATAAGAAATAGAGGATCATGCTTGAATTTTAAGGAACGTATCAGTTGGATGTTTAGTGATGCGAACAGGTTTCAAAGATTTTCGTGTGGCTTGAACCTGAGTGGTGTATGGGGTAACTTAGAGGAATGTTCTTTGAATCATGGATTTTGGGATAGCAACGAGTCGGTCAGCAACGCATAGTTTTGCAAGAGATCAGTGAAAAGCCTTAGAATATATGTAGCCTAGTAAGATTGATATCATATATCTCGTACAAGAATTGCTCGAATGGTTATATAAAAATTGTATAGAATTGGGATAATGTCGGATAAGGATTTGAAACGGATGACTTGGTAGAGGAAGATTAAGAAAATCAGAAGAGATTATGTGATACGTGAGGATTGAATCAAACAGATGAACTTCGTGTCAAAGATTGAAAGTTTCATGGAAATTGTAGTGCCTTTATCGTAGCTTGACCAACTTCGCTATTGCTAAGCTGGTTGAAATACATGTATTTCAGGGGCACCTTAAATATGTGTACGATCCAGACTCAGCGATATGCTGAACTCGAACCAACTTCGCTATCGTCAAGCTTGATTAAAATGCATATACTTGGGGGACACCTCGAATGTGTGCACGATCCAGACTCAGCGATATACGGAACTTAAATGCAGCTACAGGTGAATATGATTAGATGTGAATGGAACTAGTATAATTGGAAGATAGCTTAATCAAGCGATAGAACAAGAAAGAGTTAACGTGCAAGAGAATTCGGATTAGACGATATGCAATGAATCAGAAGAATTAATGAATCAAATTTGATGTTAGAGATGGGAATCAAGTTGGTTTGATGATACGCAAATGACGATAAGGAAATAGAAATTGTATATAACTTAGACGTTAATAATCTGTTGACTGATGCAATTTAGTGCAAAGGAATTTTAGATGGTTATATGGACAAAATCGAATGAAATGAATGCATAACAAGGGATAGCTTGGTGAGTTTTGAGGATTGCTTTAGTATATGGTTGGAGAATAAATCAAAGTCAAGGATAAGTTAGTCTGGAATCTGATACAAGTAGTGCTTGATGGTTTTAAGAACGAATAAGTGAATCATGTCGAACGATTTAGTAAATACGATATGAGAATTATGGTTTAGAGATTTGAATCGTGACTTGGTGAACTTGACTTGGATAGATGGATAAGTAGACTCTAGCAGATAGTTCTGAGGAGATAGACTATACAAATTAATAGGTTGGACATGCGATATCACATGGTGCATCGAATATTGTGTTGTAATGAACCTTAGGACGACTTTGTTGAACGGACTCGTATCCCTGGCTTTAGATATTTTATTTGGGTAGAATACCTCGTACGAACGAACAATAGCTTGATCTTATTTTTGGGTTAGCGTGGTACTCTGGGTTTGCCTATTATGGATGGTTATCTGGATTATAACTATGACCTGGTGAGCTGACCTAGTGGTTAGGCAGACGATCCCTTGACAAAAATTGAGTTGGTGTGATCAACCCTAGAATTTGCATGGGTAAGTCTTCAGAGCTGGGGTATCAATAGTTAGAATTATGACGTGGTTTCAAGATATGTGCATTAGAAGAGTTAGTGTTCGATGTGATTAGAACAAACGATGGAAATTAGGGATTTATTGGTGGAATTACTTAAAATTGAATGGATCGTGCAAGCGAAAGTATAAGTTAATATCGTGGACTTATTAGATTAGTGTTGGTGTTGAACGTATGAAATGAATCGTAGAAAACTCGGATGACGCGTTGAATATGAATGGAAATTGTGTGCTTGGAAGATGTTCCCAATGGTAGTGCAATACTAAGTATTTGAAATCCAATTAGAATAGACTTAGATTTTGATTTACTTTGCTCGTGGTATTATGGTAATTTCATAAGGCGAGAGATGCTTGATGATGAATTGTGTAATAGCAAGAATTGATTGGAAACAAAAAAAAAGTATTGATAAACGTGTAAACTCCCTCGACCAGATTCCAGCATTTTAGGATTATTTTTAGAAATTTGGGATTTATGGCAATATTTTAATTTATTTTGCTTACATATCCTATTGATTTGTGCACATGTCCATCACCGAATTATTTGGAGCCTTACCTTGACGGTTATCCCCGAACAAAGTTCACATACCTCTCATAGACATGCTACTCTATTTTTCTGAACCTTGTGCAACTCCCAGATACTCTGTTTTGTGCCTCATTTTAGACGCAAAAATATTGTTACAAACGTACGTATTTAAATTTCTAGATCTGTACCCACCTCTGTACCAATAGAGATTTGAGGCCCAACATGCACCTGTTTTTCCCAAACAAAAATACGTTATTATTCTACTCTGAGTATACTACATTTAGTATATTGACACCGTACTAAAATTATGGCCCTACCTGCCTCTAAATAATTAGAGAACACCGTACGCTTTAATTATTAATTAATTAATACGGTGGCCCGTATCACCCAAGAAAACCAGGCCCAGTCCCTGCCCAGACTCACCCCCATCCCCTCAGGACCCTCACACAGCAATTTCCCTCAGTTTTGTGCATTTTAGCATTTTCAGGAATCGGGTGTTTTTCCCAGACAATTTCGTAATTGTGCAATTTCCTAAAATATAACATTTATGCAATTTATGAAATTACAGGGTCTTTTCTGCAGATTTTTAGTGTGAGGTGTCACCCCCTCATTGGAGGGTGAACCTACACCGTCCATTTGGAAGTGGGACCCACCTGAAAATAACCTAAAATATCCTAAAAAATATCCTAAAATATCCTAGAAAATATCCTAAAATATCTAATAGATATTTTATCCCATAATTACCTATTTACCTCTAATTTATTTCTATAAAAGAAAAAGTAAAACCCAAATCCTTAACCCTAACCAGCCGTCAGCCAACCCCCCCTTCGCCGGAGCAGCTCCGCCTCCCCCTCCCCGCGGCGAGCCGACCCCCTCCCTGCGGCGAGCCGACCCCCCCCCCCCGCGGTGAGCCGATTCCCCCCACCCCCGCTGGAGCAGCAGCTCCCCTCTCTTCCTCCTCCTCCTCCGCCAGATCCTCCTTCGAACCCCTCCGACGCTGCCGCTGCCGCTTCCGACGACGACTCTTCCAGCCTCAACCGCCCCCCCCCCCCCCCCCCCCGCTGATCCAGATCAAGACCCCCCTCCAACGGTCAGCGCCGTCTCGTCACCATCAGCCTCGCCTCTCGGAGCAAGCACAAGATCCGCGACCTCCGCCGGAAGCTCGTCGGCGAGCTCGATCAGGTCCACACCCTAGTCCGTAAGCTCGAGTCCAAGAAGCACCAGGTTTCTGCTGCTGCTTCCGCAGCTTCGATCCCTACCCCTACTTCAGCGGCCACAACCCAGCCACCCAACCCCGTCCAGCCCCAGCGAATCTCCACTGGACTCAGACCGGACACAACAGCCCGGACACAACAACCAGGACACAGCATAGTGACCGGACACGGGAAATTCAGTTTCCACGGAGCCCTGTTCAGGTAACCCGTTCTCTTCCCTCGTTGTTCCATTTTTCATTCTGTCAGTTGTGACACGTAGGCTATATAACCCTCTCGATGTCCGTGCAACCCGCTCGGTGCATCGCGTCCTGTGGCGATCGCGAACCGCGATCCAAATACAGGAAAAACAATACCCCGTTCCACCCCGGAACTGAGTACGCCCCGCCAAACGGGACGACTTGGTCGCACGCGGTCTTCACCGAAACGTGCACGCTGTTGATACGGACGTACGAGATTTCGCAGAAGTTGATTTGGATGTGCGTGCACACCGGAATCAACGCGTATCCGCCGACAACGTCCTGTATCCGCCTGTTCTGGAACACACTGTAACTTTGTGTACACACATCGGATCGAAACAAAACTTGCGCTATCGGACTCATAGCAATACGTTGGTCCTGTGATCCAAGTTTGGTTCGATTCTGAGAACATTGACAAAATTCCGTATCGTGGGCCCCATAGGCTCCACTTGACGGGCGATTTTGTGATCGGCATATCAGAATCCAGTTCGTATCGACGTTCTGGACTTGTTGACACTAAGTTTGGCAAATTTGGAGACCTTTGACCCTGACACATTTTTTGGTGCAAAGTGGCCCACATGTGGACCCCGCTTTGACCGAAAACTGTCATTTTTGCCCCTGTGTCCAAATTGGACTTAAGGATAGGCATTTCTAGCTATTTGATATTTTTTGAGATGGTTGGTGATGTTTATTTCAGCATCCAGAGATATTTATTCTGAGGCCATAGTTTCTGGCTTTTGGCATTTGACATCTGGACGTTATATTTTGCAGCCCTCTTGCCAGACAAGTATAACTTGCCTTGTTGTACTGATTAAACTCGAGTGCAGTCAACGAAGGCATTGACGTTAGAATTTGTATCTGACCTAGTGTCTAGTAGACCCACCTAAAGTTGTGAAGTTATTGATATGACTTCCCAGGCCTTGACACGTATCATTACACGTCACAGAGTGAATTCATGTAGGGACGCGTGTCTCATGCGCGACTGGCCATCAGTGTGAGCAATACGTGTAACGGTATGTAGCTTAGTTATTTATTTTATTGAGACTTGCATCATAGTAGGAGGTGTCCACGTCATTTTTATGACTTGTACATCTATATTGGGCGGGGAAGATACTAGTAGACATATGGGACACCCCCCTCCTTGATGTTATATCCTTCGTTCCATGCTCCTCGGAGATGGACGATTGCGGAGTGCCCATGAGTCTGGGGGCATATGACACATATACTAGCCAGTCATGACGATTGGTGAATTACGTCAGCATATGTCAAGCCTACACATTCTCATGCGTACTACAAGGTCTTTACATTGCATTCACTTAGATGGTTAGCACACCCTATATTTATTTATTTATTCAGTATTTACATACATGGCATGTTGTTTTTCTGTATCTTGTTATGTCCCTCTGAGGACCTGGTCCCTTTCCAGGTGTAGATGTTCATGAGTATTCGCAGGAGCGCAGATCCGGACATGTTACGTATATTTCGAGGAGGTCTTCTCTTCGAGCCTCGTGATTGTCAGATGATGTTCTTATATGGTGTGTATCTGGTTTATTTTATATTCTATTTCGACAGTAGATTTGTTTCCATCCGACTGTCCTTCTTTAGATACTTATTATTGAGATCTAGTTACCTGGTTATTGGTTATTCATGTACATGTGATTTCTGTGGATGAGATTTAGATATTACCCTGTGACTTGTGATTAGTTTTACCACTTATGAATTATTGTTCATTATACAGCGTACGCTTGTATTTATGGTTTCCATATATTGGAGTTGCCATATATACAGGCGGCTGGCATGCTTACGTGTCCTAGTCCTACGTATTTCGGGACTGGGGCGTGACAAAACGTATTGGATATAAAGTTGATATGTGTCAGGATGGATAAGTTAAAGATTATTCTTGAAGATTGAACAAACGTGAATTTTGAATTGGTTATGATGCAGATGATATCTTCGGAATATATATCGTGTTTAGAAGAGTATGATTGTTATATGCATAAGGTATGAATAAGGAATTGGCTAAGTCTTGTTCGATGAATAATGTTTAGAAGATAAAATATATAGGCGTCAAGTGATAAACTTGGAAGATAGTGCAAAAAATTTAGCATGATTGAAAGATGGATCGGGATAGAGGATTGTGTATCAAATACGATTTGGATCTAGATTTCAGAAATGTCACATGCAAAGAATTTGTGAAGATGAAGTTTTAAGAATTTTCGGTATATTGGTTAGACGTAACACTGGATTTAGTCAGATGATACCAAGTGATTTGTTGGGACATGTTCATGACTCAAAAGTTAAGTGATAGAACATCGGGTGATTTGACCTAGTTAAATTTTATCCCTTGTGTGCGCAAGTTATAGCATACCATATGTTTGAGTAGTGTAGCTCTGCGCTAGGCGCAGTAGAGATTAATGCAAGGATTTAATAGGCTACAAGAATATAGTCGGGCTTGGAATGGATAAAGGAACGATAAGTGTACTAGAGGATTTGAATAAAAACGTGATATGTTTAAATTTGGTATAAGAAGTGTTGTACTTGGATAAGTTCTATCTTAGTAAGTTTCGAGGACAAAACTTTTTTTGAGTGGTGTATTATGTAACAGTCCACTTCATTCAGTTCTGCAAGATAACTCAAACGGTATATCAGCACTTGAACTTAGAGTTTTCAGCGGTTTACTTGGAGTCTCGCTCGGTCGAGGCAAGTCCTCGTTCAAATGGGTGGCTATGATGAACATGTCTTTGCTTAACCTGCATACATAAAAAATGGATATACATGCTAGATCGCTAGGCGATAATCCCTTGCATGCTAATAAAAAATACAACGCACCTAGTTAAGGTAGTAATCACATCTTATACTGCTTGCATAGAATATGGAAATAAAACTTGTATAAATGTTGGTTCCTCGCACTACCCCTTAGACCCGTGCTAAAGTAAAGACTTATAATCTAAAGTAGACTATACCGTACGTTTCCTTATGCTTATGTTTCATACAAATGCAATGCTTGCTTGCTTTACATGCTAACTAGTACTCACTCATCTCATTCCAATGCTCATCATGTAAGTTCATGCTACGACCAAATAAAAATATCTATGTCTTGCATCATCTAGTTTAGCCAGAAGACTATCAAATAGTCATTTTGTACAAGTATAAAATTGAAAGTATTCGGGACCGTTAGGTCAACAACGCATTTTCTGAACTAAGGGATTGCATCATGTCTAGTACAGCAAGAATCATAGCTCGTGGAGAAAGACTCATTCAGGTATTCGGATCCTTGGTAGTCTCTCTCAAGCAGATGAGATGGTGTATGCACCTCGAGTACCTAGTGCTACACCCATCTCCGCCCAAGAGACTATGCATCGTCCAATGGCTAAGTGAATCAAGATTGAACATGTCATGTCGTGAATCTGGAAGACCTAAGAATTTCATGGTGGCAGACAACTCGTGCATGAGGTATTCGTGGATTCCTCGGACGATCGTCGGGGCACCAGGATCGTGTCGTCCTGGGAGGAATCATATGGGGACTCATCGAGCTTTGGAGGAATGGTGTGTGCACCTCAAGTTTTTAGTGCTACATCATCTCAGTCAAAAGAGTCCCGGGTCTTTCGTGTTTCGGCGGGATGGTGCGTGCCTCAAGTTTTTAGCAGTATACCCATCTCCGTCTAGAGACTCGTACAAATGGCTTGTAGTGCCAGCGACCCCGCTTGTTCATATGGATTAAGTCATCTCGCTTAGCAATAATTCGTGTGCGATTTATTATATCACATCTAGACAAAAAGTTTCTACTTTGCCAACTTTTTGGATTATATGCTTTAAAGCAAGTCGCCTAAGAAAGATTTTTTGTTTCTAGAATACCTGAACGAATATGAGTATAAGGCATCTGTACATTTTTTAAACATATTTGAACAACGGAGTATCATACCTGAGTATTCGAGTAACATCATTTATTTGAGTTAGAATCACGCTCGTGACACTTGTGTTTGCTTATGCAATTCCTTGATTATATATATATATATATATATATATATATATATATATATATATATATATATATATATATATATATATTCGTTCTCAGTTTAACTTGGTTTACCTTGGATATGGAAGGACAAATGGTAAGTTGGTAAGTATCGTCGTGTTACTCTTATATCGTACGGCATACTGCCACACAAGTTAGACTTTACATCATTGCCATAAAACTGATCCTAAGGCAAGACTAGAAAGAAAACTAAATAATGGTACACAAAACTAATTGAATGTGTTGGACTTGTTGAGCGGGCGAGAAGCCTCACCACCAGTGCATTCAACCTACTGATAACCCACCAGATTGCTTGGAGGGTGCGGGTGTCACGACCCGCACCCGAAAAATTGGGCATGAGTCGTGGGTACGTCCAGCCTACGCCGCAGAATCGGCGGTAGAACGCTATAATGGTCCGTTCTAGGTTACAAAATCTATCTCACAAAACCAGTCAATAACCTATCCAAAAGGAGGGCAACCACACAATATATATATGAATACTCAATCACAATAATTTAGGGGAAGAATAAAGCACGATATGATATCTCAAAGAACAAGAAAAACAGAGCAAAACAATATCCAAAATACAGTCAAAGTCTATAGTCTACAACATCACAGCAGCAAAATATTAATACAGTATAGTCATCCAAAATAACAACTGGGAACAACCCAGGAAAACCCACCTAGCTAACTAGGGCGCTAACGGCGTCTCCTCGACGGCTCCTCCTCAGTCTCGGGGTCACAAAACTCCTCGACGCCCGGCCCGTAGAATGTCGGCCAAAAATTCTCAGGATCCTCTAGAAAAAATATGCCCAGTCAGGACTGGAGCGAAGTACATAACTCTGAAAGCAACTCCAAATGCATGGTAAGGTGTATATGACGAGCAATAAAAAAGTATACAAGATGCACAGGAAATAAATACATGATGGAGCAGATAAAGTAGTTGCAATGTAAACTGGAGAACAATACAAGTAGAGAAGTAACAGCATGTGAGAAAACAGGAATACTAGCTAAGTGCCTTGAGCACAAGTTCGTTATGTGATCGGCATAGGTTGTACGTGAATAAACTACGATAACTCCGTTATGTGTGAGTTGCATAACCGACATACACATGAATACTGTTTGGCTTTGATCACATAACCAACTCCTACTCCCCTCCCCCATTAATACTCTTGGATCCAACCACGACACGCTATGTACATGATAAGTAGCTCGCGCACATGAAGGCGAGAGCACAAGTAGCACATGATAGCATATGAGAATCAAAACCCGAAGCACATGATGAAATACACGTGATAGAGTACCCGCTGAACACGGTAAGGGGGATAGCATCTCATGACAGGATCCACTAGTACCAGCTCATGTAAAAATGTGTCAGAATCAAGTATTACAGTTCTAGAACAGGTGATATAAGCGCTATCATGAAAAGGAAACTATCAGAGGTAGGTCCTCGCCTGATGTCCTGAGGTAGGTACACACACACACACACACACACACACACACACACACACACACACACACACACATATATATATATATATATATATATATATATATATATATATATATATATATAAACACACTTATCTATATATATACACACACAAACCCTTATATATATATCTACACACACACACACACACACACACACACACACACACATATATATATATATATATATATATATATCACATAGATATATATACACAAGCATATATATAAAAATACACATACATATATAGATATACAAATACATATATATATATATATATATATATATAAACACTCAACAACACAACACAACACACAACAACGCACACAACGCCCTCCAACGCGCGCCCAACGACCCACACGCACACGAATATATATATATATATATATATATATATATATATATATATATATATATATAAAATATAACTCGAGAATTCTAGCACACACTTCCCGAAGCTAATCTAACGTGCGCACAAGCCCGAAACTAAGAAACCAAGTCGAAATGGCCGTTCGGTCATTTCGACGAACACGCTGTGTGCGGTTCAGAAAACCTCCTGAAACGAACACCAAACCAACTCGGAATTGGCCCAAAATATACCCACGGGTTCTAAATGATGTCTAGATCCTAGAAAAAATGCTACCCCGTCGATTCTAGGCCCGTGGAGAAAACGCGCACGCACTTAGAACCGGCGACGACGAAAACCCCGAAAATGCTCGAAACGTCCGTTTCTCCGCGACACGACTTCACGTGTCCGAACGGAGACACGCACTAACCCTATAGACACCCAATAACGTCTACCTAGGTCCGTCTAACCTAGGGCATCACCCAAAATTGGGCCAATTTCGGATTCCACCCGAAATTGACACAAAACCTAGTGTTAAAGTCTCCAAACACAACCAAACTTGTTCCAACTTCCTCCCACGGGTAGACTTAGGGTCTAGGAAGGTTATAAACCACTAATTACACTATATTAGAGCAATTAGTAAAGGAAAAGTTAGGGTTTACCTCTTGGGAGTTAAAATCCCAAGGCCAAAGTCTCCAATCCACTTGAAATCACCTCTCTCAAGCTCCAAGCCTCCAAATCTAGCCTCCACACTAAGTCTAGGCTCTAAACACCTAAGTTGGAGAAAATATAGGGTTAGGGTTTACATCCATGGAGAATAGAAGAATAAAGAGGAGAAATAGGGTGCTTACTTGAACTTGGGAGAATGAAAGAAGAAGAAATGGAGAATGAAGAAGAAGAAGAAGAAGAAGAAGAAGAAGAAGAAGAAGAAGAAGTGAAGATGAAGAGGGGGGCTGTTGTGTGCTGTTGGTCGGGTGGGATAGAGGCTGTGGTCGGGTCTTCACAAGCTAGAAATAAGGTTTCCCTAATGTCCAAATGACCAAAATGCCCTCCCCTAACTTGGGTTTGGGTTCGGGGTTCCAAAAGCACTCAAACTAACTCCCAATCTCTCCAACTAATCCACTAAAAATATAATAAAAATTCTAAACCCAAAAATAGGTCTCACAAGAGTGTGGGTTGGGTCGGACATGGGTCCACTATGGTCTGACATGGGTCCAGGCTAGCCAAAACCCTAAAACAATCATATAAAAATAATACAATCACTAATTAAATATAAATATAATTAATTATATACAATAAACAATTTACCAAATAAAAATAAAAAAATAACCCTATTTTCTAGAATTGGGTAGTGACAAGCCTATCCTCCTTAAAATAATTTTGTCCTCAAAATTAAAAAGACGAAACTAGGACAGGAATGCAAGGAAAGAAAAAGAACCATACCTCAGGGCTCGAAAAGATAGGGGTATCACTCGCGTATTTCATCCTTCCTCTCCCAGGTCGACTCACCTAGAGAGAGATGCCTCCACGCGACGCAATCCAAGGGAATAGTCTGGTTCCTCAACACCTTCTTTCGCCGATCCAGAATCTCCACCGGCTGCTCTGGATAGCTAAGAGTAGGCCCACCACGATCTCTGAGTGATCCAATACGTGACTGGGATCCGCCACGTACCGTCTCAACTGTGACACGTGGAACACATCATGAACTCCCTCCAGCGTAGGCGGCAACTCAAGCCTATACGCCACGGCGCCGACCCTCTCAAGGATGCTGAAGGGTCCGACGAAACGTGGGCTAAGCTTCCCGCCTCCACCGAAGCGAATAGTGCCCCGCGTCGGAGAAATCCTCAAGAACACCATATCTCCAACCTAGCACAAACAAGGTCTCAACACTTAGTCTAAAACAAGCAATCACAAGCAAACACAAGAACAAAATCTAGATTCTAAGCTATACCTCGAACTCCAAAGGTCTCCGGTGGCTATCGGCCCAATGCCGCTGTCTGTTCTGCGCCACCCGAAGTCGATCTCTAATTAGCTTGACCTTCTCCGCTGTATCAACTACCATCTCCGGGCCAAGCAAAGCTCTCTCGCCTATATCATCCCATGATAACGGAGTGCGACACCTCCGTCCATACAACGCCTCGAATGGTGACATCTCGATACTGGCTTGGTAGCTATTGTTGTAAGCAAACTCTACCAAGTGCAAGTGATCCTCCCAAGAGCCTCAGAAATCCAAAACACAAGTGGAAGCATGTCCTCAAGTGTCTGAATGGTCCTCTCTGACTAACCATCCGTCTGTGGGTGATATGCAGTACTAAACTTGAGCTGGGTGCCTAAGCTAGCCTGCAGACTCCTCCAGAAATATGAAGTAAAGCGACTATCCCGATCTGATACTATGCTCACAGGAACTCCATGCAGTCTGACTATCTGGCACACATACATCTCTGCTAGTCTCTCCGTAGATGTACCCACTTTGAATGGTAGAAAGTGGGCCAATTTGGTCAACCTGTCCACGATGACCCAAATCGCATCCTTCCTGCCTGGAGAACGGAGAAGTCCAGAAACAAAATCCATGTTCACATGCTCCCATTTTCACTCCGGAATGGGTAACGGCTGGAGCAATCCTTCTGGCCTCTGCCTCTTCGCCTTCACCTGCTGGCATACTAAGCATCGAAATACAAAGCGTGCTACCTCCTGCTTCATCCCGTACCACCATACATGCTCTCTCAGATCTCTATACATCTTGTTGACACCTGGATGCATAGAGTACAGGGATCGATGCGCCTCCTGAAGAACCTCCTCGCGCAATGACCCATCGGCACACATAACCTAGTACCGTGCCGCAATGATCCATCATCAACAATGGTAAAGTCATCTGATAATCCCATCTGAACCTATGCCCTGATGCTCCTCAGGGACTCATCCTCAAACTGTGTAGCCCTGATCCGGTCTACCAACTCTGACTGAATCTGCAGTCCCCACATCTGTATCTCAACTCCAGGCACTATCACCTCAATGCCCAAGCTCTCTAGATCTGCCAGAAGATAATAATCTGTAGTCAGGCACATAGCTACCGGATACCTGCTCAGCGCATCCGCAACTATGTTCGCCTTCCCTGGATGGTACTACAATAATATGTCGAAGTTTTTCATCAACTCCAACCATCTCCTCTGCCTCATGTTCAGCTCTTTTTGGGTAAACACATACTTCAAGCTCTTGTGGTCTGTGAAGATCTCTACACGCTCTCCGTATAAATAGTATTTCCACAACTTCAGAGCAAAGATGACCGCTGCCAACTCCAAATCGTGGGTAGGGTAGTTCTTCTCATGAGAACGTAATTGCCTGGAAGCATAGGCAATCACCCTCCCATTCTGCTGTAACACACAACCCAGTCCCTTCCCCGATGCATCACTATAGATAGTGAATCCTCCAGATCCTGATGGCAATATCAACACTGGAGCTGTCGTCAACCTCATTTTTAGCTCATCAAAGGCGATCTGGCACTCCTCTGACCAAACAAACTCCACGTCCTTCCGGGTCAGCCTGGACAACGGCTCTGCAATCCGGGAAAAATCTTGAATAAATCTCCTGTAATAACCTGCCAGTCCCAGGAAACTCCTGACCTATGCTACTGAGCTCGAAGCACTCCATACCTCAACTGCCATGATCTTCCTCGGATCCACCGAGATTTCCTCTCCGGTCACCACATGACCAAGGAATTCAACCTTGTCAAGGAAGAACTCACACTTCGAAAGCTTTCCATAAAGCTTCTCCTTCCTGAGAGTCTCCAGCACTATCCTTAGATGCTCCTCGTGCTCCTCTAGGGTCTTCGAATACACCAAGATGTCATCTATAAACACCACCACAAACCTGTCCAGATGCTGATGGAACACCTTGTTCATCAGATTCATGAACACTGCCGGGGCATTATATAGTCAACCCAAACGGTATCGCTATAAACTCATACTGTCCATACCTGGTCCGAAAAGCTGTCTTCAGAATATCCTCCTTCCTGACCTTCACCTGGTGGTAGCCTGTCCTCAGATCAATCCTGGAAAATACCCTCGCTCCGCTCAACTGGTCAAAAAGATCATCAATACGCGGCAGCGGATACTTGTTCTTGATTGTAAGGTTGTTCAGGGCCCTGTAGTCGATACACATCCGTATCGACCCATCCTTCTTTGGCACAAAAAGTACCGAAGCACCCCACGAAGAAGAACTAGATCTGATAAATCTCTTGTCCTGAAGCACATCCACCTGCTTCTTCAACTCTATCAGCTCACTGTTGCTGACTCTATAGACGTGCTAGGATATCGGCTCTGCGCCTGGCACCAAGTCTATAGAGAACTCCATATCTCTGTCCGGAGGCAACCCTGGCTCCGAAAAGACATCCATATACTCCTCTATCAGTGGATGTAGCAACCTCGGCTCTACCACCAGGGCTCCGCAGAAGACTCTCTCGCTCTGCTTCGCTGCTCCTCTGGCAAACTGAAACTCTGGCTCATCCGGCGGACTAAACAATACTCTGCCTCCACGACAATCTATACTAGCAGAATGCATACTCAACCAATCCATCCCGAGTATAATATCGTAGCTCGGAAGTGGCATTACGAGTAGGCACACACTCAACTCTCGACCTCCCAAGGTAACTCTCCGGTCTCTGTAGACATCACTGACTAGGATGATACCACCCCCGGTTGTGATCTTGCAGAGTCTAGCTAAAGGTTCAGCAACAAGATAGTGTCTAACAGCAAAAGATACAGACACAAAACTAT
>JAYESA010000008.1:185841314-185943814 GCA_036927795.1 Iris macrosiphon
CTGCTGGTCGGGTGGGATAGGGGCTGTGGTCGGGTCTTCACAAGCAAGAAATAAGGTTTCCCTAATGTCCAAATGACCAAAATGCTCTCCCCTAACTTGGATTTGGGTTCGGGGTTCCAAAAGCACTCAAACTAACTCCCAATCTCTCCAACTAACCCACTAAAAATATAATAAAAATTTTAAACCAGAAAATAGGTCTCACAAGGGTGTGGGTTGGGTCGGACATGGGTCCACTAGGGTCTGACATGGGTCCAGGCTAGCCAAAATCCTAAAATAATCAAATAAAAATAATACAATCACTAATTAAATATAAATATAATTAATTATATACAATACACAATTTACCAAATAAAAATATAAAAATAACCCTATTTTCTAGAATTGGGTAGTGACAGCGGGAGTACTCGTTCAGTTCGAAAGCCCCTTCGTGTGCGTTAAGGCACGGAGTTCGCTCTGGAGCCTTGGAGCATTGTGTCCGGAGCAGAAACACATATACAGGATATAATATTGGAATATCGCCTATGTATTATCCCATATTGTACGCCACTTGGCACGCCTTTATTGTTTGAGGGATAGAGAGCTTGAGCGACTTATAATCTCGGCCTAGTACCGCTAGTAATACTTATTCAGAATCAATAAAGAGCTAGTTTTTGTATCCTACTGTATTCGTTCTATTCTTCCTCTATATCGACCTTGGGAAATAGTTATCTCACCGTTCGTTATATGTCTGGACTTGCACGGGTGCAACTTAGGCTCGCGCATCATCACGCCCATGCGAGGATGAATAGCCCTGCGGGGTCGGGGTAAGACACTAATTTTTGGTACTCCCTGAATACTTCTCTAGAACTGGTTTTAACTGCAACCTTATACCTTTTACACATAATTATAGATTTTCTTATGCTATTTCTTATTGATTTATCTGCATTATGGTTTTAGTTCCTAAGTTGGCTCCCCTGTGGTAATTTGCTATTTTGGGGTCTGATCCCACTTGTTTTGTATACCAGATATCGGAGCAACACCGCAGGATCTTTTGTACTTTCTACCTTAAGATGGTGAACACGAGGAGCACCCTAGGACATTAGTGGATTTCTTATTCATCGTCCACTTGATCTTGTATAATTATTCTTTTGAGGCATTTAGCTACCGAGCACGTATTTAGCTCGTATTTTGGAACCTTGATATTGCAGCCTGCAGGCCTACATGTAAAGCATATTCTAGACTATAGTTAGAGTTGATCATGTAATATTGTATTATGCTAGTTCTTTATTTTGGTAACTAGCTTCATGATCATCTGTGTATGTATAGTTTGGGATGCCATACTATTATATGTTTGGTGATCATAAATCTTATGACTTGTTGCTTGCTTAAGATTGAGACACCTAGGATTGCTTGACACAGAAATTATTGTTGGATTATAGAGTAAACTCCCACATGTCTTAGACAGTCGTGACTGTATCTCGGGGTATAAAGTACCCGGGTATACGTAGTTGGCCTTGTCTGTCCCTGCTCTCCAGTATTTTGGTTCAGGATAATACGTATTCAATCAATTCAATCAACAATTACAAGAAAGCAAGTTTAAGCAATAAGTATTTAAGTACGTAGTGAAAATTGTTTGTCATTTAATATCAAAACGAGAACTAGAAGAACTAGATTTGATTAACTAACTAAGAGAGTACAAAGAAGACTCCTAGGAGAAAATCTAAGTACAAAATTTATTTTCTGGAGGGTGACTATGGAGGGTTAGGAGTGTAGAAACTCTCTTTACTCCGTGGACGATCCGATGCAGAAGCTCTACTCTCTCCCTTGAGTGTTGATTCGCATCCCCCTTTGTATGAGGGTAGTACCCTATTATTTATAGTTGTTCTGTGGCCGCTTCCTATAGGTGCCGCATGCGCCCCTGTTTGATGACCGTATAGGTCTCTCTCAACCGAATATGGTTGCAACTATGGCTGCATGTCAGGATAAATCTGCCATGTGAGCTTAGTTAGGATTTATTGTTGATGATATCTCGGGGTCATTTCATCCCATTATATGCATGACTTGGTCGTTTAGACGCGTAGCTTGCATCAACTGCATGAAGATCTCTTAGTTGTAACGGAAGGATCTTGTTAGTTGAGACGCATTGGGTCAGAGATGCATGGAACACACGGAGTCTGGGATGCATTGGGCCAGAGACGCATGGAACGCATGGGGTTTAGAACTCATTTGGGCCAAGACGCATGGAACGCATAGAGTCTGGGATGCATTGGGCTAGAGGCGCATAGAACACATGGAGTCTGGGATGCATTGGGCCAGAGATGCATAGGTTTTTGTCGTCTTCTGCATTCATGGCATTTGAACAGATGTATACTGCCAAAAGTAATTATGACGAAGCCGTCATCCCGGATTCCAATCCCCAATGCAAGATTCGAGGCGGTCGGGATGGCTGTCTGTTTTGTCAGAGTCATAAATGCTCTGATATGACTGTAGGGACGATGAGTCAAAGGGAGGCATGCATCTTGGGACGTCATATATTGGAGGGTGTTATACGTCCACCCATGTTATGCATCTCTTGCTTATTTGTTGACTGTAAACTGGAGCGCATGGTGAGACTTTTCATGCTTCTACAATACCCCCTTCAAAGTTTTCAGACTTAGCTAAGTCTAGAATACTTTGAATAAGAAGCCTAAAATTGGCACGCATTCACTGTCCGCCTCCATCTGCTAAGTTCGTCAGGTTGACGCATGTGGGAGTTATCGCATGGAGGGCTCTGTCATGCTGTCAAATCTGCATTAAATGGCAGGATTTGTTTCTACCTTTGAGTCGATCTGTTAGGATTCTACGTCATTTGATAACACAGAGCTCGAGGTATCAGGTTTATCTCATTAACCGCTCGGTTCATGGTCTTGATCCCTTCACGTGGTTTTGAGCCTATTAATAGGCAGTCAAGGGGAGAGAGAGAACTTGTATCTCCTTACTTTGTTTCCTTTTTTTTTCTTGTAAAGGATGTCGAAGGTTGCGACTCTCCTCGTCGAAGAGTTTGTCAGGGGTAGTCTCGCTCCGTGGCCTCCTGATTAGGATATTTTGCATGGAGGTAGGCTAGTACCGCCCTTCTCACACTGGGCTGTGAATGACACAAATGCACCAGTACATCATCTTGCTGCAGAAGACTCGTCTTGGGCATGCGAAGTCCTCTGTTGTGTGAATGAGTACTCCTTTGTAACATGTGCGTCAAGTTTTGGCATGGCCGTATGGGTGGGGGTCGTCTACTTTCATGTGAGTAGAGCTCTATCTTTGACTCAACCGCATGGATGAGACCTCATCTTGCTCGCGCATGCAGACTTGGTCGTGCGTCGCTGCGGCCGGACAGCAGTATGCGGCCGCTATGTCTTTATGTGACCTTCGTTGAGTCTGATACATGTCTTCTTTTTGTAGGTTTTGTCCTTGCTCGTAATTCTCATGGTGGAGCAAGGAAGGATATCATAACAACCATTGTTCGGGATAAAAACTAACCTTATGCGGCATTTCTCCAGACGTCCCGAGATGCATGTCTCCCTTTGACGCATCGTCCTTACATTAATATCAAAGCATTTATGACTCTAAAAAAATAGAAATCCATCCTGACCGACTCGAATTCTGCACCGGGAATTGGAATCCGGGATGACGGCTTCGTCATAATTACTTTTGGCAGTATACAGCTGTTCAAAAGTCTCGAGCTCCCTGTTACCAGGCGATGCAGAATCCCAACAGATCGGCTCAAAGGTAGAACCAAATCCTGCCATTTAATACAAATTTGACAGCATGGCAAAGCCTTCCTTGAGATAACTCCCACATGCGTCAACCTGACGAACTTAGCAGAAGGAGGCGGACAGTGAATGCGTGCCAATTTTATGCTTCTTATTCAAAGTATTCCATACTTAGCAGAAGGGTCTCTTGCTTATTTGTTGACTATAAACTGGAGCTCATGGCAAGACTTTTCATGCTACGCTAAGTTGTCCTTGTTCATGCAACATGTCAGCTATTTTTCTCTCTTTTATGTGGTTCGCTATCGGTCGGGAGATTGCGGGGTCGATGACAGAATTTGGATTAATTGACATTCCTGTCGTCAGTCTTCCCACATGTTTGTAGAGAGTCCACTCCACTCTCCCCTAGCTATCCATCAGCATGGATTTTTCATATACTGAGATTTGCACCGTGGAGTAGTGGACCAGAAAGCCTTGAGCTCTGCTGTTGGGCCCGACTTGTGTCAGTAGCGACGACAGCACAAAGGGGCAATTCTAATGAAAAAGTTTTGTATCAGCGAGACTTCATGAAAAACCCTTAAAAATAGGTTTATATCATATATACTCATGACCTTGAATACTAATGAAAATTCTTGAATGTAATTGATTTCCATCATATGTACTCATGATCTTGAGTATTAATTAATGAAGTCTCTCCTTTTTCAGAATTTTTGTATGTTGTGGAATTTTGGGTATTGTACTGGAGATAATATGAATATAGAACCATACCATAGCTTTTTAAGGATATCCTACTGGGGGATATTTGGTGGACCTATTACCTTTTTGCGCACTTGGGGGTTAGAGTAATAGATTCAAAAAAAACCTATCAGAAGTAATATGGACGTGATAGGTTTCGTGGATATTAAGGACATCCCGATAGGGGATTTTGGTAGGACCTATTAGCCTTTTGCGCATTTGTAGGTGCGAGTAATAGATTCGGAAAAAAAACCCTAGCAGAGGTAATATGGACGTGATAGATTTTGTGGACCAATTACTGTAGAAGCATAAAAATCCCTCCATGCGCTCTAGTTTGTAGTCAACAAATAAGCAAGGTAGGCATAACTATGGTAGACACATAACAGCGGCGAACGCATGACACCCTCAGATACATGACATCCCAATACGCATACCGCCCTTTGACGCATCATTCCTACAGTCACATCAAAGCATTTATGACTCTAAAAAAATAGACAATCATTATGACCGCCTTAAATCATGTATCGTTGATTGGAATCCGTTCTGACAGTTTTGTTATAATTACTTTTGTCAGTATATAAATGTCCAAATGCCACGAATGCAGAAAACGATAATAGATCCATGCGTCTCTGGCCCAATGTATCCCAGACTCCATGTGTTCCATGGGTCTCTGGCCCAATACGCTCCAAACTCTATGCGTTTTATGTGTCTCTGGCCTAATATGTTCCAGACTCTATGCGTCCCATGCATCTCTGGCCCCATACGGCATCGACTCCATACAATTCCCATATGGGCCTAAACAACCACGGAGCAGGGCGGTCGCATAAAATCCCCTGACACAGATTTCGATGTCTGTCAAAAGCTCTGATGTCTCACTCATCACCCTGAGATGCTTTAGAATTCGTGCAGACGACGGGTCATGAAAAGATAATAAGTCACATCAGTGCATTAATTGCCGCGACAAACGGACCATGCCACGTGTCCTACATATGCGGCTTCAAGACCCATGCGGCTCTTGACTCACAAGATTTTATGTTACAACCTAAGATAATTTCTCGCACAGATAGTGTTGACAAAGTCCCCAATTGATCGAGTTATGCACACAACCGCCCCGAGATCTCTTCAAACAGAAAATTCTAACCAAACCCACGTAGCGGCTTGTCCACATCATACGGCTATCTTTATAACCGCATACTGTCAAAGTGGCACGAGCATATGCGGCACCCATAGCACGTCCACAGGGCGGCTATAAATAGCAGGGTACCACACTCGAACAGTGTGCAGACGAGAGCACGCATACGGCTACACGACCCATGCGGCCTCACCAACGTGCACGGCTTCCCACTCACAAGATCTTTCCGTTAAAACTACAGAGATGTTCACACAGTTGGTGCCGAGTACGTGTCCAAATGACCAAGTCACACATACAACGAGCTGAAACGACCCCGAGATCTCATCAACAGCATATCTCAACCAAGACCATGTGACAATCTGCCCATGACATGCGGCAACGGTTGTAACCGTATTTTGTTGGAGGAGCCTTATGCGGCCACCAAACAGCGGCATATGCGGCACCCATAGACCATAAGCACAATGGCTATAAATAGGAGCAACTTGAACGTTCAAAGGGTCGACTTTTTCTGCTTCAGAGAGAGACCGAACCAAAAGAGGCTAGCTGGCTATCTGCGGATTCACTCTAAAACTAAGGAGAGAAGCTTCTGCGTCCGGATTGTCCACGGAGTAAAGAGAGTTGCTATACTCCTAACCCTTCATCGTCACCCCCCAGATCAAAACAATTCTGTACATAGATTGTCTCTTAGGAATCTTCTCTGTACTCTCTAATTTGTTAATCAAATCAAGTTCTCTTAGTTCTTCCTTTTGATTTAAATGGCAAACAATTACTTTTTGTGCATGTTAGTGTAAGTAATAGGTTGGATACAAGTCTTGCCAGAGGTAATATGGATGTGGTAGTTTTTGTGGACTTAACACCGCGGGCATACTCCTGATTGGGTACCGGTGATAAGTTGGACGACAATCGATATCAGAGGTAATATGGACATGTGATCGATGGTCAACGCAGGAAATTTTGCTCAGAGGTAATATGGACATGGCAGACTCCGCCAGAGTAGTGCATTTGAGCGATAGTCCAGAGGTACTGTGGACAGAACCAACGCCCAGGAAGATACGATGTAGTTTGGTAACAGAGGAGTACTAGTCCAATTTAGACGTAGTACTTTTTAAGGAATTTACCATTGATAGGCATCAGGAGCAAGTCACCGTTGGGTTTTGCTAGCCGGTATGCGCCGTTGGAAAATACAGTTTCCACAACGAACGGCCCTCGCATTTAGGTTAAAATTTGTCAGTCGTCTTGTGAGTCATAACCATCGATCTTCTCACTGTTATGACAAGGTCACCCACTTGAAACGCTCTATGTTTTACTTATTTGTTGAAGGCTCCAGAGAGACGTGCTTGATACAACTCTATGTGTTATTGAGCTAAGAGTCATTTTTCGTCGAGTGCTTCCAACCCTTGTAACCGTCGGCGGTAGTTGTCGTTCGTGGTTAGTTGGTTGGAGAGAGATACTCGTAGTGAAGGAATTTGGATCTCCAATGAGTATCGCCTCACATCCGTACACCAAAGAGAATGGTGTGTTCCCAGTAGGTGTCCGGACTGTTGTACGGTAGGCCTAGAGAAATTCATCAAGCTTCTCGCTCCAGTCGCATTTGTTGGAAGACACAAATTACTTGAGGAGCTTGATGATGGTTTTGTTGAACGCTTCTGCTAGACCATTTGCTGCGGGGTTGTATGCTGTGGAGGATATATTTTGGATTCAGTTCTTGTCACAAAATTGATAGAATGCGTGACTTATGAACTATGGACCATTTTTGTGGACGACCATACTCGGCAAGCTGAAGCGATATATAATGTGATGCTTGATGAAGTTAATCACATTTTCTATATTGACTTCAGCGAGCGGAACAACTTTTGCCTATTTGGAGTAGTCAGTGATTGCCAGGATGAACCGATATTCTTTTGATGAAGGCGGACGGATTGGCCCGATGATATGCATTCCCCATGCCTCAAACGGACAAGATGCTACCGTTGCATGTAGGAACTTAGATGGCTGGTGGATGAAGTCCACGTGGATTTGGCAAGCTTGGCACTTCCTTGCATAATCAACGGTATCAGCTACCATCGTCAGCCAATAGTAGCCCATTCTTCGAAGACGGTCCTGTAGCTTTGGACCGGGTTGATGTACCCCGCAGACGCTGTCGTGAGCTTCGTAGAGGGCTTGTTTTACCTCTGCGTTCGACAGGCATCGGAGCAGAAAGCCGTCATAGTACCGACGATACAATATTTTGGTCTCCATATCGTAATAAAAACGGAGGAAGCGTCTTCTGATTGACGTAGCATCCTTTGGGTTTTCAGAAAGAATTCTATAGACTGCGTAGTCGATGAATGGAAGCCTCCAGTCTTGAGCATCAGTGTCAACCTCTGCTGCATAGTTGAGGTATAAGCATAGGTTGCTTTTGGGATAAACCAGCTCTTGACCGATCACCTTGATTAACTGATGGATATTTTCTGGGACTGCCAAGGAAGCAGCGAAGCCGGCTAAAGCATCTGCCTCAATATTTTACAACCGAGAGACATGCTCAATAAAGAACATCTTGAAGGTCACAATGATGTTGTGTGCAGCTTGGTGGTAGGGGATTAAGTCTTTGTTTCGGACTTTATATACTCCCCGGACTTGATTGATGATAAGCTGAGAATCGATGTAGGCTTCCAAGTACTCTACTCTGACTTTTTTTGTGAGCTAGAATCCGATAATTAGGGCATTGTACTCTACCACATTATTGGAGCATGGTTCCGTGAGAGAGTATGCGCGATTAATGAAGATGCCGTATAGGGAGATCAACACTATCCCGACCCCAGCGACGATGTTGCCTTTGGGCCCTGCCCTTGAAGCACTGTCAAATAACATTCGCCAAACCACTTCGTGTGAGGTAACGTTGGCGTCTGCCACTTCGTCTAGAATCTCTTCATAGAGCTTGAGGTTTCTAACCCCGGGTGGGCTGCCAGAAAGTCGACCAATGCCTGACCCTTGACGGCCTTCTATGGGACGAATACCATATCATATGGAGATAATAGTATTGCCCAAGTAGCCAAGCAGTAACTGAGTGCCCCAGGTTTGGTCATGAGGACCCTAAGGGGGTTAACTCGCGAGATTACATGAATAGTCTGTCTAGTCACGTAATGTCAAGTTTTCTGGATGACGAATACCAGCACAAGGCACTCTTTCTCGTCGGCGGTATATCTGTGCTCTGGGCCGACTATCATCCGGCTGAGGTAGTGTATGGCATGCTCGTAACCTAAATCACTATTCTGGGCTAATAGGGCATCGAGAGAGTGATCCATTGCGCATACATAGAGCATGAATGGCTTTCTATGACCGGGGCTACCTGCACAAGAGGATTTGATAGGTATTCTTTGTTGTTGTTGAACGCTCGTTGGCATTCTTCATTCTAAACAAAGGAGACACCTTTCTTTATGAGCTATGTGAACGGCCAGCAATATCCAGAGAGATTTGATATGAACCTCCTGATGTATGCCAACCTCCTTTGAAGGTCGCAGAGTTCCCGGAGGTTCCTTAGAGGGTGCATCTCCAGGATGGCCTTGGTCTTGTCGGGGTCTATGTGAATACCCCGGGAAGTGATGACGAAACCAAGGAATTTGCTGCTGGAGACTCCCAGGAAGGACTTGGTAGGGTTAATCTTGAGGAGGTGCCATTAAGTCGAACACAGTCCTCAGATCTTGGAGGTGATCATCCTTGGAGTGACTCTTGATGGTGATGTCTTCGACATAGCATTCCACCATCTTGCGCAAATATTCACGAAAAATGGTGCTCATAGCTCACTGATATGTAGCACATGCCTTCTTCAGGCCGAAAGACATGACCTTATAGCATTATACGTCTATCGGCGTCCAGAATGACGTATATTTCTTATCATCGGGAAACATCTTGATTTGATTATAGCCTGAGAAGTCATCCATGAAGGACATGCGCTTAAAGCCACAAGTTCTATCGATCATTATGTTGGTGATTGGAAGAGAAAATTCGTCTTTGGGACATGCCACGTTCAAATCACGAAAGTTGATGCAAACTTGGATCTTCCCATTCTTCTTAACGACAGGAACGATATTGGCTACCCAGTCGGGGTGTTGTTCCTCGTGGATGAAGCCACTAGCTATCAGCTTCTTGACTTTAGCTTCGATGGAATCCATCATGTTTGGCCGAAATCGTCGTTGTTGTTGCTTGACTAGTCTGGCGTCTGGCCGAATGTTGAGTTTGTGGATCGCGATTTGAGGGCCCAGTCTTGGCATGTCTCTGTAACTCCAGACAAAGACATCAATGTATTTCCTGACGAGTTATAGTAGGGATTTTCGGTCTTCGTCGGGCAGACTTTTGCTGACGAAGATAGGCTTTGGGGAGGTCTCGTCACCTAGATCGACTTGAACTACTTTATCCTTGGTAGGAGGTTTCTCTCTGCTCAAATCGTATCTCCCATTGTGAACCCAGGTGTTGGGCCCAAGGTTCCATCTCAAAGATCTCGGGTGGATCGTCGTTGTCTTCCTCAAGATCGGTAAATACCATGTTGGAGGACAGTGTTTGTCTAAGCATGTTCCCGATGATAACGTCGGAGTCACAGGCTGACGATTCTGAAGAGTGCGAATGCTTTTCGTCTTATTTATTTAAGCCCTCGGGGGTTGTAGGAGTCGTTACATATCCTAAGCCATGCTTATTCTTATGATAGTAATCCTCGGGCTTGCCTGCGGGAGAGAAAAGTCATAAAGACGACCTTCGGCCTTTGTCATAGTTTAATCCTTTAGTGACCTCCAGGTTGTATCCTATCTTTTGGATAAATATCGGGCTTGCGATCTGTACCGGTAGAGTGGCATTCTGTCTACCTCAAATTATGGTTCTACTTCCTTTGGATGAAGGACCGGAAGAATTACAATATGCCAAAGATGATGATCTTATCTTCCTTCTTCCTGGGTGGGACTAAGAAATAAGAATCCTGGCTAGAGCGAAGCCGTTACACGGTGCAGGTAGTGGCTACTTGTGTGTGCAGATGAAGGCCCAGACCATTCTCCAGGGAGTAGAGTGTATCAATACGCATATACTCCGCGTAGTTCAAAGATAGTCCTTTATTGAGAAAATAAGGTATAGCTCATCCTTCTCCTCGACTACCCCCAGCGTAAGCAACGGCTTTGGTGGTTTTCTGCATAATTTTACCACCAAAGGTCCGGAAGTCGCAGACGCGGTCGGTCTTCCTTTGGTGGTCGACTCGGCATGTGAAGGCGAACGACCATTGGTTTTGTGTGTGTAGATAGGGAGGAATCTCCTTTTGGTGGTTAATTTGGCCCGTGAAGGCAGACGACCATTAGTTCTTCCAACGCTGAAGGTACCGAAGATTCAGGTGCATTTTCGCACGATTTGACGATGAGGGGTTCGACCGCATCGGGAGTGCGAGACTTGAGGCGGATTCTCATAGGCTCCTCGGGTGCTGTTGTGGACTCGGCTTCATCCTCAGCCTCGTTGTAACCTTCCTTCATCTTGGCAGACTTTCTTGTAGAGGATCGAGTAGGAGTAGTAGATCTCGATATCCTTAAATGGATCGACGTTAGTAAACTCCATTTTGACGAAACCATGTTCGTCTACATATTTTAGACAGTGGTAGAGGGTGGATGGCACGATCATGTGTTCATGTATCCATGAATACCCCAACAAGACGTTGTAGGACGTATCTACGTCTATGACGTAGCAGGTAACTTCTATTTTTAAGTCGTCGATCTGACATTTTAGGAAGATTTTGTCCAGATGGTAGCTCCTCCCCTTGTTGAAGCCACTAATGGCAGTATTGGTGGCCGCCAGACAATGCATCGGGATCCCTAGGGTCTGAAGCAAACTTCTCGGGATGATGCTGATCGACGATCCTGGGTTAATATGCAATCGGTCCACCTTGATATCGCTAATATATCTTGTATGTGCAGATGAAGGCCCATACCATGCTCCAGGGAGTATAGTGTATCAATATGCATATACTCCGAGTAGTTCAAAGATAGTCCTTTATTGAGAAAATAAGGTATAGCTCATCCTTCTCCTCGGCTACCCCCAGCGTAAGCGAAGGCTTTTGTGATTTTCTGCATAATTTTACCACTAAAGGTCCGGAAGTCGCAGACGTGGTCGAGTCTTCCTTTGGTGGTCGACTCGGCCTGTGAAGGCGAACGACCATTGGTTTTGCGTGTGTAGATAAGGAGAAATCTCCTTTTGGTGGTCAATTCGGCCCGTGAAGGCGGACGACCATTGGTTCTGCCAACGCTGAAGGTACCGAAGATTCAGGTGCCTTTCCGTACGATTTGACGATGAGGGTTCGGCCACATCAGGAGTGCGAGACTTAAGGCGGATTCTCATAGGCTCCTCTGGTGCTGTTGTGGCCTCGGCTTTATCGTCGGCCTCGTTGTAACCTTCCTTCATCTTGGCAGACTTTCTTGTAGAGGATCGAGTAGAAGTAGTAGATCTCGATATCCTTAAATGGACCGACGTTAGTGAACTCCATTTTGATGAAACCATGTTCGTCTACATATTTTAGGCACTGGTAGAGGGTGGATGGCACGATCATGTGTTCATGTATCCACGGATACCCCAATAAGACGTTGTAGGACGTATCTACGTCTATGACGTAGCAGGTAACTTCTGTTTTTAAGTCGCCGATCTGACATTTTAGGCAGATTTTGTCCAGAGGGTAGCTCCTCCCTTTGTTGAAGCCACTAATGGCAGTATTAGTGGCCGCCAGACAATGCATCGGGATCCCTAGGTTCTGAAGCAAACTTCTCGGGATGATGATGATCGATAATCGTGGTTAATATACAATCGGTCCACCTTGATATCGCCAATATATCTTGTATAGTACAGGGGCCGATCGTGCCTATTATTCTTGAGCAATATGTCATGTTGCGAGAAGGTAATATTGGGTATCGCGTCCATGGCATTGTTGCAATATGGAAAAGCAGCAGGATCTTCGGTTGGCATCTTGACTTGCGCCAGGTAGACATCGGTATTCCGCAGTGCCTCACTCAGGGCAGCCCGAGTGTCTTTAGAGAGCCGTAAGAGCTCAAATAACGACAATTTTAACGGAGTATTGGCAAATTATGCCAAGATATCAAAATTATAGGGCCTTTCCAGCCCTTTTGGTGCATCTATGCTCAATGTTTTATTGAAGCGCGTCTCTTTCTGTTTGGACTTGTTCACCGGTGGGGGCTGAGACGGCCCGATACCAGTGGGGGTAGGCACGACAATCGGGGGTATATCACCGTACATCGGTTGGTTTATTGTGCCTGACCTTGTTGCACCTGTTGTCAGCTCTTCAACCAAGGAGAAAACTGTGTAACAGGTCTTAGATTTTCTGCCTTTGGACTTGGCGGTGGAGGATACCGCCGGCTGCGTCAAGTCTGGCATAAGTTCTGGATGGACCTACATGACCTACCATGTGGTGTGGTAAGAGATATTAGTCCGGCCGTCTGGTCTCGAGCTGGTGGAAGGTTAAAAACTTCTATAATCGCCTTAGGGACAGGGACTACTCCGTCTTGGGCTTCCATCGGTGGAAAGTTGCCAAATTAGAGGGTTGCCAAATTGGAGGGACACCATGTTGGCGGCGACCGTCACGTCATTAAAGTCCAGGGAAAGAGTCTTGGTGTCTATCAGACGTTGGATGTACCGCTTCAGGGTATAGCATTTCTGCGTCGGGTGATAGACGTAGCGGTGGAAGTGACAATACTTTGTGTTGGCAATCTCCGTCGTCTCAGGCTAACATCTGACGTCGGGGAGCCAGATTTTGCCTCCCCACATAAGCATGTCAAAGATGGGTTTGACATCAGCATCTTTGAAAGAGTAAGTCTTATTCGGTTTTGGAGGCTCTGTCAGCTTTTGCTCAGGCTTCTCGGTGTTGACAGCACTTACAATGAACGTTGTCCAGTCTTTGAACTGGCTCTCGCCCATCTAGAGGCTGACTGTTGGGAGCGTGTTCTTCTGGCACATATCCATTAGTGTGACCTCGGGATTGCCAGGAGGCAACCTTAGCGCGGCGTGTCGGAACCGCTCGATGTAGTTTTGCGTCAGTTCTTTTTCACCCTGGGCGACGTCCATCAGAGAAGACATCGTCATATCATTTACTGTCTCATAGAATCTGTTAAGGAACAGACGCTTGAGGTCATCGAATAATGAGATACAGTTATCTTTGAGACTGCAGAACCAATCGAAAGCTACCCCCACCAATGATCCGACGAAGAGCCTAGTAAGGATAGCGTTGTTGCGGTATAAGTGTCATGTGGTGATCTCGAAGTAGCTCATGAAGCAGCGAGGGAAGAACTTTTCGTCAAACATGTTAATGTTGAAGGGCTTGTACTTGGGCAGATACGGTACATCCCTCTACTTTATCGGGTATGGTTTCCACATCCCGAGATCACGGAGTGAGTCCCGATTACTCATGTAGTCTAGGCGAGCCCAAAGTTCTCGAACCTCCCTCCTTTCTTTCTTAGCTTCATCTCCTGCCGGAGGCGCCGAAAGGCCAGGTAGGAGAGGATCACCACCCGTTTCGTATTTGAATCTTCGTTGGTCTCGGGATCCAGGTTTGCTTGCCCAAAGTCTCTTGGTGGCTGGGAAGCCATATTTGTCTTGATCTCCAGCATTGTCTGGGTCAAGGCTTGCATTGATGCACTCATTGTATGCATCATGGCTTCGAGCATCTCTAGGCATTGCTGGTCAATGGGGCCTTTATGGTCGTCTTCGGCCATGTACACCGTCCTCACACGGAAAGAAATTGAGAGGGCAGTGGATGTCTTGCTTCCTATTTTATACCCTTGTAGTGAGTAGTCTTCAAGGAGGGCGAGAGCCATTGTGTCTTCCTCAGAGACTGATGGGATACTACCCCCAGGGTAGAATATTGTATCGTCTTGGTGGGAGTAGCTACCATCCGGGACCTCGGAGTATGTTCCTTGAGAATCGTTGTCTCCTCGGAATATCGGGTTGTCGCGTACGTCCAGGGGGACACTACCCTCAGCTTGGGCCACCCCCAGATTTCTGAAGAAGAACTACCCCCAGGGGCTAACAGCTTCTTCCTTGAGCGGATGCCTTGGAGACACCTTCCGCAGGTGTCGTTGTCAGCCCTCGGGGTAATCGCCTTCGCGATGCAGTGGTATAGAGGGTCGAACTGGAGGTATTTGACTTCTTTCTTCCCACGGTGGCGAGAAGTTATCTATTTGAGTAGCATAAGGAGAAGGGCAGCTCCTCCTCCTCTGATACTTGTACCTGATCTCCGGGTTGCAGATGGGTAGGTGCTTTCCGGTGCAGTCACTGGAAGGTCGACTGTCTGTCTGTGAGTACTGCTGCTTTATTGTAGCAGCAATTGATAATGATGTTGGAGCAGCCGTGCCTCAGAGAGGGCACGTCGCACGTCGTAGTTGTTTCCCTTGCTTTACGTTTGTGAGTAATCACGTCACGCAAATCGTGCGAAGGGTGTTTTACCTTTGCATCATCCTTGTGAGTCCGGGTATCCTGGGCACACGGATGTGCAGGTGTTATGTTTGCTCCCTGGCCTGGGGTTCATATACGAACTTGCCCCGAGGTACTGGTGGAAGACTTTCGAGATGGGCCTTGTCCATCGGTCCCTGTAGGATGGATGCAAGGGTCGATCTTGTACAACTGTCCGTCAGAGGCTCGCATAATAACTAGCGATGCATATTGGCGGTCGGTCGAATGAGCAGTTGCTTGAGCTTGACGAGCTCACACTGTCCGGGATTTCTTCAACTTTGCTACCACAAGCGCGTAGTATGAGGAATCCAGCTTTGGGTTTTTACCATTCTCAGCGGGTCGCATAGGATCTGTACTGCATGAGATACGATCTAAAACAGAGGTTCTGTTGCTATTGGGGCCAGATGTGGCCTATTGTCTGCGGTTGTGAGTTGATGCTGCATGGACAGTCTTATGCGGCCTCCCCCTTGGCCGCATAGAAGCTGCCTCAGCACCAGGACGTCTGACATCGTAGTATTTTTCTCTACCAGAGTCTAGGTGCTAAGCAGTCTCTGGGTCATCCCGGGATGCCGCATAGATGTGGACGTTATGGGTGTTGGTCCAATGACCGTCATGAGTGAGAGGTTGGAAGTGTCTGCTCTGCAGCTGGGTGGGGAGCAGCGGCCTTGGCCACCCACATTCTGTGGGTCTTGGAGTGGGGAGCACCATTTTGGTTGGAAGAGACTACCGCATAGATAGTGGCCGCATGATGTGCGGTCCATGCGGCTGGGAGAGAGAGGGGGAGCGCATGCTCCGCAGTTAGGTGAGGCGCAGAGGCCTTTGCTACCCACGTCCTGTGGGTCTTTTTGGGCTTTGCTTGCCTCGGAGAAGGACTCGCACTGCGTCGGAGAGCATATCCTCGAACAATTGTTGGTCAAAGCGGACCACCAGCATCTTTTGTGTCGAGCCAAGCTTGGCCGCATCGGACTGCGTCACTGACTTCTCAACATAGGAGAACGATGTCCCCAATAGAGTCACTACTGTGTTTGTCATTTAATATCAAAACGAGAACTGGAAGAACTAGATTTGATTAACAAAGTAAGAGAGTACAAAGAAGAGTCCTAGGAGACAATCTAAGTACAAAATTTATTTTCTGGGGGGTGACGATGGAGGGTTAGGAGTGTAGAAACTCTCTTTACTCCATGGATAATCCGATGCAGAAGCTCTTCTCTCTCCATTGAGTGTTGATTCACACGCTCCCTTTGTATGAGGGTAGTACCTTGTTATTTATAGTTATTATGTGGCCGCAGCCTATGGGTGCCGCATGCGCCCCTGTTTGATGACCGTATAGGGCTCTCTCAACCGAATATGATTGTAACTATGACCGCATGTCACGGTGAAGCTATCATGTGAGCTTGGTTAGGATTCACTGTTAATGAGATCTCGAGGTCATTTCAGCCCATTGCATGTGTGACTTGGTCGTTTAGACGCGTAGCCCGTATCAACTACACGAAGATCTCTTTAGTTGTAACGGAAGGATCATGTTAGCTGGAACGCATTGGGCCAGAGACGCATGGACCACACGAAGTCTGGGATGCATTGGGCCAGAGACGCATGGAACTCATAGAGTCTGGGATACATGTGGGCCATAGACGCATGAAACGCATGGAGTCTGGGACGCATTGGGCCAAAGGTGCATGGAACACATAGAGTCTGGGACGCATCGGGCCAGAGATGCATGGATTTTTATTCTCATGCATTCGTGACGTTTGAACAGCTGTATACTGCCAACAGTAATTATGACGAAGCCGTCAGCCCGGATTCTAATCCCAGAGCAGGATTCGAGTCGGTCAGGATGGCTGTTAATTTTTGTCAAAGTCATAAATTCTCTGATGTGACTGTAGGGACGATGTGTCAAAGGGAGGCATGTGTCTTGGGACGTCATGTATTGGAGGATGTTATGCGTCCACCCTTGTTATTTGTCTCTTGTTTATTTTTTGACTGTAAACTGGAGCGCATGGCGAGACTTTCCATGCTTCTACAAAAATAAATTTAAAAAATTATGAAAATCAAACCTGGGTATCAGAGCGATATATCGAGAGCGGTGTACCGACGGTATACTGGTAGCAGTGCATCAGCAGTACACTGTTGAAGTCCACAACAAGTATAGAATTCATAAAATTGGCATAATCGGTATACCGATGGTGTACCGACGGTATGAACTTGATGTAACAGTAAGTTTTAGGTCAATAAAATTATTATAGGCGGTACACAAGCGGTATATCGTCGACACAAAAAATTATAGTTTCATTGTCGAGATCAAATTTTTGGACCGAAACCAAATTTTGATTCCACCAAACTCAAATCCCACAAGATTCAATATATGAATGGGTTTCCTATAGCATATTTGTATAGGTTTAACAAGAAAATTTTGAATATCACAACCGAGACTACCAGCACATACTCATGTAATCTGCCAATCAGTCCTACGACTTGTTATGTGTAGTCTGAGTTATCTCAGAAATAATGTATAATAAGTATTATCATATCACGCCATTGTCGAACATGAGCTAACCGAACCAAATAAATAAAACAGGCACTTACAGGATGCACCAGTCCCCCGTAGGGCCACCGTACTGAAAATATGGCAGTATCGGTTTCAGTGTTCCTATAGTAAAATAGTGGGTCGACATTATAATAGTCAGATACTGCACTCCACTAAGACAGATGATATACAGTATTTATGGTGGCCAGTCCACAGCGCACTTAGAATAAATCTCTGTGGAAAGGTACGTTGGCATGATCTCGGGATACTGTTCCCTCCCAATGTTACTACCACTTTTAGTTACCTAATTAACCCTATGTTGTTGTAAAAATCTCAAGATGTGGTCACATAAGAATTTTTCTTAATATGTCGTACAAAGTATGGGCACGCTAGATACAAATCCATGGAAGTCAAATCGGGATTCACCCGAGCGTGTATGCAACATTCATATAATCAATATTCTAGCCACACTTTGGTAGTTGACTCGTGTAAACCCCCTCGACCAAAATTAGGCCTACTTGGCTTAGATAGAGAGATTAGGGCTAGTTTGAATCCAATTAGAAATAGAACATTTCGTTTTAGATTATTTTATAATATTTATATCACTTAGTGCACCTTACCGTTGATTCGATAATTGGAGCACTACACTCGCCATTGCCTTCCTATAAATTTCACACCCTTGTTCTAGACGTGCCAGTCATCTGTTCTGACCTTTGTGTAACTTATAATTATACTCTCTTGTGCTATATTTTAGTCGCACGATATTCGTCGCAGACATTTATATTTAATTCTAAATAAATTCAACTTTGTATCCTTGTATGTTCCAATCAAAATTGGAGATACAATCTTGACCCGTTTTGTGCAACCCAATTTATGATAATATTCTATTATGAGTCTTCTACGTTCATGATACTTGTGTCCCACCTAATTTTAGTCTCATATACTTCTAATTAATTTTAGAACACCAATTATATTAATTTTGATTAATTTAATCCAATTTTCATCTTTGTACAATTTTCCAATTGTTTGGCACTTTTATACAAAAGTGCATTGAAGTGTCCATACTATTGGACACAACACATGAAGAAACCCATTTTTCTTTCATGTAAATTTTTTCCATGATTTTTGGAGTGTGTAACACTCAACATCAACCCTCATTGAACCTTGGCCCTCCATTTTGAAACAATGCAAATCCTAGCCCTCCAAACATCTCCTTGTGAAGCCAAGCTCATCCCAAGGATGTTGACCAAGCCCAACCTCCTAGGTCAACATCAAATCCTACTTTTTCTACCTATTTATATATATTTTTCTTTTCTTTATTCATTCAACAAAACCCAAAACCAACACCTAGCCGACCCCTACTATTCATCATCTCAACCTCCCTTCTTGTTCATCCCCTTCCTCAGACCTGGCCGGAGCACCGCTGGAGCAGACCAAGACTCCTCCCCGCTGGAGTCGACCATCGTCACCGTCCACCACCACAACCCGTTCTCCTTCGTGTCCTGACCTCCGTCCTCCCCCATTGTCATCATCCCCGACTGTTTCCCATCGACCCGCCACTGCACCCATCATCATCCCCGACATCCCTCGACTGCAACCACCGCTCACCACCACCTCTTCCACCCTCTTCAACCTCCCTCGCCGCTCTTCCCCACGGCCATGGACGCCTACACCCAGCAGCCTTCACCCCACCGCCCTTCATCACCACCACCCGTCGTGCTCTCCCTCAACTCGCCATTAATACCACCTCTCCCTGCTCAACTCCCCGACCGAACCTCCCCCTGAACCCTGCCGAGCAGCAGCCCCATTTCCCGTCTCCTCCCTGTCCTCCTTCCTCCGCCAGAACCACCACTCCCCGCCGGACTCCAGCAGCCTCCGGCCATCCCTGTTAACCAGCAGCATCCTCTTCATCATCAACATAATTACCACCATTATCATTCACATCATCATCCCTATCATCATCACAATCATCACCACCATCATCATAACCTTCATAATCATCACCATTATCACCCTCATCATCATCATCACCTTAATCATCATTATCATCATCACCATCACCTTAATCATCATCATCATCATCATCATCATCATCACCTTAATCATCATCATCATCATAATCATCAACACCCTCATCATCATCATCATTATCACCATCATCACCAGCATTATCACCATCATTGTCGTCATCGTGGACCCGTCACCTTCGCCGAAGATGACTTGCAGCAGTCACCCTCGATCATCGATCCTCGTGCCCGTGCACGCTAACCCCAAGGTTCGAACCTGTCCCTCTCCTTTCATTTTATGCGTGTGTGTGTGAATAACATTAAGGATAGCATATTGGTTCATTTTAGTTAGTTGGTTGATTTCAGACCCGTGTCGGTGAACCCAAGGACTAGTGTGCTCGTACGTGTGTGTGTGTGTGTATGCATATAATATTAGCTCTTATATATATATATATATATAGAGAGAGAGAGAGAGAGAGATGTAATTAAATGCTAAACCTAATTATGACTATATATATATTTATATTGTACGACCCTAGGACACTGTGGATTTTCTCGCATAATTGCTTATACCATTAACCCTAAGTATTAGTGATCTGTCTGCCTTGTGTACACTGACGTACTGGCGAGACATGTGTTAGTTGACTGTCTGATTGATACAGCATTTGAAGACGTAACACCCGCGTAATTAGACGCACAGTTGACCCTGTTAGTTGACCAGTGTCTCCCCTAGCGTACCCTCTGAGCCCAGAGTATTTATGGTTATGTATGTGCTAGTGTAATGGCTGATGCTGTATTGTATTATATTATATGTATATAGGACTATTGGATTATTCTGTGCGACTTTAGGAGCAGGTCGTTGGTACTACGCAGCTTTCTTGTCAGGCAAGTATACCTTGCCATTGTACTATGATTTATATTCCATATGTTGCATGCATCTTATTTCTGCTCATTTAGTTCATATATTTTAACTGCTATATAAACTGCGCGTCTAAGGAAACTTGGGAGCAACGACGATGGCGTCGTATTCTGTTTTTATTATGTATATGCATGTGACCTAGTTTATGAGACCATCCCATTATCATGAGGCATTCTTAGGTCTAATTGGCCGTAACACAGTTGTTACACGAGCGTGAGTCTCATGTAGGACACGGACTTGCGTGACAGGGTGGCCTCATGTACGTATGGGACGTACGTTAGGGATAACTGCTGTTAGAAATTGTATGCTAGAAGACTTGGCAGTTATTAGAGGTATTATAGTGTCATGGATATGACATGCTTAGAGCATGGGGTGGAGAGAACAACAAGTAAGGCGTTTGGGCTCATTTGCACTTTTCTTTTTGTAACCCGTACGCTCCGCCGGAGATACGCGGCGGTGATGACCCCTATATATTACTGGCGGCCTCTGGCATTCAAAAGACGACATGCTTTGTAGGCCCCTGATTCTCCGAGAGAATCATGCCAATCCCATTTTAGCCAGATAGCCCACGTGTTGGAAAGTTATTCTCAAAATGCATTCACATATATGGTTAGGCGACCCTTGGATGTTTATTTTACAGTACTTATTGGCATGCTTCTAAGTATCTTGTTATGTCCCTCTGAGGACCTGGTCCCTTTCCAGGTGTAGATGTTCATGACTTAGCAGGAGCGCAGATCCAGACTTGCTACTTATCTTTGAGGAGGTCTTCTCTTCGAGCCTCGTGATTATTAGTTGATGTATTGTATTATTTGTTTTATATTCTAGTTTGGTAGTAGATTTGTCTCCACCCAACTACTTGTTCTTATCAAGTACCTTATACTTGATTTAGTTATATAGTTGATTGGTTATTCATTTATATTTGATTCTGTGGATGAGATTTAGTTATGCCCTGTGACCTATGATAGATATATACCACTTGTGAATTATTGTTCATAATACAGCGTACGTATGTGTTATGGTTTCCATATATTGGAGTCTCCATATACATACGGCTGGCATGCTTACGTGTTTCTAGTCCTACGTATTTTGGGACTGGGACGTGACAACTCGCTTATTTGATTCCGGTGCTTCCCATAGCTTTGTGTCTGTATCTTTTGCTGTTAGACACCATCTTGTTGCTGAACCTTTAGCTAGACTCTGCAAGATCAAGATCGGGGGTGGTATCATCCTAGTCCGTGATGTTTGCAGAGACCGGAGAGTTACCTTGGGAGGCCGGGAGTTGAGTGTGTGCCTACTCGTAATGCCACTTCCGAGCTACGATATTAAACTCGGGATGGATTGGTTGAGTACGCATTGTGCTAGTATAGATTGTCGTGGAGGCAGAGTTTTGTTTAGTCCGCCAGGTGAGCCAGAGTTTCAGTTTGCCAGAGGAGCAGCGGAGCAGACCGAGGGAGTCTTCTGCGGAGCCCTGGTGGTAGAGCCAAGGTCGCTACATCCACTGATAGAGGAGTATATGGATGTCTTTCCGGAGGAGTTGCCAGGGTTACCTCCGGACAGAGATGTGGAGTTCTCTATAGACTTGGTGCCAGGCACGGAGCCGATATCCCAGCACGTCTATAGAGTTAGCAACAGTGAGCTGATAGAGTTGAAGAAGCAGGTGGATGAGCTTCAGGACAAGGGATTTATCAGATCTAGTTCTTCTCCGTGGGGTGCTCCGGTACTTTTTGTGTCGAAGAAGGATGGGTCGATACGGATGTGTATCGACTACAGGGCTCTGAACAGCCTCACAATCAAGAACAAGTATCCGTTGTCGCGTATTGATGATCTATTTGACCAGTTGAGCGGAGCGAGGGTATTTTCCAGGATTGATCTGAGGACAGGCTACCACCAGGTGAAGGTCAGGAAGGAGGATATTCCGAAGACAGCTTTTCGGACCAGATATGGATAGTATGAGTTCTTGGTGATGCCGTTTGGGTTGACTAATGCCCCGGCAGTGTTCATGAATCTGATGAACAAGGTGTTCCATCAGCATCTGGACAGGTTTGTGGTGGTGTTTATAGATGACATCTTGGTGTATTCGAAGACCCCAGAGGAGCACGAGGAGCATCTGAGGATAGTGCTGGAGACTCTCAGGAGGGAGAAGCTTTATGGAAAGCTCTCGAAGTGTGAGTTCTTCCTTGACAAGGTTGAATTCCTTGGTCATGTGGTGACTGGAGAGGGTATCTCGGTGGATCCGAGAAAGATCGTGGCAGTTGAGGCATGGAGTGCTCCGAGTTCAGTAGCCGAGGTCAGGAGTTTCTTGGGACTGGCAGGCTACTACAGGAGATTTGTTCAGGATTTTTCCCGGATTGCAGAGCCGTTGTCCAGGCTGACTCGGAAGGACGTGGAGTTTGTTTGGTCAGAGGAGTGCCAGATCGCCTTTGATGAGCTGAAGAGGAGGTTGACGACAGCTCCAGTGTTGACGTTGCCATCAGGTTCTGGAGGATTCACTATCTATAGTGATGCATCGGGGAAGGGACTGGGTTGTGTGTTGCAGCAGAATGGGAGGGTGATTGCCTATGCTTCCAGGCAATTACGTCCTCATGAGAAGAATTACCCTACCCACGATTTAGAGTTGGCAGCGGTCATTTTTGCTCTGAAGTTGTGGAAACACTATTTATACGGAGAGCGTGTGGAGATCTTCACAGACCACAAGAGCTTGAAGTATGTGTTTACCCAAAAAGAACTGAACATGAGGCAGAGGAGATGATTGGAGTTGATGAAAGACTTCGACATATCATTGCAGTATCATCCAGGGAAGGCAAACGTAGTTGCGGATGCATTGAGCAGGTATCCGGTAGCTATGTGCCTGACTACAGATCGCTATCTTCTGGCAGATCTAGAGAGCTTGGGTATTGAGGTGATAGTGCCTAGAGTTGAGATGCAGATGTGGGGACTGCAGATTCAGTCAGAGTTGGTAGACCGGATCTAGGCTACACAGTTTGAGGATGAGTCCCTGAGGAGCATCATGGAGCAGGTTCAGATGGGATTAGCAGATGACTTCACCATTGCTGATGATGGTTCTTTGCGGCATGGTACCAGGTTGTGTGTGCCGAGTGGGTCATTGCGCGAGGAGGTTCTCCAGGAGGCGCATCGATCCCAGTACTCTATGCATCCCAGTGCCAACAAGATGTATAGAGATCTGAGACAGCATGTATGGTGGTACGAGATAAAGCGGGAGGTAGCACGCTTCGTATCCCGATGCTTAGTGTGCCAGCAGGTGAAGGCGGAGAGGCAGAGGCCAGGAGGATTACTCCAGCCGCTACCCATTCCGGAGTGGAAATGGGAGCATGTGACCATGGATTTTGTTTCTGGACTTCCCCGTTCTCCAGGCGAGAAGGATGCGATTTGGGTCATCGTGGACAGGTTGACCAAATCGGCCCACTTCCTACCATTCAAAGTGGGTACGTCTACAGAGAGACTAGCAGAGATGTATATATGCCAGATAGTCAGACTGCATGTAGTTCCAGTGAGCATAGTATCATATTGGGACAGTCGCTTTACTTCACATTTCTGGAGGAGTCTGCAGGCTAGCTTGGGCACCTAGCTCAAGTTTAGTAGTGCGTATCACCCGCAGACAGATGGTCAGTCAGAGAGGACCATTCAGACACTTGAGGACATGCTTCAGACTTGTGTTTTGGATTTCAGAGGCTCTTGGGAGGATCACTTGCACTTGGTAGAGTTTGCTTACAACAACAGCTACCAAGCCAGTATCGAGATGTCACCTTTTGAGGCGTTGTATGGACGGAGGTGTCGCACTCCGTTGTCATGGGATGATGTAGGTGAGAGAGCTTTGCTTGGCCCGGGGATGGTGGTTGATGCAGCGGAGAAGGTCAAGCTCATTAGAGATAGACTTCGGGTGGCGCAGGACAGGCAGCGGCATTGGGCCGATAGCCACCGGAGACCTTTGGAGTTCGAGGTATAGCTTAGAATCTAGATTTTGTTCTTGTGTTTGCTTGTGATTGCTTGTTTTAGACTAAGTGCAGAGACCTTGTTTGTGCTAGGTTGGAGATCTGGTGTTCCTGAGGATTTCTCCGACGCGGGGCACTATTCGCTTCGGTGGAGGCGGAAAGCTTAGCCCACGTTTCGTCGGACCCTTCCGTGTTCTTGAGAGGGTCGGCGCCGTGGCGTATAGGCTTGAGTTGCCGCCTACGCTGGAGGGAGTTCATGATGTGTTCCATGTGTCACAGTTGAGACGGTACGTGGCGGATCCCAGCCACGTATTGGATCACTCGGAGATCGAGGTGGGCCCTACTCTTAGCTATCCAGAGCAGCCGGTGGAGATTCTGGATCGGCGAGAGAAGTTGTTGAGGAACCAGACTATTCCCTTGGTTCGCGTCGCGTGGAGGCATCACTCTCCAGGGGAGTCGACCTGGGAGAGGGAGGATGAAATGCGCGAGCGATATCCCTATCTCTTCGAGCCCTGAGGTATGGTTCTTTCTTGCATTCCTGTCCTAGTTTCGTCTTTTAATTTCGAGGACGAAATTATTTTAAGGAGGGTAGACTTGTCACTACCCAATTCTAGAAAATAGGGTATTATTTTTTTTATTTTTTTTATTTGTTAAACAGTGGATTGTATTTAATTAATTATAATTATATTTAAATAGTGCTTGTATTATTTTTTTAATGATTGTTTTAGGGTTTTGGCTAGCCTGGACCCATGTCAGACCCTAGTGGACCCATGTCCGACCCAGCCCACACCCTTGTGAGAATTATTTTGGGGCTTAGAAATATTTATTTTATTTTTAGGAGGTTAGTTGGAGAGATTTGGAGCTAGTTTGAGTGCTTTTGGAACCCGAAACCCAAAACCGAGTTACGGGAGGGCATTTTGGTCATTTGGAGCTTTGGAGAACCCCTTTTTACATGTGGCCGGACCCCCCTACCTACCATTTCCGTGTGAAGCCAGCAGCAGCCCCCTCTTTCTTCATTCCTCTTCATTCTTTACTTCTTCTTCTTCATTTCTTCTTCTCCACTTCTTCTTCCTTCTTCCTTCTTCTCCAAGGTGAGTTCCCTCTTCACTTTTCTTCTTTCTTCTTTCATTCCATCTTCCTTAAGCTAATCCTAACCTTACATTTTCTCTAACCTAGGTGTGTGGAGCCTAGACTTTGTGTGGAGGCTAGTTTTGGTGGCTTGGAGCTTGAGGGGGGTGATTTCTAGGGGTTGTGAGACTTTGGCCTTGGGATTCCAACTCCTAAGAGGTAAAATCTAATTTTCCCCTTTCTAATTATTTTTTTGTAGTGTAATTAGTGTTGTAGAACCTTCATAGACCCTAACCCTACCCGTAGGAGGAAGTTGGAACTAGTTTGGGTGAGTTTAGAGACTTTGACATTAGGTTTTGTGTCGAATTCGGGTAGAATCCGAATTTGGCCCAATTTTGGGTGATGCCCTAGGTTAGATGGACCTAGGTAGATGTTTTCGGGTGTCTAGAGGGTGAGTGCGTGTCTCCGTTCGGACACGGGAAGCCGCGTCGCAGAGAAACGGGCGTTTCGGGCGAAATTGGGGCTTTTCGTCGTCGCCGATTCTAAGTGCGTGTGCGTTTCCGCCACGGACCTAGAATCGACGCGGGACCACTTTTTCTAGGATCTAGACATCGTGTAGAGCGCGTGGATAAATTTTGGGCCGATTCCGAGTTCGTTTGGTGTGCATTTCAGGAGGTTTTCTGAGCCGCGCACCACGTGTTCGTCGAAATGACCGAACGGTCATTTCGACTTGGTTTTCTCATTTTGGACTTGTGCGCGCGTTGGGTTAGTATCGGGGAGTGTGTGCTAGAGTTTTCGAGTTATATTTTATATATATTTTAGGGTATTGGTGAGTGTCGGGGTCGTTGGGCGTGAGTGGGGCGTGTGGTTTGGGTGGTGTTGTGTGTTGTGTTGTGTTAGTGTATATGTGTCTATATATATATATATATATATATATATATATATATATATATATATATATATATATATATATATATATATATGTATATATTTATATGTATGTGTGTTTATGTATATATATTTATATATATATGTGTGTGTATTTAGATCTACGTGCTTGTGTATGTATGTGTCTATGTATATAAATATGTATGTATATGTGTAAGTGTGCTTGTGTGTGTATATGTATATATATATATTTATGTGTGTATATATATATATATAGTTGAGAGTGTGTGTAGATATATATATATATATATATATATATATATATATATATATATATATATATATATATATATATATATATATATATATATATATATATTAAGTTTATATATATATATATAGCTATGTATATATTTATGTGTGTGTGTGTGTTGTTAGTGTTGTGAGTGTGTGTGTGTATTAGTGTGTGAGTGTGTTAGTATGTGTGTTAGAGTGTGTAGATGAGTGTGATATATATAGATATCTAGTTGATATATATATAGATATATATGTATGTATGTATATATATAGAGAGAGAGAGTGATATATATATAGGTATATATATAGGAGTGTGTGTGTGTGTGTGTATGTGAGAGGAAGGGGGTGGTCCAGCCAGCAGCAGGCAGGCAGCATGCTGCTGCCTGCACAGCAGCAAGAAGCTGCAGCAGCAGCAGCAGATTCTGAAGCAGCAGCAGCAGCAGGAAGAGAAGCACAGCAGCAGCAGTAGCAGTACATGCAGCAGCAAGAGCAGCAGCAGGGTTAGCTAGTATGCAGGGGTAGCGAGAGCTAGTGAGGGTGAGTGAGAGTTTGATATATATAGATATATATATATCTATAGTTAGCTATATATATAGAGAATAGAAAGATAGATAGATATATCATTAGATAGATACTAGATAGGTAGTTACTTAGATAAGTAGATAATAGGTAGATAGTTAGATTTATAGATTATAGATAAGTAGATAGCTAGATACTTAGATATATCTACCTAAGATATATATAACTATATACCTATAGTTATATATATATCTATAGATATCTTGATAGGTAATATATATATGTTATGTTAGGTAAGGTAATGGGTATTGGGTATATGTGTGTGGATATATATGTATATAGGTAGATACCTACTTAGACATATATAAATATAGTAGATATCTATATTACCTAGCCTAGATTAATAACTAGGTGCATAATCAATAGCTAGTTAGAGGGTTTTAGAGCGAAACCTCAATACCTTGAGATACCGAGGTATCTCGATACCTTGAGATATTCAAGGTATTGAGTTTCGAGCGGGGTATTTGAGCATTAGCCTAGGAAATGCTTGGGAGTGATTTTTATATGTTTATATATATATAATTAGGCGTGCTAGCATAGGTTTTAGCGGGTTTAGGCGGGGTGCGTGGCCTAGGGCGAGGTATCGGATACCGAGGGTATCCCGGTATCTCGATTAGGCGAGTTTGTGAGTTTAGTAGCTTAATGAGCTCGGTTTGACCTAGAATTTCAGGGACACCCTAGTTTGACCTAGCTTTGACCATAATTGTCCCCGTTGACGGTAAAAGTAAACGTTTAACCTAGTTTTGACCTAGAGTTGACTTTTTGGACCCCGGGTTGACTTTTTGACCCAATTTTCACCGGTTTGACCCGTTCGACCTAGAATAGCCCTAGAAGCCTATTTTTAATTATTTTATATCAGTTTAAATGCTTAGAACCCTGTTTAATTCTACTTTTCGCATTAGGTCCTTGCGACACCGGTCCGGATCTCGATCCTCATCAGTTGCTCAGGACATCAGGCGAGTACCTACCTCTGATAGTTTCCATTTTATGATAGCGTTTATATCACCTGTTCTAGAACTGTAATACTTGATTCTGACACATTATTACATGAGCTGGTACTAGTGGATCCCGTCATGAGATGCTATCCCCCTTACCATGTTCAGCGGGTACTCTATCACGTGTATTTTATCATGTGCTTCGGATATTGATTCTCATGTGCTACCATGTGCTTATTGTGATTTCGCCTTCGTGTGCGCGAGCTATTATCATGTACGTAGCGTGTTGTGGTTGGATCCAATGGTATTAGTGGGGGGGAGTAGTGAGTTGGTTATGTGATCAAAGCCAAACAGTATTCATGTGTATGTCGGTTATGCAACTCACGCATAACGAAGTTATCTTAGTGTTTTTCATGTGCAACCTAAGCCGATCACATAACGAACTTGTGCTCAAGGCACTTAGCTAGTATTCATGTTTCTCTCCTGCAGTTACTTCTTCACTACTTGTATCATTCTCCAGTTTACATTGCAGCTACTTATTGTGCTCCAGCATATATTTATTTCCTGTGCATCTTGATTACTTTTCTATTGCTCGTCATATACACCTTACCATGCATTTGGAGTTGCTTTCAGAGTTATGTACTTCGCTCCAGTCCTGACTGGGCATATTTTTTCCAGAGGATCCTGAGGACTATTGCCCGACGTTCTACGGGCCGGGTGTTGACGACTGTTGTGACCCCGTGATCGAGGAGGAGTGCGCCGAGGAGACGCCGATAGCACCCTAGTTAGCTAGGTGGGTTTCCTGGGTTATTTCCAGTGGTTTGTATTTTGGATGACTGTACTTATTCTTTTGTTGCGTGAGATGTTGTAGCTATTTGTAGACTTGGACTGTATTATTTTGGATTGTCTTGCTCTCTTGGTTCTGTTTCTTTGTTTATATCATATCGTGCTTATATTCTTCCTCTAGATTTTGTGATTGAGATCATTGATATATATATATTGCGTGGTTGCCTCCTTTGGGAGAGGATTTTATATATATATTGCGTGGTTTTGCCCTCCTTTTGGAGAGGTCATGCCGGATTTTTCAGTGAGATATAGATAGATATGGTTGACCTAGAACGGACCTTTACAGCGTTCTACCGCCGATTCTGCGGCGTAGGCTGGACGTACCCACGGCTCATGCCCGATTTTCGGGTGCGGGTCATGACACGTTTTTGGTGGTGGCCCATGCAGGTCTGCTTTTTAGGTTACCTGCAATAGGATATAGGAGATAGGCTGAGAGAGAGTGTGCTCAATCACAACTATGACCCTTCCTACTTCCTTTTGCTATCTTTAATTTTTCTGAAATTGTTTCTTTTGTAATATTACTGTCCTTCATTGATGTTATCGTTTCTTGCACTGTATTGACTTCTTTTGATCTGTGTTCAGGATGCCTCCGAAGACCAGATCTCAGCGCACCGCCCCAGCAGATGCCACCGAGAGGTCTGCCACCTCTCGACCTGCTCGACTTTCGGCAGCCGCTACCGCTCCACTCGCCACTCCTGCGGTTGAGGGAGCGTCAGTTTCTCTCGGAGATCCCCTTACTCCCATTGATCCGAGAGCCACCCCAGTTGTCCCGGTGGTACCTCCTCCACCACCGCCTGCGCCAGTGGATGCTACGCAGTTGTTCGCATTCTTCCGAGAGATGATGGATGCGCAGCACCGCCAGGCAGATGTTATGAGGATGGGCATTGAGAATGCTCATCAGGTGGCTTTGACAGCGGTCGACAGGGTGGCTCAGATCCAGCCACAGCCAGAGCAGGCTCAGTATCCTAGGCCAGGTACTATCATCGATTTTTAGAGGATGCGGCCTAAGGAGTTCCGTGGCACAGAGGGGATCATGTACGCCGACGACTGGATCGAGCATATAGAGGGCATTTTCAGGCTGGCGATGATCCCAGCCAGCATGCAAATATCGACCTTGCCCTCACTTGGTTCTGCACAGATACGCGGATAGCAGTTTCGGGATTGACTTGGGAGGCTTTCAAGAAGCTTTTCAAGGAGAAGTTCTTCCCGGACGTGGCTCTCAGTGCCTTAGAGAGTCAGTTCGAGGCGCTCGTCCAGGGGAGTATGCTAGTGGATGAGTATGCAGCAGAGTTCTGCCGTCTGGGCAGATTTGTTGAGGGGTTGTCAGAGGCAGCAAAGGCGCGGAAGTTCCGCAAGGGCTTGGTCATGGCGGTCAAGTCCTTGACTAGGAGCGACCGCGAGGCGACCTTCGAGCAGATTGTCAGCGATGCTCAGAGGGCTGAGGATGATTTGGAGCTGAAGACGAAGAGGGGCAGAGACACTTCCGGAGCAGGCAGCAGTGCAGGCCCGGCCAAGAGGCCATTCCAGCAGACCCAGCAGCACCAGGGTCAGGATCGGGCGCCCTTCCGGCAGGCGCCCCAACAGCAGAGGCAGGGTCAGCAGCAGGGCCAGAGGCAGCCCATCGTTTGCCCTTTCTGTAAGAAGCCAGGGCACGGATGGGACATATGCAGAAAGAGGCTGGGCAGATGTTTATTGTGTGGCGCAGCAGATCACCAGCTGAAGGATTGTCCTTCAGCACTTGCCCGTCCAGCTCAGGGCGGAGGAGCCGCTCAGAGGGCACCAGCCAGAGCACCTGCAGCGCAACAGAGAGGACAGCCTTTGCAGACTCAGCAGCAGAGGTTCGCCCAGCACCAGCAGCAGCACCGAGGAGGACAGCAGGGGCGAGCTTTTGCCCTGACAGTGGACGAGGCCGAGCCAGTTGGTGACGTTATCTCAGGTTCTGTTCTCCTTGATTCCATTCCAGCACTTGCTTTATTTGATTTCGGTGCTTCCCATAGCTTTGTGTCTGTATCTTTTGCTGTTAGACACCATCTTGTTGCTGAACCTTTAGCTAGACTCTGCAAGATCACGACCGGGGGTGGTATCATCCTAGTCCGTGATGTTTGCAGAGACCGGAGAGTTACCTTGGGAGGCCGGGAGTTGAGTGTGTGCCTACTCGTAATGCCACTTCCGAGCTACGATATTGTACTCGGGATGGATTGGTTGAGTACGCATTGTGCTAGTATAGATTATCGTGGAGGCAGAGTTTTGTTTAGTCCGCCAGGTGAGCCAGAGTTTCAGTTTGCCAGAGGAGCAGCGGAGCAGACCGAGGGAGTCTTCTGCGGAGCCTTGGTGGTAGAGCCAAGGTCACTACATCCACTGATAGAGGAGTATATGGATGTCTTTCCGGAGGAGTTGCCAGGGTTACCTCCGGACAGAGATGTGGAGTTCTCTATAGACTTGGTGCCAGGCGCGGAGCCGATATCCCAGCACGTCTATAGAGTCAGCAATAGTGAGCTGATAGAGTTGAAGAAGCAGGTGGATGAGCTTCAGGACAAGAGATTTATCAGATCTAGTTCTTCTCCGTGGGGTGCTCCGGTACTTTTTGTGCCGAAGAAGGATGGGTCGATACGGATGTGTATCGACTACAGGGCTCTGAACAGCCTCACAATCAAGAACAAGTATCCGCTGTCGCGTATTGATGATCTATTTGACCAGTTGAGCGGAGCGAGGGTATTTTCCAGGATTGATCTGAGGACAGGCTACCACCAGGTGAAGGTCAGGAAGGAGGATATTCCGAAGACAGCTTTTCGGACCAGATATGGATAGTATGAGTTCTTGGTGATGCCGTTTGGGTTGACTAATGCCCCGGCAGTGTTTATGAATCTGATGAACAAGGTGTTCCATCAGCATCTGGACAGGTTTGTGGTGGTGTTTATAGATGATATCTTGGTGTATTCGAAGACCCCAGAGGAGCACGAGGAGCATCTGAGGATAGTGCTGGAGACTCTCAGGAGGGAGAAGCTTTATGGAAAGCTCTCGAAGTGTGAGTTCTTCCTTGACAAGGTTGAATTCCTTGGTCATGTGGTGACTGGAGAGGGTATCTCGGTGGATCCGAGAAAGATCGTGGCAGTTGAGGCATGGAGTGCTCCGAGTTCAGTAGCCGAGGTCAGGAGTTTCTTGGGACTGGCAGGCTACTACAGGAGATTTGTTCAGAATTTTTCCCGGATTGCAGAGCCGTTGTCCAGGCTGACTCGGAAGGACGTGGAGTTTGTTTGGTCAGAGGAGTGCCAGATCGCCTTTGATGAGCTGAAGAGGAGGTTGACGACAGCTCCAGTGTTGACGTTGCCATCAGGTTCTGGAGGATTCACTATCTATAGTGATGCATCGGGGAAGGGACTGGGTTGTGTGTTGCAGCAGAATGGGAGGGTGATTGCCTATGCTTCCAGGCAATTATGTCCTCATGAGAAGAATTACCCTACCCACGATTTGGAGTTGGCAGCGGTCATTTTTGCTCTGAAGTTGTGGAAACACTATTTATACGGAGAGCGTGTGGAGATCTTCACAGACCACAAGAGCTTGAAGTATGTGTTTACCCAAAAAGAGCTGAACATGAGGCAGAGGAGATGGTTGGAGTTGATGAAAGACTTCAACATATCATTGCAGTATCATCCAGAGAAGGCAAACGTAGTTGCGGATGCATTGAGCAGGTATCCGGTAGCTATGTGCCTGACTACAGATCGCTATCTTCTGGCAGATCTAGAGAGCTTGGGCATTGAGGTGATAGTGCCTGGAGTTGAGATGCAGATATGGGGACTGCAGATTCAGTCAGAGTTGGTAGACCGGATCCGGGCTACACAGTTTGAGGATGAGTCCCTGAAGAGCATCAGGGAGCAGGTTCAGATGGGATTAGCAGATGACTTCACCATTGCTGATGATGGTTCTTTGCGGCACGGTACCAGGTTGTGTGTGCCGAGTGGGTCGTTGTACGAGGAGGTTCTCCAGGAGGCGCATCGATCCCAGTACTCTATGCATCCCGGTGCCAACAAGATGTATAGAGATCTGAGACAGCATGTATGGTGGTACGGGATGAAGCGGGAGGTAGCACGCTTCGTATCCCGATGCTTAGTGTGCCAGCAGGTGAAGGCGGAGAGGCAGAGGCCAGGAGGATTACTCCAGCCGTTACCCATTCCGGAGTGGAAATGGGAGCATGTGACCATGGATTTTGTTTCTGGACTTCCTCGTTCTCCAGGCGGGAAGGATGCGATTTGGGTCATCGTGGACAGGTTGACCAAATCGGCCCACTTCCTACCATTCAAAGTGGGTACGTCTACAGAGAGACTAGCAGAGATGTATATACGCCAGATAGTCAGACTGCATGGAGTTCCAGTGAGCATAGTATAAGATCGGGACAGTCGCTTTACTTCGCATTTCTGGAGGAGTCTGCAGGCTAGCTTGGGCACCCAGCTCAAGTTTAGTAGTGCGTATCACCCGCAGACAGATGGTCAGTCAGAGAGGACCATTCAGACACTTGAGGACATGCTTCGGACTTGTGTTTTGGATTTCAGAGGCTCTTGGGAGGATCACTTGCACTTGGTAGAGTTTGCTTACAACAACAGCTACCAAGCCAGTATCGAGATGTCACCTTTTGAGGCGTTGTATGGACGGAGGTGTCGCACTCCGTTGTCATGGGATGATGTAGGTGAGAGAGCGTTGCTTGGTCCGGGGATGGTGGTTGATGCAGCGGAGAAGGTCAAGCTCATTAGAGATAGACTTCGGGTGGCGCAGGATAGGCAGCGGCATTGGGCCGATAGCCACCGGAGACCTTTGGAGTTCGAGGTATAGCTTAGAATCTAGATTTTGTTCTTGTGTTTGCTTGTGATTGCTTGTTTTAGACTAAGTGCAGAGACCTTGTTTGTGCTAGGTTAGAGATCTGGTGTTCCTGAGGATTTCTCCGACGCGGGGCACTATTCGCTTCGGTGGAGGCAGGAAGCTTAGCCCACGTTTCGTCGGACCCTTTCGTGTTCTTGAGAGGGTCGGTGCCGTGGCGTATAGGCTTGAGTTGCCGCCTACGCTGGAGGGAGTTCATGATGTGTTCCATGTGTCGTAGTTGAGACGGTACGTGGCGGATCCCAGTCACGTATTGGATCACTCGGAGATCGAGGTGGGCCCTACTCTTAGCTATCCAGAGCAGCCGGTGGAGATTCTGGATCGGCGAGAGAAGTTGTTGAGGAACCAGACTATTCCCTTGGTTCGCGTCGCGTGGAGGCATCACTCTCCAGGGGAGTCGACCTGGGAGAGGGAGGATGAAATGCGCGAGCGATATCCCTATCTCTTTGAGCCCTGAGGTATGGTTCTTTCTTGCATTCCTGTCCTAGTTTCGTCTTTTAATTTCGAGGACGAAATTATTTTAAGGAGGGTAGACTTGTCACTACCCAATTCTAGAAAATAGGGTATTATTTTTTTTTTTTTTTTATTTGTTAAATAGTGGATTGTATTTAATTAATTATAATTATATTTAAATAGTGCTTGTATTATTATTTTTAATGATTGTTTTAGGGTTTTGGGTAGCCTGGACCCATGTCAGACCCTCGTGGACCCATGTCCGACCCAGCCCACACCCTTGTGAGAATTATTTTGGGGCTTAGAAATATTTATTTTATTTTTAGGAGGTTAGTTGGAGAGATTTGGAGCTAGTTTGAGTGCTTTTGGAACCCGAAACCCAAAACCGAGTTACGGAAGGACATTTTGGTCATTTGGAGCTTTGGAGAACCCCTTTTTACATGTGGCCGGACCCCCCTACCTACCATTTCCGTGTGAAGCCAGCAGCAGCCCCCTCTTTCTTCATTCCTCTTCATTCTTCACTTCTTCTTCTTCATTTCTTCTTCTCCACTTCTTCTTCCTTCTTCCTTCTTCTCCAAGGTGAGTTCCCTCTTCACTTTTCTTCTTTTTTCTTTCATTCCTTCTTCCTTAAGCTAACCCTAACCTTACATTTTCTCTAACCTAGGTGTGTGGAGCCTAGACTTTATGTGGAGGCTAGTTTTGGTGGCTTGGAGCTTGAGGGAGGTGATTTCTAGGGGTTGTGAGACTTTGGCCTTGGGATTCCAACTCCCAAGAGGTAAAACCTAACTTTCCCCTTCCTAATTATTTTTGTGTAGTATAATTAGTGTTGTAGAACCTTCATAGACCCTAACCCTACCCGTAGAAGGAAGTTGGAACTAGTTTGGGTGAGTTTAGAGACTTTGACATTAGGTTTTGTGTCAAATTCGGGTGGAATCCAAATTTGGCCCAATTTTGGGTGATGCCCTAGGTTAGATGAACCTAGGTAGACGTTGTCGGGTGTCTAGAAGGTGAGTGCGTGTCTCCGTTCGAACACGGGAAGCCGCGTCGCGGAGAAACGGGCATTTCGGGCGAAATTGGGGCTTTTCGTCGTCGCCGATTCTAAGTGCGTGTGTGTTTCCGCCACGGACCTAGAATCAACGCGGGACCACTTTTTCTAGGATCTAGACATCGTGTAGAGCGCGTGAGTAAATTTTGGGCCGATTCCGAGTTCGTTTGGTGTGCGTTTCAGGAGGTTTTCCGAGCCGCGCACCATGTGTTCGTCGAAATGACCGAACGGCCATTTTGACTTGGTTTCCTCGTTTCGGGCTTGTGCGCGTGTTGGGTTAGTATCGGGGAGTGTGTGCTAGAGTTTTCGAGTTATATTTTATATATATTTTAGGGTATTGGTGAGTGTCGGGGTCGTTGGGCGTGAGTGGGGCGTGTGGTTTGGGTGGTGTTGTGTGTTGTGTTGTGTTAGTGTATATGTGTCTATATATATATATATATATATATATATATATATATATATATATATATATATGTATATATTTATATGTATGTGTGTTTATGTATATATATTTATATATATATGTGTGTGTATTTAGATCTACGTGCTTGTGTATGTATGTGTCTATGTATATAAATATGTATGTATATGTGTAAGTGTGCTTGTGTGTGTATATGTATATATATATATATTTATGTGTGTATATATATATATAGTTGAGAGTGTGTGTAGATATATATATATATATATATTAAGTTTATATATATATATATATAGCTATGTATATATTTATGTGTGTGTGTGTGTTGTTAGTGTTGTGAGTGTGTGTGTGTGTATTAGTGTGTGAGTGTGTTAGTATGTGTGTTAGAGTGTGTAGATGAGTATGATATATATAGATATCTAGTTGATATATATATAGATATATATGTATGTATATATATATATATATATATATATATATAGAGTGATATATATATAGGTATATATATAGGAGTGTGTGTGTGTGTATGTGAGAGGAAGGGGGTGGTCCAGCCAGCAGCAGGCAGGCAGCATGCTGCTGCCTGCACAGCAGCAAGAAGCTGCAGCAGCAGCAGCAGATTCTGAAGCAGCAGCAGCAGCAGGAAGAGAAGCACAGCAGCAGCAGTAGCAGTACATGCAGCAGCAAGAGCAGCAGCAGGGTTAGCTAGTATGCAGGGGTAGCGAGAGCTAGTGAGGGTGAGTGAGAGTTTGATATATATAGATATATATATATCTTTAGTTAGCTATATATATAGAGAATAGAAAGATAGATAGATATATCATTAGATAGATACTAGATAGGTAGTTACTTAGATAAGTAGATAATAGGTAGATAGTTAGATTTATAGATTATAGATAAGTAGATAGCTAGATACTTAGATATATCTACCTAAGATATATATAACTATATACCTATAGTTATATATATATATCTATAGATATCTTGATAGGTAATATATATATATATGTTATGTTAGATAAGGTAATGGGTATTGGGTATATGTGTGTGGATATATATGTATATAGGTAGATACCTACTTAGACATATATAAATATAGTAGATATCTATATTACCTAGCCTAGATTAATAACTAGGTGCATAATCAATAGCTAGATAGCTAGTTAGAGGGTTTTAGAGCGAAACCTTAATACCTTGAGATACCGAGGTATCTCGATACCTTGAGATATTCAAGGTATTGAGTTTCGAGCGGGGTATTTGAGCATTAGCCTAGGAAATGCTTGGGAGTAATTTTTATATGTTTATATATATATAATTACGCGTGCTAGCATAGGTTTTAGCGGGTTTAGGCGGGGTGCGTGGCCTAGGACGAGGTATCGGATACCGAGGGTATCCCGGTATCTCGATTAGGCAAGTTTGTGAGTTTAGTAGCTTAATGAGCTCGGTTTGACCTAGAATTTCAGGGACACCCTAGTTTGACCTAGCTTTGACCATAATTATCCCCGTTGACCGTAAAAGTAAACGTTTAACCTAGTTTTGATCTAGAGTTGACTTTTTGGACCCCGGGTTGACTTTTTGATCCGATTTTCACCGGTTTGACCCGTTCGACCTAGAATAGCCCTAGAAGCCTGTTTTTAATTATTTTATATCAGTTTAAATGCTTAGAACCCTGTTTAATTCTGCTTTTCGCATTAGGTCCTTGCGACACCGGTCCGGATCTCGATCCTCATCAGTTGCTCAGGACATCAGGCGAGTACCTACCTCTGATAGTTTCCATTTCATGATAGCGTTTATATCACCTGTTCTAGAACTATAATACTTGATTCTGACACATTATTACACGAGCTGGTACTAGTGGATCCCGTCATGAGATGCTATCTCCCTTACCGTGTTCAGCGGGTACTCTATCACGTGTATTTTATCATGTGCTTCGGGTATTGATTCTCATGTGCTATCATGTGCTTATTGTGCTCTCGCCTTCGTGTGCGCGAGCTATTATCATGTACGTAGCGTGTTGTGGTTGGATCCAATGGTATTAGTGGGGGGGAGTAGTGAGTTGGTTATGTGATCAAAGCCAAACAGTATTCATGTGTATGTCGGTTATGCAACTCACGCATAACGGAGTTATCTTAGTGTTTTTCATCTGCAACCTAAGCCGATCACATAACGAACTTGTGCTCAAGGCACTTAGCTAGTATTCATGTTTCTCACCTGCAGTTACTTCTTCACTACTTGTATCGTTCTCCAGTTTACATTGCAGCTACTTATTGTGCTCCAGCATATATTTATTTCCTGTGCATCTTGATTACTTTTCTATTGCTCGTCATATACACCTTACCATGCATTTAGAGTTGCTTTCAGAGTTATGTACTTCGCTCCAGTCCTGACTGGGCATATTTTTTCCAGAGGATCCTGAGGACTATTGCCCGACGTTCTACGGGCCGGATGTTGACGATTGTTGTGACCCCGTGATCGAGGAGGAGTGCGCCGAGGAGACGCCGATAGCACCCTAGTTAGCTAGGTGGGTTTCCTGGGTTATTTTCAGTGGTTTGTATTTTGGATGACTGTACTTATTCTTTTGTTGCTTAAGATGTTGTAGCTATTTGTAGACTTGGACTGTATTATTTTGGATTGTCTTGCTCTCTTGGTTCTGTTTCTTTGTTTATATCATATCGTGCTTATATTCTTCCTCTAGATTTTGTGATTGAGATCATTGATATATATATATATATTGCGTGGTTGCCTCCTTTGGGAGAGGATTTTATATATATATTGCATGGTTTTGCCCTCCTTTTGGAGAGGTCATGCCGGATTTTTCAGTAAGATATAGATAGATATGGTTGACCTAGAACGGACCTTTACAGCGTTCTACCGCCGATTCTGCGGCGTAGGCTGGACGTACCCACGGCTCATGCCCGATTTTCGGGTGCGGGTCGTGACATGGTCCAAATATAATCTCCTCAAATCAATTACAACGATTACCAATCAATTAGAAATCGAATCTTGATGAAATCCTCGAATCAACAATTTTGTCGCCGAACATGAGTAAGGGAAAAGTATGAACCACACTGAAGCAGATATACAATCCTTAAACCAAATAAGGATCGGGATTGCAGATCTTCTCCCGAGCAGAATCCCGCTCCTTATTTTATCCGACGAACAAAGGATAAGTTAATCTACCAATCTGAGTTTACTCTGGGTTGTCACATGGTCTACTACAACATATAATCATACTATGCACATAGTCAGTTCTAGCATATAGCCAGGTCTAGCACGGTCTGTTTACTAAGTCCATTTCTTCCTTAGGATCAATAACAAGCAATTGTCAAGACCAACCATATAGAGCAAAGAAATATTTTAAATAAAATAATTGAACTCAAAAAAATCATAGAACGTGTACATAGATTTCTAGGGTCGCATAAGATCACATGTGCGTATGAGAAGTAGACGCATGAATTTTCGCATGGGTCAGGCAGCATACACTGATCAGGCGCATGAGCATAGGCCGCATGGACGCACTGGTCGCATATGTCTCCAGGCCGCATGGACTGCTTGTCGCATAAGGCAGGTGACGCATAGGGGTTGGTGCCGCCTAGCATCAAGGCAAAGTCCACTCCTTGGAACAAGTGCCGAAGTGACGTGCATTAAATATATGTCAGTGAAGTGACATAAAGAGTGATGTGACATAAAGTGTTTCAGAAAGAAAAGACAACCATAGAAAGACATGCCAAAGATGCGCCAAAGTTCATAGTCATGAGTCCAAGGTAAGGTGGATGCATGCTCTGCTTGTCGCATAAGTTCGATGTCGCATGGAGCTCAATGCCGCATGGAGTGTCTTTTGGACTTAAGCAAATTTCTCATTCGTTCAGCGAGTGAATGCACAAAGTGTTCAAGGACACTTGTATAGATCAGCAGTCATGCGTCTAACAAGATGGACGCATGTTGTCAGTATGCGATAAGAGTTCAGCTGCATAACCCTCTCGGACCACATAGCACTCTCAGTCACATAGCTCGTTGGCCGCATAAAGGCTTTGTCTTCTCCAATAACAGGTTCGGCCATGGCAAAAACTTCCCAAAAACTGAAATCTTGTTTTCTTTATAAAAATCTCATTTTAAGTCCAAATCAGGTAAAAAAAAAGCCAAAATGCTCAAAATGAAATGCTCTAACATAAGGAATAACTAGTTTTCAAAAATACTAAGTTTTAGTATATCAAAACCAAGAAAACTCATAGAACACATAAAAAAATCTAAATTTTGAAACTCAAATCTACAAAAATCTATGCATCAAAATCCAAAACTCTAAGAACTAAATATAATCAGCAACTCAAGGAGAATACTTTCCATCAATCATATTTTATAAAACAATATATATATATATGAAAATTCAAAAATCTATGGCTTCACTACTTTGAGCAAGATGTACTTGCCTTGGTGGACTAATAAACTTCTTCCTAGAACCAAGTCTAGGACTAGGGCTAGGGCTTGGACAAAGGGGAGATCTTGAGGAAAGGAGGAAGAAGAAAGAAAGGAAGTGAAAATGAGAATGAATGAAAGAGGAGAGAGAAAACCACATATATATACCAAGTGGAGGAATAAGGTAAGCCCTAGGATTAAGTAATAACACTCTTCAGCCAATCTCAATCAACCAAAATAGGCTTAGTGGTTCCAAGAGTGAACCGGGTCTGGTATCCATTCTATATACGGGCCCTAGCACGGGTCTATGGCAATTGCCAAGATATTCACTATTAGTCTCGGACAGTCTCCCACAATAAGCAGAAATACAATTAAATAAAATATATCATAATTAACAGGAATCAACATGTAAAATACAGTATGAATACATCTACAAGAAAAATTTTAAATATCACAAATTTCAAGAATACCAAATCTGGGAACGGGTGTGACAGGAGTCAATCCTTGCACATCGCCGCCGCCTGCACCATCATCTGCCATCCGCGGCTGTACAGCAACGAAGTCACGTCCAGCCACCGCCGCACGCACTTTCGCACCCAGTCCACGTCTACCACCAACCGCATGTCCGCTAAATCGGACATTGAGCGAATCCCACAGTTGTTTCGCCTCCTCAAAGTATGGTATTGTCTTCTTCACCGAAGCGTCGATAGTATACAAAAACTATTGCACAAACATCGATTGGACGCAATACCAATCCTCCAATTGATCCTTCTCCGAAGATTTATTGATAAACCCATCAACAAACCCAAATTTTCGTCGATCCCGTAGAGAAAGTCGAATAAATTTCGACCATTCCTCATAATTCTCCCCACGAAACACCATTTTTGTAATTGTATTACCCTGATTGTTATTAGAACCAGGGTAATACGGGGATGTGGGATCGATCCGCGATGTCGTCGGCGTAGAAGTCCAGTTGCCGCTCGTCATGTCGTCGTCGCCGCTCGACATACCGCCACCGTCGCCACTCAAAGAAAACATGCCCTAGCCGTCAGGCTTTGATACCATGTGAAGAAATGATAGGCGATAATATTCTAGGTATTTCATTCATCATGATATTACATATATATACATCCACATATCAACTTGGGACCTAAGTCACATGGCCAATCACCATAAATACAATTTAATACAATGTAATCCCAATACCCCAATCACCATATATAGCTAGTCAATCACCATATATAGCTAATCACCATAAATATAATTTAATAATACAATTTAATCCCAATAGTTTTAGAAGATATTGTGAAATTGGTTATACAATGCTAATGTCTTCACCTCCATAATTTTGTATTAGAGAAAACTTTTCAACTTCAATATCTTTTGTAAATATAGCTTGCCATAGGAAAGACTTTGTCAATATATATGTCCCATATGAATTAAAACACATTACAAGACAATAGGATTTGGGATGCTCAAATTGGAGGGGGTAATTTATTGATGAACACAGAAGAGAGCTTCGATGAACACAGAAGAGAACCATGAAAGGAAAATCTATTGACAACAAATAATAGGAGAACAAGCTTTGGATGCTTCTCAATCACACCAAACCTAGTAGCAGGTACAATCACCCCAAACCTAGTAGCTACAGAACAACAAATCCGAAGGAAAGACAATATATATATATAAACACGATCGAGGGGCAGAACAAGGCTGTAAATTATCTACTACAATTAATTCCTACCCTTCTATAATCAATCTCTGATACGTACTATATATTGGCTTCACATTTCCTCAGACTCCAAGCACTGCTTGATGTCGTGCGCGGTCCTCCTTGCATCCATTGATGCCCCTATCAAACCCTTTCGGTTTAATCCCACGGCATACAAGCCATGCACCCCTTTCCAACCATTAGACAAGCCACTCCTTGGCAGCCCATTTTTCTCCGAGAAGAACTCCCTCTCCTGATCATAAATCAGAGCACTAATTAGTTATATGAGAAGAAAAATATATGACAAATTGGAGCGAAACGTGCACAAGTTGCGCATACAATTAACAGTTACTATCCTCCAAGGCTAGCTAGCTCCTCAATACATCTCTTGTTAAGACAATTCAGTCCCCTATACTTCATAAGCGCTAGAAATATATATATGGATTATTTACACTGACCTCTACTATCATGTTTTCGGTTTATTAAACGAATATTTTTCTTACTTCGAAAATAATTACTCCGGCCTCCCTTTTGTTTTATGTTGTAAGGGTGTTTAGTGTAATAACACTTTATGTAAATCATAAGACATAGGAAATGTTCGTGTAATAAACATAAAACATAGGAAAAGTTAGTGTAATTATTATTCAAGATAAGAAATGTCCGTTTAATAAACCGAAAACATATGAGGAGTCTGAGTAAATAACCCAATATATATAATTCATTGATAAACATCTAGAATCAAAGTCACGACAGGTCGTGGAATCATGGATTAATAGAAGTGTACCACTAACCCTAACCAAGGGTCTACAGATTTGTAGCATGTTGCAGAGAACTTAGCGTGGCACTAGAGCAATCTGAATATATATTTTGAGCGGATTCAAGAAAATATCATTGCAAATCAGTATCAGAACCTACCAACAGCTAAAGAGTATTTTAGTTTAGGTGCAAGCACGGCATATTCATTGAACACCATAACAATAACAAGGTCCTAGCTACACTACGTAAAATTGCAGTTCCTTTCAAAAAAAAAAAAAATTCGGTTTGCGCCGGATATATAGTGGTGTAACCACATTGACAGTTTGTAATCATACCTTCAGCCAAGATGGTACGTTGCTTTTGTAGCCTGTGGCCAGGATGATCGCATCAAAATCTTCCAGTCTCCCGTCGACAAACTCGGCCCCGCACCCCGTCAGTCGCTTTATTGCGGTGCGTACCTGCAGCAACAATGCGAAGAGCATAAATATATATATATCATGCTAAATGGTCGACAGTGCGCATGCACTTGATGGACTGATCGATATGTTCATGTCCTGACCTTAATATCCCCCGACTTGATCTTGGCTAGGGCCCCAATGTCGAGGACTGGGGTCTTCCCAGAGAGTGACTTGAGCTCAAGGGGACCGACATGCGGACGGTGCAGGCCGAACCGGGCCGTGTCTCCGAGCACGACTCTGGCAAGGAGCAGAAGAATTTGATCCACCGTACCAACAGGGAGCCACTTGAGGAGCCACATGGACAGCCCGAAAGTCGAACGACTAAGCATCTCTCTAGGTAGGATGTGCACCTGAAATTATATATATTCCGAAAGGAAATCAAAAGGGGCCTAAAGATGGAGAACTATATATATACGGCATGATACAATAGCTGTGACACCAAAGTTACAGCCAACTTAGATGCTGTCTCCTTCATTAAGTAATTTGTTTTCCGCGTTAATTTAATGACAGTGTTGATCGTAATGAGTTTAATATATTTTGTTGTGCTTTCAACCTTCTATTTACTGTTCATATCAATTCGAAACGTTTAGCCACTCTTGGTAACCCAGATTCCTCTTCTACTTCAGAAAACCAAGAAACGTTAATTTTATTCAAATACATAACCTGTAGACTGTACTTGGAGTGACACTGACACATGAGAGTGGGATCTGTAATACTCATATATTTCATGCTACTTAGTATTGGTATAACTATACTTGGTCTACTTTGGGAGAAAGGAAGGCCAAAAAAGAAACGTACGAAGTGGGTCGAGAATTGAGGTGCTCTCCCGCGTGCCAGTGAATCCCGAGAAAGTTGGACGAAGAAAGAGGTGGGCTGAGGCTGGAAATGGAAGCGGAAGCTGAGCTTAGATGACAGTACACAACACGCAACATGAAGAATATCTTTCTTCGCATGCAGAAGCCATGCTCCCTCCTCTAAACTAGAATTTCCTAGGTACTAACTTAAATATTGTAAGCTGAAGATATAATGCAATTTGTACTTGCACTGGTGCTTTACCAGCTATGGCCATTGCTAACAAGATCGTAACATTGAAAGATTCGGTAACTAAAATGGGATTTAGGTGCAGGCATTTCTGGAGGAGGTTGCTTGAAAATGAAGTTTCCATGCGAGATTGAGATATAAGGGTACTTGGATAGGCGCTAATGTTGGCTTCAAATATGGGTTTCTTGCAAGACTGGGCCATGATGGGAGAGTTAGCTAAAGGCTGGCAAGTCGAAAACTCCTCTGGAGAAATTATTTTATGTGCCGGCGTTCGCGCACCTTTCATGCCAATCATTAGATTGTGCGGAAATGAAATCTAACGGTTGGGAAGAGAAAAGGTACTATGAGGCCGGCACATACAATATTTTTTTTTTCTCAGAGCGTGACGACATTAGCTACCGGGAGGATCAATAGTCAATCTCAAAAGATCACAGCTCCTGCCAAGGAGATGGTCGTCGAGGTCCGTAGCGGCTCCCAAGCTCACATTTCTTGTGTAAATCATAGGCAAGTTGACATATTTTTACCAATATCTCATGTGTTGCATATTCATTATAGCTATCACTAGCCAATAGTACGGGTGAAAGTTAACCAACCTTATTTAGAAAACACAACATCGACAAGGAAAGAAAACTAGCAGAAAACATCACCACATGAAACTACAAGAAACTATAAGTAGATAAAGAACCAACATCACTTGCTCCCCTCCCTCCCCCCCCCCCCCCCCCCCCCCCCATCCCCCCCCCCCCCCCCCCCCCCCCCCCCCCTCTTCTTTTTTTGTTGAAATCCAAAAGAAAATCCATTTGAATCATAAGCAACAAAGTTTAGACATATGTTTGCGGATATTGTCTATGATACAAATGGGGGCAGCCCTATCGTGCCGCTTCAATGACATGTCGTGTTTGCCACAAACTGAGTTCACATAGTATTTATGCAGTTACTAATTATATTAAAGTGATGATAATATTATAATTCTTAGAGATCTGAAACCCTAATACACTCTTTAGGTGTGACATGAGAAGGAAGTTAGAAACATACCGTATCTCTTACAACTATAGAAGGCTGAGCATCATAGTCGCATAGATCCAAGCAGACCTCCATGCCGGAGTTTCCGCACCCGATAACCAGAACCCTCTTCCCCTGGAATTCCTTGCCACTTTTGTACATGCTCGTGTGCAGCACTGGCCCCTTGAACTCGCCCATCCCTTCGATCTCCGGCCTCACAATCTCGGCGTTCTCCCCGGTAGACACCACCAGCCACCGGCTCAAGTACTCGGCCGTCTCGGTCGCGATCCTCCACAGGCCGGCGCCTCTGTCGTAGTCGGCGCTCACCACCTTCTGGTTGAACACCGGACGGATGTCGAACCGCCCCGCGTAGCTCTCCAGGTAGGCGATGAACTGCCTCTTGGAGGGGTACTTCGGGTGGCTTCTCGGGAACGGCATGAGCGGGAGCTCGCTGTACTTCTTGGAGAGGTGGAGGTGGAGGCGGTCGTAGGTCCTGTGCTGCCAGAGCGAGGCAATGCAGTCGGACCTCTCGAGGACCAGGCTCTCGATGCCCTCCTCCTTGAGACACGCCGCGGTGGCCAGGCCCGAGGGCCCTGCACCTACGATGATGGGGCCTGGGGCCAAGAAGCACCTCTCGGCTTTGCCGGCCACCGTGGCATCGGAGAGGCAGTTGCTGCGACTGTGAGAGAGGTAGAATAAGGGGTCGTGGGCTTGCTTCCCTTCAATTTCTCTCCAGGAGTCCATGAAGGGAAGTAATGATGACATTAGCAGTGGTTAGTATGGCACCGCTACAAAAATACTGTAAAATAGCGAAGCCACGGAAGTGCTTAAATATTGGTCGCTGTCACAAGGAGATGGTTGGAATACTAAACCCCCAGTAAATATGGTATGGGGATGGGATAGAGAAGAGGATGACTAGCTTGGAGTTGTGTATTCCGAGAGATCACTGTCTGATGTATATCAAAGGGTCTGTTAATTGGATCTCTGACTGCTCCAATGCAGAAGGAAGAAGAGTGAAGAAAGCTAGGTAGGGGTAGAATCAATTATGAGAGCTGAGAGAGTGAGCAGTGAGAGCTTCTATATATATATTTGTTCTTGGGGGTAATTTGGCTCAAGTCCCTGATACTTGTCTTCATTAAGTTAGCTCCCGTGTTGAGGAATGCTTTTTGCCTAGTGCCTTCGAATAAAATCAGTAAGAATGAAACCAAGATAGTATAAACCAAACACGAAGGGATAGAAATATATGCTATTATTTGTTTCTTTAGTTTTGTAATTCTTCATCAATTTTACAATTGTTACAAATTCTAGGGATCTACTTCACATTCTGTTTGAAAACAGGGACCTGGTCAAAATTAACCTTATTCCTTTTGTTTACAGCACTCGGGCCACTAAGTGGAGAGTGCACCACTAGCTTCTGTTCCTTTCTTTCTCTTGATTAAGAACTGCAAATCCAAACGATACAAACCCTAGAATTTTACATTTGGTGTGAATTCTCTTGAGAATTTAAGTATTCATAATACGGTAGGTACAGTAGACTGAAATGTCTTAAGAGTGTGTTTGATAACTGTGAAGTAGGACATCTTTTACTTTCGCACCTTAATAGCTAAAGGCTGATAAATCACTGATAATAAATAGTGCGTCACTTTTCTCTCTGTTCACTCTCTTCTTCCTAAGACCTTTCTCTTGGGAAAGGGGGAACAAAAAAAAATTTAGAAGTGACATGCTCCTGCCAGCAGAAAAGTGTAGGGAATGAAGCCTCAAGCCACATCCAGCTTTGGCTAAACGTGGTTCGTTTCCTTGGATTTTTTGTTGTTGTTGTCGTTAATAATTGGTAAATGATTAGGTATAAAAAAATTGATAAGAAAAAAAAGTGTTGCAGATCCCGTACAAAAAAAATCGTGGTTAGGTATAAAAAAAATCATAAGTAATTATGTATAAAAACAAATTTATAAAATTTATGTACTAATCACTTATGAATTTTTTTTTTTTTTTTTTTGCTAATCATTGATTAAAATAACTAATCCAAAATTAATTGATATTTTAAATATAAATATTTATTCTTAATTATTGTTACATGTTAGTATATAAAATTTATTTATATTATTATTTTTACTTATTTTTTGACTTATGTAACATGACCACAAATACGACACAATGAACGTTAGGCATATTTTGGAGTGTTATATAATGTATTTGTTCAGTTTTTGGTACTTGTCCGATACAACAAATAATTTAATTTATTAGGATAGTTAATTACTATATAAATAGGATAGTTAATAATTATCTTAATTTACTAAAGTAATTATTTAATTTATAAAATTATTATGTGGATTAATTATAATTTGCTACTATTATAACATACTCTTCTACTTTTTACTTTTTTACTTTCTTATCTTATCCCTACTAGAGGGACAAGGAAGTGGATGGATTTCTATATGAATTCCATCATTGAAAGTGAAAACCCAAATCTTAATTGTGGTTATTTCATCTAGTTTTTCGTATTCTCTTAGTATGTATGCATTTGTTAATTAGTTCCATCATCTTTAATTATAACTCTTTTAATTTGTCATGGCACACATTTAGATAGTTCTTTCATTTTCATATATATACATATATCATATTGTATACATTTAGAATTCTTGATGTACTTTGTTCCAATCCTGACTAGATATGTTGAAAATTATAGGCAACTAGCTACCTTGCACTATGGACCCTTTGGTGGAGTTGTGGATGCTTTTAAAGACCAATCCTAGATCGTAGATAGTTTCGTTAGTTTCTTAAATATTTAGCAGGTTTGTTCCTGAATTGTGTTCAAATTATAAATTCATATTTTTGTAAATTTTATAGTCGTTGTGAATGAGCAAGATGTTAATTATTTGTGAATAAAATATTGATGCATATTTGGATTGATGTTTTCTATTGAGGTCTAAACAACGTACTACCGTCGATGCTGCGACGTAGGTTTGGTTTGGCTTGACTTGGCTTGGCCACGAACTCGTATACCGAAAAGTGAAAACGGATCGTAAAACCGATCGAACCCTTTCCCAACGTACCGACCAAATGATAAGTACAACTAGCTAACAATCACGAAGATAAGGGAGTGTAGACGAAGGTCGAAGGAGGATGAGTTATAGTCCAAGGGGTGCCAGAGGAGACAAAGACTGGCCTGGGTGTTGGGCCCTGGATGAGTTGAAAGACAAGGTGGACGGGCTATGCTATGACTACAACCAAATGCCTACAACCCTCTTACAATCGCCATATGGCGGCCACGTGACGACCGAGCATTGGAGGAGGGGGGAGCGGTGGGACCCGGTGGCTGCCCGGATGGTCGCCACCTGGCGGTCGTTCATTGGAGGAGAGGTGGGGACAAAAGTGACTCACATAGAGGGGGGTGAGAGGGTTGTAAAAAGATTGTAAGTATTTGGTAGTAAACTTAGCATTATTGCAAGGTGGGCACCAAAGGAGAGTAATGTGCGTCAAAGCAGTCAGAGGCAAGGGGAGGAAGAGGTCGGAGGTTATAAAGAATTAGGGATTTAGAAAAATGAGAGAGAGAGAGAGAGAGAGAGAGAGAGTTATGACTGCATGTTAGTTATGATTTTTTTGCGGAATTTGTGACGACTTGGCGATGCCTAGGAACTCAAACTTAAATGGAATCCTTTGATGTATCAGCAACGATATTTATGACATATTGCGACTAATTAGAATATGTTGCTAATGTTTTATTGTATCAAATTATTATTGTATGTCATAATATTTCAGTAACCTCCAGCAAGTTTGTTTTTAAATGAAATACTGCAACATATCAGCAACGAAATTTATGACGCATAGCAATGCAGAGTTTGTCGCTATTGTGTCACTATTTTAATTTATTATGATATATCGCTATGGAGTCGTATTTTCATCGCAAAGATCCATATCTTTATATGGCATCACTAGCGACATCACAAAACTCATTTATTTTGGTAGTAGTACGATACTACATGAATTCCATTATTGAAAGGGTCAAACTAGTGTGGTAAAAACTAGTACGACTTTATTATCCTGAGTATAAATTTTGTTAAAACTATGTTATTACAATAGGGTGGATGTTCACCCTTTCACTCAAAGGTTGAGACGTGTTAAACTAGTGATAAATATACAAAAATTTATGCTTAGGATAATGTAGTTTAACAAAATTAAGTAGTGGATATCAATGTTTAGGAAATACAAGGAGTGATACAAAACGTCGTTATTATTGGCACAATTAGTAATGACGGTATGGTTGCGAGATCATCAGTGATATTACCGGTATGAGTACATACACTCATACCTCTCTCATTTCATTTAGAAAAATATTGAATAAAAAAAACAGAACAACCAATTAAGTCGTCATTGCTAGTTGCTACTGGCGGTATCGTAACCATACCACCAATAGTAAAAAAAAATTGTATCTTTACTTGCATTTTTCAAACTTTGGTACTTTTACGTAATTTTGTAAAATTCTGTTATCATGAACATAAATTTCTGTTAAATATACGTCTATAAAGGAGAATATGATTGGCGAGATTTCCACATATTCTTGCCTTCTAGGGTTACCTAACCCTCATTGTGCTAGGTATTGCTTTTTTTTCTTTTTCCTCGCATAGTGGACAAATCCTAAATAAACATCAGATTTAAGCACGAAAATAATAATACCATATCACATATATGGACCTAACCAAATACTAGATTCGCAACACAATCGGTATCTATAAATGTTGCATAAAGGACCACAACTCTTAACCCGATCTACAGACAACTAAACATTTTCTTAACAACGGTAACATCGACTTAGATTTGGGGAAAGAAAATTATTTGTTTTCTTTAAAAAATTATAATTTTATTTTCGAAGTTTTAAAAATGTCAAAAAAATTGGAGAAAAAATAAATCCTTGTGATGGGCAGGAAAAACCATTTTCCTCATATATTTTTTGTGTTCATTTCTTTTGTCATTTAAACACAAGAAATTATAATTCTTGTAGTGTTACTTTAAAAAATTAATATTACATAAAAAATTATTGAAAAAAATTAAATATGTTATAAGTAACACTTACAAGAATTCGAACTCAGCCAACCAGAAAGAATTACCTCACACCTTAATCAAATGAGTTACAAGCACTTTTTGTTTATAATTAGATAATATTACGTAGCTAATCATTTTTAAGACTCTTTCACTAATTATAATCAAATATATAACAAATTCTAATTAAAATATAAAAATATATATAATATTTTTTTAATTTAAATAATTTTATATTAATATCAGAATAAAAAAAATTATTTTACGTGCACGTAAAGGGAATTCAACCTACGTAATAACGGTTACTACATTATCCTGGACTATATATCGCAGTATACTATCAGAACATTTCAGCTTGACTGATTCCTTAAATTTTATTGGTCATTAAAAGTGTAGAATAACGGAAAAAAAACAGTTGCTAGGATCTTCTCTTGCGTTCATTCATGATTAGGAAGCTAGAAAAAGAATGTCAAAATTTATCAAAATGTATTTTTCGGGGAAGAAAAGGAAAAATAATTAGGATAGAAGATAATTAAGAAAATAATTCCCGCTTTTTCTTTTCTTTTTCAATACACATTCTCCTTGGAAATATTCACTTCCTTTAGTTTTCTATGCAAACAAATCCAACTAGCTGGCATAAACATATCTATCGATAGGAAGATTATATTCCCACCCAGCCAATAAGACCAAACGAAAATGCATAGTGAACATTTAAAGTAGATTAATACATTTAGTGGGCAATATTTAGGATGTGTTTGAACCAACGTAATACTTCATCAGACTGATGTAATCATGCTAGCTCGGTCCAAAATCCAATGGAAAGTTCAACCTCTTTTCTTAGAAAGATATATAATAATGGACTAGTTTGTAAATTATTATTTTTTTTGTTTTAGATATTCGACGATACGTATAAAATTTTACGTACGCTGTGTTGTATGTCATTTAGGCTCACTGTTTTCACACCTCTTCTGCAATTTAATAGACCTCCGTCCAGCCAAAAAAATTATATCTTTTCCTACGGGACTAGTTTGTACTTAATAAATTCAACTTCCTTAAGTTTTTACTACGTAGAGAATAATTTTTTTTAAGAAACTACGAGTACATATCCCCAACGACTATGAGTACATGTACTTAATAAATTCAATCTTCCCGTACTATATATCTTCACCTTACAGAAACGAAGAAGTATAAGATGCATGTGGACATCGGAAAGACCACATCTTGACCGGTTGAGTTTCAAGCGGTCACCACCTCTCCTCTCAAACCTAAGCCTTTTTGTACATTACAAAGGACGTCATGTACAAATACTAAAAAAAATTATTCTTTTAATACCACTTTTTGTACCTCCATAGATGGCAGATGACGTGACAGCTAATATGACAGATGACATAACAAATTATAAAATTAACGTTAATATTAAAATTAATATTAACATTAAAAAAATTTGGGTGATTAATTTTTTGGATTAAAATTTGTCATGTCAGCTGCCACATAATACTATTTAGCATGTCATGTCAGTCGTCACATAAGGAGAAATAGTTTGGAGGTACGAATAGCATTACTTCTATAAACAAAAAAAAAACAAAAAAAACTTCCTGACAATTATTAATGTACTTTCTAAAATATAGGGAGACTTAAATCTAAAAATAAAGATTAGTCCATTTCTAGTCTAGTCAAATTTATGGTAATCTATTTCAGTTATAATTTCTGGATTCGCCTCTGCACGAATGGCGTATATATATACAGTGGCAGGGTTCGACCATATATAACTGTCGAGGACTAAAAATGCACTCAAACATCAACGTCATTCGGACCTAAGCGCAAACTGCAATAGAAAGGTACGAACATGAGCAAAGCAAGGGGCTTGCATAAGCCTCCAACCTCAAAACTACTTATATATTACTCTACTCCATATAAGACTTATTTGCAGCAAAACATGGAAAGCATGTGGTGAGTGTTCGGTTTATTCAGTTTCAATCGAACAGAAATAGTTAAAATCGAATAAACCAAAATTTTAAAAATTTAAAACAAAAATTAAATCAAAATTAGCCATAATAAACCGAACCAATAATCAATTCAGTTTATTCGGATTGTTCGGTTGGACTATTTTTGTTATTTAATGGATCGGATCCAAAGTTGATATTGTGATTAAATTACAATTTTTATACATATGTATTTTAAAGTTGCGCTCGAAATTCGACTAGTTGTTAAATTATCAAAGTTTGACTCTAAAACACATACATAAAAATATTGTTTTTAAAATATACACAAAAATATATACATTTTTAATTATAAAATATGTATAAAATTGATGGTATTCAATAAATTTAAAAGTCTTAATCAGTTTTTGACCGAAAGCGAAAGCGAAAGCGAAAGCAAAAGCAAAAGCCAAAACCAAAATTAAAATCGAATAAAAAAATTAGTATTTTTTAAATCGAAACCAAACCAATTTTTTTCAACCCGAATCGAAACTCTTATTCGACTAGTTTTCGGTTTCCGGTCCAAAATTGAATAATGCTCAGCACTAATGGAAAGTTTCAGTGATGCTTGAGCCCCTGGTGGGGAGCTTGTTGATGCCATTGAGACCTAGTATAAGATTGCACTTGTTTGCAGTGAGCCTGACTTGAAGGGAGCCACAACCTCCCTTAATAAATATGGGTCTAACAAGACTCGACAGTACTCGCGAATCGTGTTTCTTGGCTTCAACGAGAATACTTACGTGTTGGCATTCGTATCCATTCGGACCAGTTACTACCAATAATGTCAGGAGCTCAATCTACTTAGATCAAGTATTCCTTGCACGCGTGTCCTTTAACCCAAATACACTTTTTGACCAAAAAGAATGGGAAAAAAAAACTTCCAGTACCCAATTCCTTGGAGCCGACCATGTACGGATGTTCCCATTGCCTGTATAGTTCCTCTTCCCAAATAGTAAAATGAGAAAAAAAAAATTATTTTTTGGGTTCATAGTGCATGTACTATATCCTTGTAAACTCAAAGATAATCTTTTCCTAACTAAAGTATCTAACTTTTGTAGTAGGGTTAGAACATTATTCGATTTTGGACCAAAAATCGAATCGAATAAGAGATTTAATTATATATATATATATATATATATATATATTAACAAAAAAAAATTACAAATAAACCGAAAAATCGAATAAACCGAAAACTGAAGTGATTTAATTCGGTTCGGTTTGGTTCGGTTATGGACTATTTCGGTTCGGTTTCGATTTTACTTATTCGATTTTCGGTCCAATTCGATTTTTGGTTATTCGGTTCGGTTTGAACCAAATTAACTGAATGCTCACCCCTATCTTAGACCTACTGTGACTTTGGAAAAAAAGTTGTTGCCACGTAGTAATACAAAATTTTATTTAGAAATATTTCTCTAATACAGACATGATTGTTTTGTACCTCATACAGGGCCAGTCTTGAATAATTGAAGACCATGTACGAATCTCAAAATGTGGTCCTAAATTTATTTATTTATTTGTATTTTTTAAATATATTATTCTATGTCTTTATTAAAATCTCTGGAGATGCTCTTGATTGTATATTACAACTGAATCTACAGATACCTACTAAACAAAATAGTCAAAGTTCAAATTATTTATATTCAAGCACATTATACAGTATAATAAAGATGTTTTAAATAGAAGACATATTGTCCCTTAAATTATCAAAATATGACTTTAAATTCTTCTTTTATCGATCTATTGATGAGAATATATAATAAATGAATGATGATCAATACTTAAATGAGAAATTATTTGTAATCACACAATAAATAAAACTAAAAGTATAGAACACTCAAATTTATCTGACAAAACTTTTTCAATGGATCTTCAATAATAAATTGAAACTATTACCATACTACCAAGAGAACCATAAAAGATAACAGTTAGGAGTTAGGACATTACTACTTAATGATCATTGATCTTCTTCCATTCTTAGAAACAAAATCATCAATTAAACTTTCATGATCGATTTTTTTCCAAAAACTCATTTTTCAATTGAAATCAAAGCCAAACCATTTAATCTTTCTTGTGACATGGTTGATCGTAGAGTCTAGGAATTGAAGAATTGGAAGTCTTGGACAGATCGTAGAGTCTAGAAATTGAGGAAGAAATTGGATGACTTAAATTACGAAATTATAAACCTGACCCTAATTTTTTTTTAGGCCCCCAAAATTTGGAGACCCTGTGCAGCATAGCACGGCCCCAGAGGACCGGCCCTAACCTCATACCATATAGGATTCATAACACATTACAAGATAATAGGGTTAGAGATGCTCTTAGTATAGGGAGGCAAATTATATGAGTTGGGCGTTCTTGGTTATTTTACCAACTCCAGACTCAAAGTTTGGAGAAAATTAACAATATCATTCTAAATTTGCAAATCCAATTGACATTGATCTACAAACTAAATTTAAGAAGAGCTGGATATTTGCAATGGTTGAGACTACTCTCTTAAAATTTAGTATGACATCAATATAGTTGCACGTGAAGGTACAAACTTAGAGATTAACTTGATCACTTTTCAAAAGATTATATCACATTTGAGGCCGCAATAAAATTAGAAAGTACAGCAGTTACCCTTTCTTCAATTCCCAGCAAAAACATAAGAGAAGTTAAAATTAGAAGTTTTGTTTGCATCAACTCCAAATTTTAAATCTCTGCTAATATAAGGTGGCTTAAAAACGGTTCAAAATTGAACCATCTAAGCCGTTTGTAAATACTCTACTAATTATTTTACAAATTTAACTAATTATTTAACTGTCTAATATAATTTACTTATAACTAAACAATTCTAACTCAAGTTGTAACTCAAGTGACTAGGGAGAAAGGCATTCTTCTTGATTGCCTGAGTTCAATTTCTATGGACGATAGTAAATTCATTTTTTTTTTCAATAATTGTTTTACCCGCATGCAATGCACGTGCACGTTACTAGTTAGATATAATATGGTTTTGAGTTTAATTGGTAACACTTAAAGCCTGAGGAGTTACACCACCTCACCATGCTACGTTAACCAACCTCCCGAGACATATTTGGCTAACCGTCAACATAGGAGAGGTCTGTATAATTATCCTCAAAATAAGAAAAGTTTGTATAATAAACATAAAACATATGGAAAGTTAATGTAAATAACCCTTACCAATATTATGTCACCTATTTGCCAACAGATAACAGGTAAACCTCTGCTTTGACATCTATTCTTTTACAGATAACAGGTAAATCAATCAATTATTTAAGGTTACATTGTGGGCTTAATATACCTTAATCACGTTGTAAGGCAATTTGTTCGTGGTCCACACAGGATTTCATTCTTTCATGATGAAGTGCACCACTAGTTCATCTCTTAAAAGTGCTAAATTAGTAAGGCATGACCAAGTTACATAGTACGACCATGCATAAATTAAACGTAAGAAATATGTAGAGCAGTAAGAAGAGATAATTACAGCTCGGTATGATTCTCAACTGAGAAAATAAGCTGCACATCTGAAGTAGTATTTAAATCAAATTAGATAATAGCAGTACTAGAACGAACCATAAACAAAAGGGAAAAAAAGAAGAGAAAAGTTGGGCATCTTAATAATCAAATGGTACTTAAATATAGTAGCACTAGCCTACCAAAGATCCTATGATACTATTTGTATAGATGCTGCCTACTAAATATTATCTCCTCCTTTATAAAGCCGAAGTTCATTTGGTGAACAAACTGATCAAAGGCACTTTGTCAGCAAATTCGATGACTTAAATGGGAAGCTGAGAATTAAAATGCTGGATTTCAGTTTTTATTTAAAATACAGCATATTCTTTATTTGTGTATGCTATAGGGAGTAGTCTATGCCAGATTAAGTTATCGTGATTGACTTATCGACTATTGTAATGATCAAGAATACAGAGCATTGTCTGATTCAATAATGTGAAGGACAAAGTGCCTATTTTCCACCTTTCTTTGGTGCCCCCAATCTGTTTCTCCAAGAACAAAGCTAATTATTAGTTTAAACAAAGCAATATTAACCAAGTAATGATAAAGTATGTTCTCCAAGCACTTTCTCGTTTTGTCTTATTCTTTGCCTAAGTGGAAGAGCATCAGATTTTGCATCTATTTTAGAAAGAAAGAAAAAAAAAAAGTCCATGATACTACACAAAGGCACTGAGATAATTAATCTGTGTGTCTATATGCCAGATGGGGCAAAATGGAAGCAGAATCATGAAAGGAAAGTGATCATTCAACAAATGACTCGAGCAATGTATGCCCATCACCCTTTCCCACTGCTGGTTTAAACTATATTATAATCACTCTCTCCCGATGAAGAAATCATTCAATCAATGGTAACAGCTGAGGAACTCTTCCTTAATTTTGAATCAAACAAAAATCTACTTCTGGAAGGAACCTATACTAGCTTTTCTCCGAGCATTATGACATTGTAACACATCTTTTTTTTCCCTAAGAAGGTGATCATAACTGAAGTACAAAGAGGAAGCATGTTAAATATGTTAATAATAGTTAGAACCTGCTGTATGTAAGTAATTCTGAGTGTAGTGTCTCTCGGATATAAAGTGCAGGAAGTGATGGACCACTTTTGGAAGTGACAACATATATAGGGTGATTTTCTCGGTAAATAAACAATTGCCGCCAAACTTAGCCATTGCTTGTTCTAGAGTTTCTTAACTGTTGTGATTTTCTTAAATTTTCAGCAAAGAATCGGCATATGCTGTTGATATGGTATGTTGGGTGTTATATTTAAGTATAGTATAAGCACATGGGAATATCCTGAGGACATATTTGGGATGCCAGAATATGTCACAGGATATTCCATTATGAGATTATTGTCATAATGATTGAGATCATTGTATTAATGACTATTAATGACTGTAAGGCTATATAATGCCAATGAGACAATCAATAAAATCATCAACTAATTTCAACATGGTATCAAAGCCAAGTTTCCACAAATCCTAGCCGTCACCAAGCTTCCACAAACCCACAGGAGGATTTTCTAGATCTCCTCCACCGAACTCTTCCACGCCCCCCTTCCTTCCCGCCTCGTCTACCCCCCTCCCTTCAAAAAAAAAAAAAAAAAAAAAAATCTTCACGGCTGCTGCGACTGCTGCTGCTGCTGCGACGGCGGCTGTGACATGCGTGCTGCCGCCTCCTCCACACCAGCACTAGACATCGCCTAATAGGGATGCCTAGATCTGGAAAAAGGGGGGACATGTTCGGATCTAGGAGCGGACGACGAGGACGAGCGTGAGTCGTGGAGCGGACGTGACGTGATTGGATAGACGAAGCATCGATGGAGGAGATCATCAAGAAGCTAGATTCTGCAGAGGTGGCGACGTTGATGAAGTTGTTGACGATGTCGGCTGGTGAGAACACGACACGAACGTCGCCGGAGTTGAAGCTTCCCTCCATCGATCTGAAATTAGATGGACCAGCCACCTATCTGAGTTGGTCACGGCGGGTGAGAAGAACCCTCGCAGGAAAAAACATGGAGGGGTTCCTGACGGGCGAGACGACAGAGCCGGACGAGGGCTCGACAGGACGCGATGAGTGGAAGTCCACTCATATGGTGATCTACATCTGGCTTCTCAACTCCTTAGTCCAGTCTATTGCCGCCACAGTAGACGGTATTGAGATGGTGAAAGATGTTTGGGAGAAGTTGAGAAGGACCTATGATGGTGTGGGGAACAACTTACGGGTCTTCCAGATAAAGGGGGAGATTGATGACACCGAACAGGGAGAGAAGACGGTGCAGGAGTATGCCACGGAGTTGGAGCGTCTGTGGTTGGATTATGATCACTCCTCAGATCGGGCGAGCTGCGGGGACCCTAAGTGTAAGGAGAGACAGGTGTGTCTGCAGGAGAGGACGATGAAGTTTCTCAAAGGGCTGACTGCAGCTTTCGCACAGAGGACGGCCCTACTTCTAGCCCAACCAAAGATCCCTAGCCTTGAGGAGGCTATCTCAGCCATGATCCAGGAGGAGACACGCATCAGGCTGCAAGCAGGGACATGTGGTCCCCCCGAAGCAAAGTCAGCACTAGCGATCACCAGCTCAGGTAACACACGATCTAAGGGAGAACCCTGGCAGGATAACCGGCAGTGCTACAACTGTGGGGAGATGGGTCATCATCGATATGCTTGTACCAAACCACCTAGGGAGGGAGACTCAGGTGGTGCACGAGGACCGTTCGGCGGACGAGGATATAATGGAGGACGTGGTCGTGGTCGAGGGGGTAGACGAGGCGGCCGAGGAGGTTATCGAGCAAACCTCCTGATATCAGAAGGGAACGGAGAAGCTGATGGCACCATTACTGTGGAGGACCAGGCACTGGGAGACATGAGGAGTAGAACAGAGGAGGCGTCCACCTCATTCTTTGTTAGGGGCAACGCTGCCATATATGCCCATCCATCAGAAGGTACTGACGAATCACTTGCCCTTGCGTCTATCTCTTCCCTTAAATCATCAGACTGGATTATCGACTCGGGAGCATCTCGACATGTGACTGGGAATGCTAGTGAGTTTTCTTCCTACACTCACCTAGCATCAGCAGACAGCATTCAGACAGCTGATGGCACTTTCCAGCCAGTGGTCGGTAAGGGTACTGTTAATTGTACAGGTTCAGTAAGATTATCCAATGTTTTACATGCTCCATCCTTTCCAGTCAGTCTCTTGTCCATTAGTTCTATAATCCTCCAACTTAAATGCATTGTTTCTTTTGATATTCCTAAGGTGACCTTCCAGGAGAAAGGGACAGGACGAAGACTTGGGACTGGCACTTGGCATGAGGGACTGTGGTACCTAGATCGAGAAGGACTGGACTCAGCATTGGTATCTATGGCAGAGAAGGCTGGCATGGAAGGACTGCAGCAGAGGACTGAGGATACCTTGATGCTCCATCATCGGAGGATGGGACATTCTTCCTTTGATACTCTAAGTAAGTTATATCCAGAGATTTATGCAAAAACAAAAAAAGAGAAATTAGTATGTGATGCGTGCGAGTTAGGAAAACTTACTAGGAGCTCATATGTTGGCACGGGTCATAGGAGCACTTTTGCTTTTGAGGTAGTACATTCTGATGTCTGGGGTCCATGTGCTACTAACACTATGAATGGTTATAAGTACTTTGTTTCTTTCATTGAGTGTGCCTCTCGTGTTACCTGGTTATATTTGATGAAAAATAAGAATGATGTACCTGCTTGTTTTCGGGATTTCCATAAGCATGTCCAGACTCAGTACAAAGCAGTTGTGAAGGTACTGAGGTCTGACAATGGAACGGAGTATACCAACAGGACGCTTGCAGAATACTTGTCAGCACACGGAATACAGCATCAGACCACCTGTGCATACACACCAGCACAAAATGGAGTTGCAGAAAGGAAAAACAGACACCTTCTGGAGGTCGCAAGAAGTATGATGATCGACATGAATGTCCCACAGAGTCTGTGGGGGCATGCAGTGTTGACAGCAGCTCAACTCATCAACAGGATGCCCTCGAAGGTCCTCGGATGGAAGTCCCCATGTGAGGTATTGCAAGGCAATAATAGTGGGATACTCCCACTGAAGGTGTTTGGGTGTGTGTGTTTTGTGAAGGACAACAGGCCATCAGTTGGGAAACTTGACCCTAGAGCGGTCAAATGCATCTTCGTAGGCTACTCGGCGACCCAGAAGGGGTATGTGTGCTGGAGTCCAGTAGAGAAGAAGAAGTTTGTCAGTATGGATGTCCACTTTCGGGAGCATGAGCCATACTACCACCAGGACGGAACTTCACACAACACGCCTAATACTGCCAGTATTAGGCGAGAGGGGGAGATGGAGAACTTTGTGGTAACCGATTTAGAAGTTTGGCATGGAGGCACGGAGAAGGGACAAGAAGGTGAAGGTGTTAGGCCTACGGCTCAGGGAGAGTTACTTACCTACAGCAGGAGAGAGAAGCAAACTGCAGGACCAGTACCGACAGTGCCAGTGCCAGTGCCAAGTCCTTTGCCTGCGTTCGTCCCAACTCCTGAGGCACCGACACCAACCCCCCTTCAGGTGATACCCCCTCCTTCACAAAATATCATTCCTCCTACTTCTACTCCTCCCACACCACTATCTGTACGGAGGACCACTCGCAGCAATGCAGGAAATCCTCCAAACATATATGGTTGGAATATTGCTCAGTTTGTTTCTTATGACCATATCTCTTCTTCTCATGGAGCATTTATAGCATCTTTGGATAGTATTACTGTACCTAACAATTGGCAGGTTGCCAAGAACGATCCAAAGTGGAAAGCGGCAATGCACGAGGAGTTGGGAGCTCTGGAGAAGAACCACACTTGGGAGCTTATGAGATTGCCAGAGGGGAAGAGAGCAGTTGGATGCAAGTGGGTCTTTACCGTGAAGCAGAACCCAGATGGACAGGTTGAGCGCTACAAAGCTCGACTAGTAGCCAAAGGATACAGTCAGACGTACGGCATCGACTATGACGAGACCTTTGCACCAGTTGCAAAGATGAGCACTGTCAGGACTCTGATTTCTCTGGCAGCGAATGGTGGATGGAAGCTACACCAACTGGATGTGAAGAATGCGTTTCTTCACGGAGATCTAGTGGAGGAGGTGTACATGGAGATACCACCAGGATTTGGCACCAATCAGACAGTAGGCAAGGTCTGCAGGTTGAAGAAGTCCATCTATGGACTGAAGCAGTCTCCTCGAGCGTGGTTTGACAGATTCAGAAGAGCGATGATAGGGATGGGATATCAGCAGATCAATGCGGATCATACTGTGTTCTTCCGTCGGAGTGGAGGCCACATCACCATGCTTGCGGTGTATGTGGACGATATGATTATCACAGGAGATGATGAGCAGGAGATCGCCCAACTCAAAGGAAAGCTTGGCAAGGAATTCGAGGTGAAGGATCTCGGCCTTCTTCGGTACTTCCTTGGGATTGAGATTGCTCGAGAAGCAGAGGGGATTGTTCTCTCTCAAAGGAAGTATGCACTGGACCTTCTCACAGAAACTGGGATGTTGGGGTGCAAACCTGCAGCGACACCAATAGATCAGAGGTTCAAGATTGATGCTGAGGCTGGAGAACTAGTTGATCGGGACAGATACCAGAGACTGGTTGGCAAGTTGATCTATTTGAGCCACACACGTCCTGATATCTGCTTTGCAGTAAGTGTGGTGAGCCGCTACATGCATGACCCACGGAAGGGTCATATGGATGCAGTGTACTATATTCTGAGGTACCTGAAAGGTGCTCCCGGGAAGGGACTAATATTCAGGAAGAACAATCACGTGAGCATCGAGGGCTACTGTGATTCTGACTGGGCTAGTTGTGCTGATGACAGGAGGTCTACCTCAGGATATTGCATATTTGTAGGAGGTAACTTGGTCTCCTGGAGGAGTAAGAAGCAATCTGTGGTGGCCAGATCGACAGCTGAAGCAGAGTACAGAGCTATGGCCTTGGGAGTTGCAGAGCTGCTATGGTTGAAGAATATGCTGGTGGAGCTGAAGCTGGATCAAGGAGCCAAGATGAAGCTGTGGTGTGACAATCAGTCAGCTATTAGTATCGCCAACAATCCAGTACAGCATGACAGGACCAAACACATCGAGATTGATAGATTCTTCATCAAAGAGAAGTTGGATAGTGGATTACTGGAGCTTGGCCATGTTCCAACCAGGGATCAAGTAGCAGATGGACTAACCAAGGGACTCGCCTCAGTGAGCATGATTAGAGGATGTGACAAGATGGGCTTAGTGAATATCTTTCACCCATCTTGAGGGGGAGTGTTGATATGGTATGTTGGGTGTTATATTTAAGTATAGTATAAGCACATGGGAATATCCTGAGGACATATTTGGGATGCCAGAATATGTCACAGGATATTCCATTATGAGATTATTGTCATAATGATTGAGATCATTGTATTAATGACTATTAATGACTGTAAGGCTATATAATGCCAATGAGACAATCAATAAAATCATCAACTAATTTCAACATATGCTCATTCTCTTTCATTTTAATTGTTAGTCAAGAATATATATATATATATATATATATATATATATATATAGTTCAACACCATATGAAACTCTTTGCTTACCTAAGACCTCTAATGATCAAATATCTTGTTTAATTAAACCATTTATACCACTCTCTTGGTGATTGCTTCCGGCAGTAAATAGAGATCTTCAGCCCACAACATAGTCTGTCTTAACTTTCTTGGCCCTTTGAGACCTTCAAGTTCTTGCACAAGTATCTACTTTTCAGCTTCCTACGTAAAGGCTGTTTAACCTGAGCATATTTTGATTCCAGAGTAAAACAGAGTCACTACGACAAAACACCCTGATATAAGTATCCTTCACTACTGAAGAGGATAACTTACTATTAATCCAAATTGTTTTTGTCCAAAACACTTTGCTACCAATCAATATTCAAGTCATCTTCATTCCTGAACAACCACTTGTATCATAAGGTTTTCTTTCCTTTTGTAAGCTTGACCAACTCATATGTTCTGTTGATCCAAAGTGACTCAATCTCCTCAATTATCGTTACCATCGATCTATTTTTGTCTTCATACTCCTTGGTTTCCGGAAACAAGAATGATCCCTAGTTCTGGTAATTAACATTCATGTCCATATGTGACGCCTCAAATCATTTTGGAGAAACTTGGGCATTGAAACAGTCACAATTGTAAGCTGACATGTTGAGGGGCATAAGACCTCAATGTATATATATATATATATATATATATATATCACACTAAGTACTTCTGTAGCTCAGAACATAAGTATCCACATTAGGTTTACCGGTTTTAAGAACATGTCAATTGTCATAATCAATAATCATCAAAAAATGTATATTCCAAAACTTATGACTCATAATACCCCATCTCATGTTCATAACAGCAAAACAATACCTGACATACTTTATTACAGGTTATAACCATGTTCTACTAGGAAGCAGGGACAACTCCAAAAATCAGAATCATTTCATGTCGGACATGTATATGACACCCCGGACACTCTAAAATATATTAGAACACACCAAAATAGGCTAGATACCATGTCCATGTCCTTACAGTGTGATGTTGTAACTGTGTCCGTGCGACATACGTGTTATATCTAGTCTATGATACTATCAAGTAACAATGGCACTCCTATATAGTAAGTAATACAAGAAGAACACAAGACAACTTGCTAGGAACTTGTGAAATAATTTACTCAATACAAATTAGAAACCTTAGAATGAAGATTTCCAAGGGGGCCTCATAGTCATGGGAATGGACACCCTTAACTATTCCTATCTACTATAACGCCACCGCCACCAGAACCGAACTATATTGGATCTATGTTGCTGAGAATTTTGATGTGGGGTTCTATAAATTGATTTAGGCAACTGCAGAGCCCACTAGATTAGTCCACACCCCTACTTGCTGGACAAAAATCTCAATCTACTATAATGATAAATTAGAAAAAGGCAAATGCTAAGGGCACTATACAAAGTGTCAGTGACATTCCTAAAATCTGGAAAAAAAAAAAAACAATGCGGTCAAATTTTTGGCAATCATAGCATCTTAAAAAATCAAGACCGTCAAATTTTGGCGATTAAATAGTTAGAAAAAACACAATACAAAGATAACCGAAAGCATCCTACAAGAAGTTATATTGAAATCCCACAAGGTTAAGATCGTATAATATGGATTGAATCAACACATTATGCGTCTAGAGAGAGAGAGAGAGAGAGAGAGAGAGAGAGAGAGAGAGGAAACCCCCAGTAGTGAAGGTCCCAGTAAAACTAAAACTACTACTGAAAATAAATCATGGAGTTTTTTTTTTTTTTTTTTTTTTTTTTTTTTTTTTTTTTTCCCCAGATAACACGTCATGTTAACTACCATTAATCAATGAGGTTCAACATCACACAGGCCAAATTTTCATATCTGCATCTAAAAAGTTCAACAATCATTTTTACGATCAAGGTCATACAGAACAATAGTCTGTTAAAGATGCAGATGACGCACTAAAGCAACTACCATGAATAAATGATTTTCAAGAAGGGAAGAATGAAGTATATTACAACTAATTGTTTATGGTTATTCCTAAAGTAGTATTACCATTTGATTTAGTTTAGTAGTATTAGGATTTTTTTTTTCTATTGGCAATAAGCCTACCTAAGAAGCAAATGGGCAGCACAAAATGGCTAGAAAGAAGGAGATCAATCCCTAAGAATTAACTATACGAGTCCAAACTCTCAACAATGTTGAGACCTTTGATTCCCTACTATATTTAACTCCCTTTTATACCACCACAAACTCTCAAGAATGTTGAGACCTTTGATCCCTACTTTTATTTAACTCACTTTTTCACCACCATCAAAATTGCAAACCAGAACGAACAGATGGGAAACACAAACCCAACAACCGCCTAACTTTACTGAATATTGATAGCCAAGAACAGTATGCATTTGTTCAGCTCACACTCTAATATCATAAATATTAAATGCCTATACATGTACCATTGATCTAGTTCTTCTATGAATCGGGTGTCGAGTATGATACAGCCTTTTTTGGGTACCCATAATTGGGAGGAGGAGGAAATGGGAACGAGAGGTAGGAGGGAAACCTGGAGAGGAAGAGGGCTAAGGATACGCTGTCTTTAAAAGTAGTATATTTTCATGCCCTTCACTAAAAATACGGGTCAAGATACTGTGGTTATTCGTGGTCTTCACTCTCCAGACAGCTTCAGCCAATCATAGTAGGCTCCATGAGCAGATGAGATGGGCTAACGGTTTAAGCCATAATAGTCTAATTCAAATATCAGATGCTCATAAGTCTAACAATATGATTAACAATAATATGACTATATGATCAAAAGACAGAAGAATATGATTAAACAAACTTCTCAGAAGTAACACGGAAATGGATTGCACTCATCAAATTTCCAGTCTATAGTCAGTGTGACGATGCAGGTGGTACTAAATTAATTAAGGAGATTAGCATAAGAAGGGAATATTTACAATGCCAGGAGCTTAATTTTCATATGAATTGCACATATCCAAAGCTAAGAAAAAGCTGATTCTTTGAATTGGTTTCCACAAGGAATCAGCCGTCCGATAACAACCCATGCACCCTTGCTGAAGAACTCAATTGAGGAAAGGGTCCATTTTTTAACAGTAGTACACAGACTGGAGAGCCATATAACAATAGACTTTGCTGGTTCGGCAGACTCGACTTAGCAGAGAGCTGTATTGTGACATGGAACGTTATGTATTCCCTGGAGCTTAGAACAAAATCTAGTGCTTTAGCCAATAATTTCTGAGCTGAGCCATATGCAATAGTATCTCATCCCGACCCTGGTTGGTAACACTGCTGGTCATAATCCAAGGGGGTGCAGACTGGAAGAACTCGCGGATCAAGTTCTGAAATTCATCAACATTCTCTTCTGGTCTCTTGCCTCCATTCTTCTTCTTGCGTTTGTCACACTTGGTGAAAATTAGTGTCATTGGTATCTGATGAAACAAGCACACAATAAAGCTATTTAGTTACACAACATTTTTGGTGGTTTGACTTTAACAATGATAGATAAAATTATGACCATGAAACTATTAACCAATCATCTTGTTTGCTGAACTGAAAGGAGGTTTTCTTAGGAAAAAAGACTCGAATAAGGTTCAAGTGAAGAAAGCAAACAAGTACCAAACAATGGTTCTTTTGTAAGTATCACAGATATTTCAACAGGAACAAATGCGCATTCCCAAAATTTTGGGATCAGCTACATCGATCCTTTCCTTCAGTTAAAAACATGAACAGAGAACTTATATATACAAGAGTAGAAGAATGGCAAAAAGATGCGAGAGTGGGTGGCAATGATTTTGAGGTTGGTGAAAGCTGAGAAGTTGGCTCAAGTTGACTGAATTAATTTGGAAATAAAAGGTAACAGTATATAGGCAGGTGAAGAAGAGGAAGGGAACACGAAGGAAGTTTTTTTTTACTTGATCATTAAGTAGCCAAAAATGAACGGTTTTCAATGGCACGTTGTGAACATCAATGGTGTAGCAATTCCCTATAATTTGGTGTGCATGGGTATTCAACATGTAGACTATGTTGCACAAATATAGACACACAGATACAGTTAGGGATACAATACAGATACATACGGACATTTTCAAATAGGACCGTATGCCATCCCCTATGTTGCACCAGTATAGACCCCACATACAGGTACAAACACGATACAAATATGGACACCATATTCCTGCGTCTGTGCAACATAGCATGTAGATTATAATCAAAAGCATGATTCTTAACATTATTTTTTCAGACTATGGATCTATTTAACACACAACTTTTAACCGTTTATTTTGTACTTTTGATGCATGAGTGAAAAATTACAAATTATATGGATTTGTTTTATAGGCTATTTAAATTATATAAGATTATTTCATAGAGTGGGTTTGGAGTTTGGAGCCTCTAATAACCACTTTAAAATTGACAGGATTCAACTTCAAATCCTATCAATATTCAATAGCACCCTAGCTGTACTCTCTGGAGAGAGAGTGTGTGTGTGTTTGTGTGTGTGTGTGTGTGTGTGTGTGTGTGTGTGTGTGATTTTTGCCAATATTTAAAAATGAAAATGGAAAGTATTTACTTAGACCATTCCATTCCCTTATTTCCATTAAATTCCTTTATTCAGCAATCGGTAGGAAAATCTTCCAAGTGATGATTAAGTACATGGTAGGATGGGGAAAAGGGGAAAGGATTACTTGATTCTGGCCAAGCCAACTAGCATATTCAAGATCAATTTTCTTTGCAGGGATGCTGGCATCTATGAGGAGAAACACTGATACCAGAGTCTGGCGGTTGAGAAAGTAATCTTTCGTAAATTGATCCCAATTGTTCCTTAGTTCATGGGGTGCTGAAGCATATCTGTCAGTAAAAAAATTGAGACAACAAATTAGATCATTTAATGTACAAACACCAAAACATTGAGAATTTAGTGAAATGACAACCAAGTTCCTATCAAGAAGGTTCTTTTCATGAAGCACAACTTAAAATAGATGCGACTCAATAATCAACTGAGAATTGGAAGGAAGAAGAGCATCAAACAGAAAAGTAGCAGACCTACATACATACATTAAGAAGAAATGTAGAAGCAGCTGCGTAGCAACAATTTGAAAGCATACAACACATTAGAACATATGAAATCAAACCATAACATGATCTCTAGCAAGCTCTATTTCCCTTTTTCTCGCAATAGATGTCCGAAATCTGGATTCTATTCTGCATTACCAGAGCCAGTAATCTGGGCCCTATTCTGCAATTCATTCTAGCACATGTAAAGGAATGCAAATTTTTGAATGGAACAATCTTCTCCTCCGTGTTTGCCATGTAATCTCCCATGTCAATTTTTCCTCCTCCAGAACATGTGCTGCCAAGATGAGTGGCCTATTGTGGCCAGTTTTTGAATTTAAGTTGCATTTCAGTAGCATAGTAGCAAACAAATGATGTGCAAGCAGCCAAACATGTTTCAGGCAGTGAACAAGGATTTAGTGCAACCGGTGTTTTCTGCTCATTTATATTTCAGAAGTTATTTATATTTAATACAACTTATGAACTTTTCTCAGATACAATCTCCAATATCAAAATCTACATGCATATTTTCAGTAATGGAAACATCAGATATCAGCATTGACATAGTTCAGCTATGTACATATCTATTGTCTATGCAAATACCGAAGTGGGCTTGTCTCTCGTTCTTGCAAATATGTGGAGGACCAAATCCTCTGAATCAGAATTTCCATTGATGTCATTGCTCTGGAATAGGTTTCATGGTGATTTTGTGAGGGTTTGATGTGGTTTTGGAAGGATTTTTATGGGGGTTTATATACTGGAAATTCTAGACATGGTTGGGGACAGGAGAACAGAAGCAGATTGCTTGTAGGGGTTCCTTTATGGATTTAATGGACATTTTGGATGGAAATAGATGAAAAAACAGATCTGGCTGAAGAGTGGTTGGATAAGTTAGGTAGCATGGTAGCAGATACTATAGCAGAATCGGAAGTTGTTGGCGAGTACGAAGGGTAAATACCCCCCTTGTTTTGGGAGGGATACATTCCCCACATTTTGTGGGAAAACTGAGTCCCTGGGAATTTAAAATGTGCAGTGATAGGACGATACAAACATGTCATTTGTATTGCTACCATTTGATTTCCCAAAAAAATTCCACATACAAATGAGACCTTAAAAGAAACTAAGGGGGGAGCATGTCATGGATGTGACGGGTGCATGGACCACTTCATTTAGGCCCCACATGAATACTTGAATTTGAGTTGTATTAATGGAAGAACAGAGGGGTGGTACTAGTTCCAGGTTTTCTTGTCTCCTCTTCCCAGAGAATGCATGTTCAGTTAATTTGGTCTTTAACTAGTGTTTCCGCTAAATGAAATATTGGCATATCCCACCCAAACCAGAATTAAGAACATCCAACCAATTGAATCAAATGTGATAAGTTCAGTTGGTTTGCTTGGTCTTGAACTGTTTAATGCACTCCTAGACAATGGCATATTGAAGAAAGTTTGGTTGTTTATGCATTCCCTTGAATTACATGATTGGTGGGTAACATCAATTACGCACTAATTGGAATAACTATGCATATTCTCAGGGTAAAATAATGAAAAAAGTAGAAGGGAATCATTCATGCGATGAGAGAGACAAGGTATAGAGTGAATGCACGTTGGAGGATGGCATGCTATCCATGCATAGTATCATGAAGAGAGTCAAAGAAGGCATTTTGTTTCATGTTGACTTTACTGGAAATGGAAAATAGCACACCTACCTGAGAGAGACTGCAGAACTTACAAGGCATTACAACTAGTATAGGGAATTTTGGTCCAAATGGTCTTAACAATTTGAATACTCCCATTGAAAATAATTCACTATGTCATACATTGGTGTAGAAGAAATCATTAAAAACTTGCCATCTCAAAGTAGAAGTGGAAGATGAAGGGTCCAACAAGAACTGAAGAGTTTACGGGTTTGACATTCTAAGAGTAGCCAACAGTCCTTTCATAAAGTTAAAACTTGATGGCCTTAAAGGAACTTTTTCTTTGTGTGCAATCAATGTCATGCTACATAGTAATTATTCACAGTTTCTATATTGCATATCCTTTTTCTGCCAGTGATCCCTTACATAGAAAATGTTTTGACCATGGAGTATCAGTGTTGAACTATGAACAAATTTTGAATTCCTCAAAACAAATGGTGTATCACTAAATTCAAAATCTCATCAATTTAAGTTCACCAGCAAGTTTTGTCAGTACTCATGACTCTCAGTGTATATAAGATTGTAGAACACGAGGCCGAGAAAAGTGTGTAACATGTGAAGAAATGAGCTTCATGGTATTAGATAAAAATAAAAAAACATAACATGACCAAAATATACCAATTATCAAAAACTGAGATAATTAGAAGTACCCATATCCAGGCAAATCCACAAGGTACCAGCTATCGTTTATCCGGAAATGATTGATCAACTGAGTCTTTCCTGCAGTACATGACATTTGATTTTGTAAATAATGATGCTGCAAAAGGTACAAACAGAACATGCATAGCACAGAATCACAATTCATTAAGATTCTTCATTTATTTATGCCAGTAAAATGGTTTCTTTGTTATAAGAAAGATAAAGATCATGAAATAGATATAGCCTACCATTTATTTTTGTATATGTACCAAAGAGCTCTGCAAACACCTTCTCTTCAGCAACCATGTGCATATGTTCCAATAATTGTCATGTTCAAATCCTGGGATGTAACGATGTTGCACAGATACTCATGCAGAGGATCTACCGTATCTAACATAATACTTTCCCAACACTTATGTAGGATATTGCTTACCCATGTCTAGGATCCAAATAGACTCAAAAGATGGTGAAAGTGCTTTTGCATGATCATGACCATACCAAACATAATTGAGATTGAGAAAGTATCATTTCTTTGTACCAAATCCTTTCTGACTTTATGTACTTTATAGAACCAAGTTACTATCCAGAACATACATAAATATAGATATTATTAAAATCTAATGTATATTTTATAAAATGTCGATATATAGATATGCTTTTGTGTGTGTATATACCCGTAGAGGTATAGTACTCATAACCTAAATTTTCTAAAATCGCATTCCCAATCCATATCGAGTATGTATCCGTATCTGTGTCTCTGCAACCTAGTATGTAAACAACATCAACAACAACAAAGAGCTTATCCCCAAATAAGTTGAAACCTTGGTATGTATACATACTTACCTATGTGGATATCCTCTATAAAAGGATTTCTAACTCTATTGTTCTCAAGTCAGAAGTGTCATCTCTCTTGCTAATTACCCAACTTAGCGATCAAAGAAGCCTCAAATTTTCATATTGATCCTTAGAAGCTTAAACTACAAATTCTGAACCTAGACCTGACTCCAAATTGTGTTATTTGAAAAGGATGTGACTTTGGAGTATGTCAATAAGGTATGGAAGGTTTAGTGCCTTGTCACAAAGTTGGCCAAGTAGTAGGAACAATATGGTCTCAACAGGAAGGGAATGGGAGAACCAAGGTTCCCATTATCGGAATCGGACCATTCGTATGAGTATCGGGATCGGCAATATCGGATCGAAGTATCGAACTTTTTGGTATCGAAAAACAAATAATTATTAACAAATGATTAACATTTTAGAAAATATATTTTATACATTTAGGCATAATTTTAAGTATTTCCAGTGTTATATCTTAGTAGACTTGAAATTGAATGAAATAGTAGTCACCCTTATCGATTGGTTTACATGCGATAGATAAATTTTTCTTCTTTTACATGCTTTTACAATCTTACTATGCTTTTACACCCTTGTTGATTGGTCTTTTTTGTTCTTTTTTTTTTTTTTTTGCCGAATTGACTTGAAAAGAGACCCTCAACGGTCGGTATCGGATATCGGTCGGAATCGAATCGGAAAATGTCAAACAGTATTGGTGCCGTATCGGATCGGTATCGGCCGATACTGCAAACTATGGGGAGAACCTGATCTGGAGTTGCCTCATCCCCAATCAAAAATATTTTTTTATTCTTGTATTTTAGTGTACACGATTGTCCTGTGTTGATACAAAATCAGTGGCTTCTAGGACCTGACAAAAAGGAAGACATATCACTGGAGTCTAAAGAGGAGGAATTTCAAGGGTGAACCGGCGAAGAATTTCAAATCCTGTGTAGAGAGACAAGATAAAGCACGAAGAGAAATTATGCTCGCTTGGAATGTCTTTATCGTATTCTTTGACTGTGTTATCTAGTTTGGCCTCATTTTTTTGTAAATTGGACACTGATGTATTTTCTAAGCAGCACAGCCTACCATTTCTTAATTTTAAGCAACCATGTGAAACTCCTTTTCTGTTAATAGAATCAGATGTTTGAGGACATGCAACGGCTACCAACATTGTGGTCACAAATATTTGTGTCAGCTATCAGTTATTGCACTTAGGTTATGTGGATTTACTTATTTATTGCAACACAAAATTGAAGTGCTCTAGTCCCATAAAAAATCTCAGAAAACAAGTATCACACTTCAATGCAAAAGTAAACCTTTTCTTTTTCATGTTGGATAATGGATCTAAATAAATGAATAAAAGCTCTGCAAGTTATTCATGTGATAATGTCACCATCCACTGTCCTGGAAATGCTGAACAAGATGGAGAAGCTGAACAATAAAGTAGCTACATATTGGAGATGTAAGTCCTTGGTTTTCCAGATGAATGTGCCAAAGTTCTATTTTTTTTTATTTATCTTTTTGAGCAGATTCAATGTTCATGGCTCGCTATGTCACAAGAAGGCTGTCAATTATTGCTCTTGAGGATATTTGTCCCCTCGATTGTCAAACAAAAGTTGAACCCAGAATCTCTAATATTCTAGTGTTTGGATGTTCATGTTCCGTTCAACCAAACAGACAAGCTTGATTATGAACTAGTTAAGTGCATTTTTTTGTTGACAATATTAATTTTCGGTCTGATTCCGGTTCTGCACTCTTCTGAAGTTTCGGTCCAACAGTTCCATGTTGGAGTTTTGGATTGTAAAAAGTTATCGATGATCTTTATTTTTTTAAATGTAAAAGATAGAAGCTAGTCTAAAGCTATGCCGCACGGACAGCATGGACAGGAATATGACACGACATGACACAAAGCAGATATTAGCGTGGCCTAGTGCATTTCAGAACATACATGTCGTGCCAGTATGCGTAAAAGGAAAAAAAGGAGACATGGACAACGTGACCGCTATTTTGAGTGCCCAAGCTCCTAGGTTTAAACATAATCCCAAGCACTATACATGTCGTTTACTGTAAGTTTTCTGTGAGATACTGGCTATCACAAACAACATTGTGGTAGTGCTATTATTGGTTTTTTAGTTTGGTTATATTAAGAAAGAAAATGCTATGCTCAAAAGATTTAGAGAATTTACTTTTTGCATAACAAATGCATATTCTAGTTATCTATACACATGCTATTTCTTAATTTGTGATGATTAATCATTCCAGTCTATGTTGCAAGGACATGAATAAGACACGATACACTACGGACATGAACACGTCATATTGTATCTGTGACAGATCCGATACATGCTTGACATGTCGCAACATGGAGAAGGCACCGTTTTTTCAGAGTCCATGCTTCCTACATGTCTAGTATTGTAAAGCGGCTTCAAAACGGCTCAAAAAATGAGTTGTCCAAGCCGTATTTATATCCTCAATAAGTTAAGAAAAAATACGGAAGAAAACAATTCCAAAACTAATAAAATTTAGTCTAAATGAGCCGTCACAATTAAACAAATTAAAAATCCTAACTAATAGCTTAACTACCTCATATTATTAAACTACCTACACATATATCTATAACAAATTTTAATTAAAATATAAAAATATCTTAATATCTATAACAAATCCTAATTAAAATATAAACATCTTAATCTTATAATGAGACTTGGAAACGGCTCAAAATTGAACCGTCTAAGCCATTTGTAAATACTCCACTAACTATTTCTTTAAAAAATAACTAATTATTTAACTATCTAATATTATTTATTTACAATAAAATAATTCTAACTCAAGTGGTTAAGGTAAGAAGTATTTTTCTTGGTTGCTTGAATTCGATTCCTAGGAACAACAGTATTTATAATAATTTTATATTTAAATTTTTTTAACAATTTTTTTACGCACGTACAATGCTAGTGCACTGTACTAGTATATATATAACAAATCTCAATTCAAATATTTAAACTATAAGAAGAAGAAATTATTTTACGTGCCGCACGTGAATTTACTAATTCCAGTTAAGTTCTACAGTTCTCTAAACTCTATAGTTCCAAGTAATCATCAAAACTAACGAACTGTCTCTCACACAAGTGCACAAACAATCAACAATGGCAGTGAATTCTAACCGGGTTTCTTGGAAGTGAGGGCGAGCTTCTTGCGTCGGACCAGCGAGTTGAGGAGGGAGGACTTGCCCACGTTGGACCTCCCGACGAGGGCGAACTCGGGGAGGCCGTCGTCGGGGCATTCCTCGGTCCGGGCGCTGCTCTTGACGAAGTCCGCGGCCGAGACCTGGGCGTCCCTCGCGTAGGGACCGAGGACGATGTTGGAGCCCTTCAGAACCCTAGCTCCGTCGACGAGGGTCGGGGATCCGGCGAGGTTTACTTCCGGCGGGACGAAGAGCTTCTCTATGGGGAGGTGGGTTTGAGGTTGTATATCAGGGAGGGGTAAGGGGGTATGAAGAGGTTCGGTATCGGTGGCGGCGGCGGCGGCGGCTGCGGCTGCGGCTGCGGCTGCGGAGGTGGCGGTGGTTAGGGTTTTGGCTAGGGTTAGGGTTTTGGTTGGGAGGGAGAAGAGGAATGGGATTTGGGATGGGGTGGTGAGTGGGAAGGAGAGGAGACGGGGGAGCAGGAGGAGGTGGTGGTGGTGGTGGTGGTGGAGGAGGAGCATTTTTTTTGTTTTTGGTCGGAGGAGGAGCTGCTACTTTTAGCACACTATAGAGGATATAGAAGACAGTGTGACTATGAGCTCCCCACAAAAAAAGCTAATTCTTGGCTGATGATAAGGAGGCACAACAAAATACACTCTGGCATTACAAAAAAAAGCTAATTCGTGCATTATTTCAGGTACGTAGGTGTAGTGGTACTGCTTGGATATACAGGACATAATGTATGAACTGTAAGTACCTTTGTGGGCTAGAAAAAGAGCAAGAGTATTGCATCGCCTTTGAGGCAATCGCCTTCTGTCACGATCCGCATCCGAAAAATCGGGCATGAGTCGTGGGTACGTCCAGCCTACGCCGCATAATCGACGGTAGAACGCTGTCTAGGTCCGTTCTAGGTCACAACTATATATCTCACAATAACCTGTCAAGATAACCTCTCCAAAAGGAGGGCAACCACACAATATATATAAACTCAATCACAATAACTAGGAGAAGGGTAAAAGCACGATAAGATATCAACCAAAGAAACAAAGAGAGCAAGTACAATATCCAAATATACAGTCCAAGTCTAAGAGTCTACAACATCTCACAGTAGCAAAATAATAAATAGTACAGTCATCCAAAATACCAACTGGGAACAACCCAGAGAAACCCACCTAGCTATACTAGGGCGCTAGCGGCGTCTCCTCGGCTGGGACGGGCTCCTCCTCAATCTTAGGGTCGCAACACTCGTCGACACCTGGCCCGTAGTAGGTCGGAAAAAAATTTCTCAGGATCCTCTGAAAAAAATATGTCCAGTCAGGACTGAAGCGAAGTACATAACTCTGAAAGCAACTCCAAATACATGGTAAAGTGTATATGACTAGCAATAGAAAAGAATACAAGATGCACAGAAAAATAAATACATGGTAGAACTGATAAAGTAACTGCAATGTGAAACTGGGGAACAATACAAGTAGTAGAGAAGTAACTGCATGTGAGAAAATAAGAATACTAGCTAAGTGCCTTGAGCACAAGTTCGTTATGTGATCGGCTTAGGTTGCACATGAATAATCTACGATAACTCCGTTATGCGTGAGTTGCATAACCGACATACACATGAATACTGTTTGGCTTTGATCACATAACCAACTTCTACTCCCCTCTCCCACTAATACTCTTGGATCCAACAACAACACGCTACGTACATGATAAATAACTCACGCACATGAAGGCGAGAGCACACGAAGCACATAATAGCACATGAGAATCAATACCCGGAGCACATGATAAAATACACGTGATAGAGTACCCGCTGAACACGGTAAGGAGATAACATCTCATGACGGGATCCAAGTAGTACCAGCTCGTGAAACAATGTGTCAGAATCAAGTATTACAGTTCTAGAACAGGTGATATATACGCTATCAAAAAATGAAAACAATCAGAGGTAGGTACTCGCCTGACGTCCTGAGCAACTGGTGAGGATCGAGATCCGGACTGGCGTCGCAAGGACCTATTGCAAAAAGCAAGGTTAAACGGGATTCTAAAGAGTTAAACAGATATAAAATAACTAAAAACAAGCTTCTAGGGTTATTCTAGGTCGAACGGGTCAAAACGGTAAAATTTGGGTCAAAAAGTCAACATAAGGTCCAAAAAGTCAACTCTGGGTCAAAACTAGGTCAAACGTTGACTTTGGCGGTCAACGGAGGCAATTATGGTGAACTCTAGGTCAAACTAGGGTGCTCCTAAAATTCTAGGTCAAAACTAACTCATTAAGCTAGTAAACCCTCAAACTCGCCTCCTTGAGATACCGGGATACCCTCGGTATCCGATATCTCAACCTAAGCTATACACCCCGCATAACCCACTAATACATACCCTAACACGTATAGATATATACACCTATACATATAAACCCAACTCTAATCCCAATCCTAGGCAAACTCCCAATACCTCGCCCCGATACCCAATACATTGAGTAACTCAATGTATTGAGATACCTTGATATCTCAAGGTATTGAGATATCTAACTTACCCCTCTCTAACACTAACTAACTAGATAACTATATATATATATATATATATATATATATATATATATATATATATATATATATATATATATATATATATATATACATACATACATCCATTACCCACATATATGAGATGGGTAATGGATGTATGTATATATGTATGTGTGATATATATATATATATATATATATATATATATATATATATATATATATATATATATACAAATATATATATATATATGTCACGCCCCAGTCCCAAAGTATACAGGACCAGGCCACGTGGCATTGGCCAGCTGACACGTCTCTAAGGGATTATCCAATTTAATGGACCCAATAAGACGTGCTACGCTGTCCTAAAATACTAACATATATCAGGTAATGTCTAATCTCATCCACAATATAACAAGAAATACTGAAATAAGTGCTGGATAATAAGTGCAGAGTCTGAAATATCATAGTACAATCCAGATATGTCTGATGGGAACAAATTCACTACAAAAGTAACATAAGAGTGTTGAAAGATAGTATGACTAGAGCATCGTCTAACTAGATAAGGAGGCTCCAGCCCTAGATGGTAGATCTACCGGTGATCAAGGGAACTCTGATGGCAGCACCTCTAGCTCCTCCTCGGATGCGTACCTCGTCTCCTACCCGGGTCCATACACAGTAGGATAGTACGCCTCGTCCAAATCTGGAAGGGAACCAGGTCCTCAGAGGGACGTAACAAGATACAAAAATACATACCATATATACATACTGAATAAAATAAAGGGGTGTGCTAACCATCTAAGTGAATACAATGTGAAAACAACCTTGGTACGTATGGGTAGGCGTAGGCATAACGTCCACTCTTCGAAGAGCGTGATATTTGTACATGTAACACCCATCATTCCGAAGAATGAGGTATCTGCAAATATATACGTTTGTATCGCTCCGAAGAATGTGGTATCTGAATAAAGGAAGTCATTGGATCCGTGGCCCCTCTGGATACTACGGAGTCCAATGTATGTATCTCATACGCCTACTAGTTATCTTCTCCGCCCAATGCGGATATGCAAGTCGCATACACGACGTGTATACCACGTAGCTATATGCCAAGTCACAACTAACTAGATAATCCTAATTTTGTGCTAAACCGTGATGCATGTCACACGCACTGGTAGCTAGTCGAGTACGCGAACCCGCATCCCAATATGAGTTGCAATCGTGATGCGTGTACAAGTGTCAGGGTCTAGGAAGATATCAGAATATCTTCGCAATGGTAGGTGAGTCTGCTAGTGTCTAAGTCAATTATACTACATATCGACGTATTCGTCGACTGCACCCGAGTCAATCTCGGACGCGCACAATTATATGTATATTGTAACAGGATATCATACAACAGTTTATAATTTAAATTAAACATTAAAATCAGGCAAGGTATACTTGCCTGCGTCCTCGAGCTGCGAGTGCCAATAACCTGCTCCCGAAGTCTCGCCTGAATGGTCCAGCGACCCTATAAATATAATATAATATAATATAATATTATGATTATCAGTCACTACAATAGTACGCACAAAAAATTCTACGATGTACTAGGAACTGACGCAAGGGTGTCTTACTTGGACAACTAACTGTGTCGCGTGTGCACGCTGCTAAGACGTACACGTGTCGTGAATTTATAAAAAGGTAATTTTATAAACATATACATAATTAATATTTAAATATGTATGCATGTATATACATATATACATATAGTAATTACATATATATATATATAGTATAAACATATATATACATAATATACATATATATATATATATATATATATATATATTACATAATACACACATATATATATATACATACTTATATACGTAATATATATATATATAAATAGAATTTACATAATATATATATATATATATATATATATATATATATATATATATATATATATATATATATATATATATATAATACATATATTATATATATATATATACATATACGTATAAATACATGTGAGGGTGTACCTCTGTGTCGTGTCCAGGGGGGGTGTCCGCCGTACGAGGTCGTCGCCGGCGGGGAGCGCGGAGCTCCGGCGGGGGGACGTGCACAGGGCACGACAGCAGCAGCAGTTCAGCAGTTGCAGCGGCGGCTGGGGCGGTGGCCGAGTGTGGTCGACGGCGGGGGAGGGGTCGTGGGTGGTCGGTGGTGATGGTGGCGGTGGTCGAGGGTGGCTAGGGTCGGTGGTGGTGGCGTATGGGGAGTCGGTGGAGGAGTAGTCGGTGGTGGAGGTGATGTTAGTGATGTTGGTGCTGGTGGTGTTGCTGTTGGTGGTGGTGGACCGTGGCGGCCAGGGGATGGTGGAGGTGGCGAGGTTGGTGGGGGAGATGGCGAGGGCGGTGGTCCAGGTGGTGGTGGTGGTCAGTGGTGGTGGTGGCTACGGTGGAGGGGGTCAGGGTGAGAGAGGATGGTGGTGAGGTTGATGTTGGTGATGGTGTCAAAGCATTAAATGGCATGGTAGGCTACATTCAATGCATGTAAATGCATTGAATTTGGCTTCAAACGAATGGAGGGAGGAGAATTCTCCATGTGTTTCCTCCAATGGGAGGTGAATACCTCATGCCCAGTCCCAAAAATACGTAGGACTAGGACACGTAAGCATGCCAGCTGCATGGATATGGCAACTCCAATATATGGAAACCATAATCCATACGTACGCTGTAATATGAATATCAAATCCACAAGTGGTATAAATCTATCACCAGTCACGGGGTATAATCTAAATCTCATCCATGGAAAAATCAAATATAAATAAATACCCAATATCTATGAAACTAGATCTCAATATAAGTATCTAAGGATGATAGTTGGATGAAAATAAATCCACTACCAACTCGAATATAAGAGCAAATACAATATAAGAACAACACAACAAACACCATATAAGATTACCAGCTAACAATCACGGGCTCGAAGAGAAGACATCCTCGAAACATAAGTAACCATCCGAATCTGCGCTCCTGCGAATACTCAAGAACAGATATACTTGGAAGGGCCAGGTCCTCAGAGGGACATAACAAGATACATAAAAGCATGCCAAATAAAGTACTGAAATAAATATCCAATGGTCGCCTAACCGTCTAAGTGAATGCAGTTAAGAACAACTTTTCCCACAAGTGAGCTATCTGGCTGAAAATTGGGATTGGCATGACTCTCTCAGAGAATCGGGGGCCTCAAAGGCACATCGTCTTTTGAACGGCGGAGGCCCGCCAGGTAGTATAGGGGTCATCACCACCCGTATCTCCGACGAAGAATCCGAGCGCACAGGAGAAAAGTGCAAAGGAGCTCAAATGCGGTACTTGTTGTTCTCCCCACCCCATGCTCTAAGCATGTCACATCCATGACACAATTTGGTTCATAGCCTATTCTTAGTACCCTAGCCCTATCCTGCAACCAAACAAGGACAAGGATGGGACCACTGTACTACAATAGGCTATGTCCATAGACCTCTAATAACTGCTAAGTCTTCTAGCATGCAAAGTTTCTAACAACAGTTATTTCTAACGCACGGCCCATACGTACAGGAGGCCAGACCTGTCATGTAGTCCGTGATCTATATGAGACTCACACTCATGTAACAACTGTGTCACGACCAATGAACCTAATGATGCTACATGATAATGGGGTAGTCTCATAAACAAGGTCAATGCAAATACATAAATAAAAATATATCGCGACGACACCGTCGCGCGCATTTTATGTAACAGTTAAAATATATGAACTAAAGACAGGAAATAAAGATGCATGCAACATATGGAATATAAATAACAGTACAATGGCAAGGTATACTTGCCTGGCAAGAAGCTGTAAAATGTAACGTCCAGATGTCCAACACACAGGACCAGAAGCTATGGCCTTAGAACAAATATTCCCGGATGCTGAAATAGATATCACCAACATTCCCAGAATAAACAAAATAGCTAAAAAGTACTTCCCTTTCGTCCAATTTGGACACAGGGGCAAAATGGTAATTTTGGATAAAAGTGGGGTCCACGCGTGGCCCACTTTGTACTGAAAAGCGTGCCAAGGGTAAAGATCTCTAAATGGGATAAATTATAGGTCAAACAAACTCTAGATGTCGATACGAACCCAACGGTATATCCAAATGTGGATTCCGATGGGTCGAACACAATTTCGTCCAAAAAGTCAACTATGGGGCCCGCCAATTGGCGACTTGGTCAACTGTCTCAGAATTGTGTGAAAATTGGGTCACAGGACGAGCGTGTTATCATGAGTCCAGTGGCGTAAGTTTTGTCGCAATCTGACTTACGTGCACAAAGTGCACACGACTTTTACAAAAGTTGCGACACGGGGTGTGTCCGCGGATACGGGCTGATTTCGGCGCGCACACTCGTCCGAATCAGTTTCTGCAAACTCTCACGTGTCTGGTTACGCTGTGCGCACCGTTCGGTACACTTGGTACATGGCGGGACGGTCCCGTTTGGCGGGGCGCGCTCCGTTTTACAACTTTTGAAAATCTGGAAAAGTGGGTTCGCGGGATTTTTCAACAAATTTAATTCTGTCTACAACAGTTAATAATCAAGGATTATTTGATAGAAATTAAACTAGGTCAAGTGTTCTACATATACCAAAAAGAATTATCGAATTCGGATCTCTGTGGTGTGAGATACGAACTCCGAAACATGGGTGGTCACCGCAGTTTTCTGCGTTCCAAGAATTCGGTCTATTTCTGCCAACTTTGGCGTTATTTTTGTCTATGGTTACGCGTTGTTCGAGGTCTACTAACACACAGATATGGAATAGGGTTAAGGGGTGATCATACCGGTGAAGATGGGACGATGTTTGGTTGAGCGAGTCGACGAAAAACAACTCCGGAATACACGTATCTCGCTGTGGGAATCTGCAGTGCGCGGGGTCGCGGTCGTCGGGATTGGTTTGGACAGCCTGGCGGGGTTCTCCGGCTGCGGTGGTGGCGCTCTCTAGGTCTATATGGGAAGAGGGAGAGTCTGGATGATTAGGTTTAGGGTTTAGATGAATAGAATTAATGATATATATATTAATAGGGAGAGAGAGGAGGCGGGTTGGGTTAACATCCGCGGGTCAACGTGGGGGGTTTGCTTGGATTCAAAGGGGTGAGTTGGTTTGGGATTTGCTGCTGCTTGCTAAGGAAAGTGGGCGACTGTGTTGGAATTGGTTGCTAGGAGTTGTTGGAATGGTTTGGTTTGCTTTAAGTAATGGATTGTTATTTATTAATATTATTATTCTTTTTATAATACTTTTCCAATTAAATATATATTTGCATATATATATATATATATATATATATTTGTATATATATATATATATATATATATATATATATATATATATATATATATATATATATATATATACTCATAAGAAAATTTTTAGATTATAATAATGCACACCGTTAAGCTAGCAACTGCTCAAGGGGTCTCCTACATGAAATAAATTTCAAAAAATTTCTAATGGTCCCATAAATCCTCTAAGTGCACCAACACCTAAAATAAAAATTATTAAAAATCTATTTCTCCTAAAGAGCCACTAATTACTACAATTAAGTTAATAATTAATAATTAAAAGGGTATATACGATTTTTAGGAATAGGGATTTTATATTCTACCCAACTTATAAAAATTTCGTCCTCGAAATTAAAATTAAGCCACGGTAGAAGTTAAGGATGGAATAAGATTTGCATTATTTAAAATGCAATGCTAGGTTTAAAGGAGTGGGCGATGTTGCGCGTTGCACATTCCAAAAATTATGGGAAAAATTCACATGAGCAAAAAATAGATTTCTTCATGTGTTATGTCAATGGTGTGGACACCTAAATGCTCTTTTGTATAAAAGCGCCCAACCATCAAAACGTTGCACAAAGATCGGAATGGAAGATGGGCATGTCTAGGACAAGGATGTAGAATTTATAGGAAGACAGTGACTAGTGAAGTGCTCCAATTATCGAAGCAATGGTAAGGTGCGCTAAGTGATACCATATTGTAAAACTAAATAAATAAATAAAAAATACCGTGTTCTATTTCTAAGTGGGTTCGAGCTAGCCGCAGTCTCACTATCTAAGCCAAGTAGGTCTAATTCTTGGGTGAGGGGGTTTTATAATCCAGCCAACTTAAAACAATCTCGTCCTCAAAATTAAAATAAGGCATAATTTGTTAATCCTTCATGTACATAAGGCAATTCAATCGCAATCTCCTTGCGATAATTAAAATCCTAATCATATCCATCGCAATCACTTCAAGGTTAAGATGATCACTGTTCTAATCAAAATTCAACCTATTGTTATCTCTTCTCACTTTTTCAAATTATCCATATCCAAATTTAAATTAAATCCATATAACATCTTCAAGATTTAAATACGCATATAAGTTTTACCTCACGATCTCCAACTATCATAATCTCCTCTAGAAGTAATTCGAGTCCAATATTATTCCTATTTTCACTTATAAATTTTTGTATTCTTCAACTTTTTAAATTTCATTCACATCCTCAATATTTCAAATAGGTAGTCCAACCATCAAATTTTAATTCTTAATTTAAATCATCAAATTAAAAAATAATTTGAATGCATTCCACCAATGTTCAAGTCTGAAATTCTATATTTATCCTCCAAATTCAAATTAATGATTTTACCTTCATTATTCAAAAATTTAAATCATGTACTTAAGGTATAGATATTGGGTCCTCAATATCAAGATTTTAAAATTCATTAATCCTCATCATCTTAGTCATTCTTCTAAAATTCTCAAAATTAAAATGGCTTGAACCTCTCCCAATCTAATCTTACTAAATCACAATCTAAAAGAAATTTCTCTCGAGTTGACAATGCACTGCTACCCAACTTAGAATTTACCCATCTATCACATAAGGCTATATACTTTAAGAAAAATATTCCTTAATTTATTTACTCATGTCATTCAATCCTTAAAACTTCAACGCCGATTATATCATATATGATATATCCTTAATTACGAAAGAATAATCCTCAAGTATGTGATCGGCCTATGGGGTATATCTAGTACTCTCTGTGTATCAAATTTATACCAAGCACGAGGTTTCGTCTTTCCGAAATAAGGGAAGACGGAGATCAATAATAAAGAGTTCAAGGGCGAGGTAATAGAATAGAAGTATCGGGATCAAGGCGTTTAAAGGATTCAAATGGGAATTGTCAAAGCAGTTGTGGATTGAAATCATATTTTAGTAATTCCTATTCATATGCTCGCATCGGTACAGTTATGTAGCGGATACGATATACTCAGACATATCTAGAGGGCAAGTACATTCGTGTACTAATCACTATATATCTCAATCCACGTACGGTAGTTATGCGAAGGGACGAACCAAGCGCACTATGGTTGATCAGACCGTAGTACACTGATTCTGAAATGTATTAGTGTGTTAACCCACTAATACATATATCATGATCAAGCTCGATAGAAGAGTAAGCTTGCAAAACTAGGCTATAATAGCAGCATAAGTCAAGGTAGTACAGCAAATATAAGGACGCTAGATGATGATGAAAGGAGGTATAAATTAATTCAAGTTCACAAAAACAAAAATAAAATAAGCAATAATAATAAAAGACTCTACAATCTCTACAGTTATCATACAACCTCCTTGTCTAAGTCGCTAGTCGACCAAATAGGGGCAAGGACCTCTAAATTATATTGTCTGAATAAACACCATCGTCTTTTGCTAGCATGCGATTTAATGTCATTCAGTTATACTTCAATAATGGGTCAAAAGACTATGTGATACTAGGGTGTGAGGTATACTACCTAACTTATAACAATTGAACTACTATTGTAATTGTCTTAAGGATACCATAGAAGCTCCTGTTAAGGTCTACGAGAAGGGGTCTTAGTACCTATTAGGGTATCCTCCTATATTACATAGGTCATGGTCGTCTTAAGTCTTAGTCATAGTGCTTATAGAACAAGTGTCAATAGTAAGAATAGAAGAGTTACTAGCCTTAAGGGGAAAAGGATCTAACTTGTATCAATATTGGGGTACAAATTACGTGGTCTACAACTAGGGGTAATCACCACAATCTAATTGAGCAACTCAACTATCAGGTTCTAACTACAATCTAGTTAGTTCTCCAATACTTATCTAACTATGAAGGTTAGGTTCAGCCCTAATTTTCAATTTTTGGTTTTCTATTGGTTCCTCAATACTAGGGTCAAACATTATGGTAAAACTTCTAGCTAACTCTAGTAGTGTCTATACTACTCTCAAGTCTTCATAATACATCAAGGGGTAATGGTAAACCAATCTATAGATGAGGAATTCTAGGGTTCACTAGATATTCTAAACTTAGTGGTGTGTCAACACTCTAGTGGTACTCTTAATATGAAGGTTACCTTACTTATCACCTAACAACAGGGACTTATATATTCTAAGAGGGGCTATACTCAAGAAATTATTAGGGAATTACATGAATCGAACATGATACAATTATTCAAATAGAATGGATTGAAAGGAGAGCGGATCATAGTCAATTATGGATGAGATCCTATACTCTATTCCTAGGTGCAGGCTTGTTCGGTATAGTAACATAACCGAGATAATATGCTCTTGACCTGCATAGGCCACCACAAAAAACATGTCAAACTTCAGTCCCAAAAATACGTAGGACTAGGACACGTAAGCATGCCAGCCGCATGGATATGGCAACTCCAATATATGGAAACCATAACCCATACGTACGCTGTAATATGAATATCAAATCCACAAGTGGTATAAATCTATCATCAGTCACGGGGTATAATCTAAATCTCATCCATGAAAAAATCAAATATAAATAAATACCCAGTATCTATGAAACTAGATCTCAATATAAGTATCTAAGGATGATAGTTGGGTGGAAACAAATCCACTACCAACTCGAATATAAGAGAAAATACAATATAAGAACAACACAACAAACACCATATAAGATTACCAGCTAACAATCACGGGCTCGAAGAGAAGACATCCTCGAAACATAAGTAACCATCTGAATCTGCGCTCCTGCGAATACTCAAGAACAGATATACCTGGAAGGGCCAAGTCCTCAGAGGGACAAAACAAGATACATAAAAGCATGCCAAATAAAGTACTGAAATAAATATCCAATGGTCGCCTAACCGTCTAAGTGAATGCAGTTAAGAACAACTTTTCCCACAAGTGAGCTATCTAGCTGAAAACTGGGATTGGCATGACTCTCTCGGAGAATCAGGGGCCTCAAAGGCACGTCATCTTTTGAACGGCGGAGGCCCGCCAGGTAGTATAGGGGTCATCACCACCCGTATCTCCGGCAGAGAATCCGGGCGCACAGGATAAAAGTGCAAAGGAGCTCAAATGCGGTACTTGTTGTTCTCCCTACCCCATGCTCTAAGCATGTCACATCCATGACACAATTTGGTTCATAGCCTATTCTTAGTACCCTAGCCCTATTCTGCAACCAAACAAGGACAAGGATGGGACCACCGTACTACAATAGGCTATGTCCATAGACCTCTAATAACTGCTAAGTCTTCTAGCATGCAAAGTTTCTAACAGCAGTTATTTCTAACGCACGGCCCATACGTACAGGAGGCCAGACCTGTCACGCAGTCCATGATCTATATGAGACTCACACTCATGTAATAACTGTGTCACGACCAATGAACCTAATGATGCTACATGATAATGGGGTAGTCTCATAAACAAGGTCAATGCAAATACATAAATAAAAATATATCGCGACGACACCGTCGCGTGCATTTTATATAACAGTTAAAATATATGAAATAAAGACAGGAAATAAAGATGCATGCAACATATGGAATATAAATAACAGTACAATGACAAGGTATACTTGCCTGGCAAGAAGCTGTAAAATGTTACGTCCAGATGTCCAACACACAGGACCAGAAGATATGGCCTTAGAACAAATATTCCGGGATGCTGAAATAGATATCACCAATATTCCCAGAATAAGCAAAATAGCTAAAAAGCACTTATCTTTCGTCCAATTTGGACACAGGGACAAAACGGTAATTTCGGATAAAAGTGGGATCCACGCTTGGCCCACTTTGCACCGAAAAGCATGCCAAGGACAAAGGTCTCTAAATGGGACAAATTATAGATCAAACAAACTCTAGATGTCGATACGAACCCAACGGTATGTCCAAATATGGATTCCGATGGGACGAACACAATTTTGTCCAAAAAGTCAATTATGGGACCCGTCAATTGGCGACTTGGTCAATTATCTCAGAATTGCGTAAAAATTGGGTCATAGGACCAGCGCGTTACCACGAGTCCAGTGGCATAAGTTTTGTCGTAATCTGACATGCGTGAACAAAATATGCGCGACTTTCACAAAAGTTGCGACACGGGGTGTGTCCACGGATATGGGCTGATTTTGGCGCGCATACGCGTCCGAATCAGTTTTTGTGAACTCTCATGTGTCTGGTTACGCTGCGCCCACCATTTGGTACACTTGTTACACGACGAAGCGATCCCGTTTGGCGGGGCGTGCTCCGTTTTACAACTTTTAGAAATCTGGAAAAGTGGGTACGCGGGATTTTCTAACGAATTTAATTCTATCTACAGTAGTTAATAATCTAGGGTTATTTAACAAAAATTAAACTAGGTCAAGTGGTCTACGCATACCAAAAAGAATCATCGAATTCGGATCTCTGTGGTGGGAGATACGAACTCCGAAATATGGGGTGGTCACCGTAGTTTTTTGCGTTCCCAGAATTTGGTTTATTTCTGCCAACTTTGGCGCTATTTTCGCCTATAGTTACGCGTTGTTCGAGGTTTACTAACACACAGATATGGAAGAGGATTAAGGGGTGAGCATACCGGTGAAGATGGGGCAGCGTTTGGTTGAGCGAGTCGACGGAAAATAACTCCGGAACACAGGTATCTCGCTGTGGGAATCTGCAGTGCGCGGGGTCGCGATCGTCAGGATTGATTTGAACGGTCTGGCGGGATTCTTCGGCTGCGGTGGAGGCGCTCTCTACGTCTAGATGGGAAGAGGGAGAGTTTGGATGATTAGGTTTATGGTTTAGATGAATAGAATTAATGATATATATATGAATAGGGAGAGAGGGGGCGGGTTGGGTTAACATCCGCGGGTCAACGTGGGGGGGTTTGCTCGGATTCAAAGGGGTGAGTTGGTTTGGGATTGGCTGCTGCTTGCTAAGGAAAGTGGGCGGCTGTGTTGGAATTGGTTGCTAGGAGTTGTTGGAATGGTTTGTTTGCTTTAAGTAATAGATTGTTATTTATTAATATTATTATTTTCTTTTCTTTTCTTTTCTTTTCCTTTTTATAATACTTTTCCAATTAAATATATATTTGTATATATATATATATATATACTCATAAGAAAAATTCTAGATTATAATAATGCACACCGTTAAGCTAACAACTGCTCATGGGGTCTCCTACATGAAATAAATTTTAAAAAATTTCTAATGGTCCCATAAATCCTCTAAGTGTACCAACACCTAAAATAAAAATTATTAAAAATATATTTCTCCTAAAGAGCCACTAATTACTATAATTAAGTTAATAATTAATAATTAAAAGGGTATATACGATTTTTAGGAATAGGGGTTTTACACGTGGGTGGTCGGTGGTGATGGTGGCGGTGGTCGAGGGTGGCTAGGGTCGGTGGTGGTGGCGTGTGGGGAGTCGGTGGAGGAGTAGTCGGTGGTGGAGGTGATGTTGGTGATGTTGGTGCTGGTGGTGTTGTTGGTGGTGGTGGTGGTCCGTGGCGGCCAGGGGATGGTGGAGGTGGCGAGGTTGGTGGGGGAGATGGCGAGGGCGGTGGTCCAGGTGGTGGTGGTGGTCTGTGGTGGTGGTGGCTACGGTGGAGGGGGTCAGGGTGAGAGAGGATGGTGGTGAGGTTGATGTTGGTGATGGTGTCAAAGCATTAAATGGCATGGTAGGCTACATTCAATGCATGTAAATGCATTGAATTTGGCTTCAAACGAATGGAGGGAGGAGAATTCTCCATGTGTTTCCTCCAATGGGAGATGAACACCTCACCCTCCTTTTTGCACAAAAGTCTTTGGCAATTTAGAAATTGCACATAAGCCCTTGACAATTGGAAAATTGCACAAATAAGGAAATTTTTGGCATTGGATGAGGATAACACCTTATTTTTTGTGTGATGTAATGCACTAAAATGATGTGTAGTGTTTAGTAAGAGTCTTGAGGGTGTGAGTGTGGGTTTGAGTTGGAGTTGGGTCTAGTTTTGGGTGAGGCTGGATCATTGCATTAATTTAATTAAAATTAATGCACAAGGTGTTCTTTAATTAATTGGAAATATATAGGGTTAAAATTGTGTGGGACGCAAGCATCATGGACGTAATAGACTTAGAATAGAATAATATCATAATTTAGATTGGACAAAACGGGTTGATGTTGTGTCTCCAATTTTGATTGGAACGGACAAAGAATGCAAAGTTGGAATTAATTGAATTTAAGCACGGACGTTTGTAACGACTTTTGTGCGCCTAAAATGAAGCACAAGATAGAGTATTTTTGAGTTACACAAGAATCAGAATGGTAGGCTGGTATGTCTAGAAAAAGTGTATAAAATTTGTTTGAGGGTAATAGCCAGTGTAGTGCTCTAATTATCGAAGCAATGGTAAGGTGCACTAAGTAATATAAATATTGCACAACAAATATAAAATACTGTAATCAAATTCTAATTGGCTCTAAGTTAACCCTAATCTCTCTATCTAAGCTAAGTGAACCTAAATTTGGTCGAGGGAGTTTACAATCTACCCTCCTTAGAGCATTTTATCTTCGAAATTAAAACAGACATATGGTAAAAACTATTGGCTGAATTGAAAATGCTACTACATACCTAGGCCTTCGAATAGATGGAGGAACGCTGTCGAATATCATCCTCTCGTTCCCAGGTCGACTCGCCCTGTGCATGATGCCTCCATGCGATACGAACTAGAGGGATAGTCTGACCTCGCAATACCTTTTCGCTTCTGTCCAGAATCTCTACCGGCTCTTCCGGGTATGACAGACTCGGCCCGACAGTGATCTCCGAGTGGTCAAGCACATAACTCGGATCTGACATGTATCTCATTAGTTGAGATACGTGGAAGACGTCATGCACTCCTTCTAATGTCTGTGGTAAGGCTAATTTGTAAGCAACCTCTCCGATGCGCTCCAACACATCGAATGATCCGATGTACCTCGGACTCAGCTTTCCTCTGCCTCCAAACCTGATAGTCCCTCGGGTAGGCGAGATTTTTAGAAACACATGATCTCTGACTTGAAATTCTAGGGGTCGTCAATGCACGTTTGCCCAGTGCTTTTGTCTGTCCTACGCTGCTCGCAGGTGCCCTTAGATCTTCTTTACCTTCTCCACTGTACGAACAACCAACTCTGGCCCTAGAATCTGTCTCTCGTCCATATCGCTCCAACATACTGGGGAATGACACTTCCTACCATACAATGCTTCATAACGAGTCATCTGAATGCTCGCTTGATAGTTATTATTGTAGGAAAACTCGACCAAATGTAAATGGTCCTCCCATGATCCACTGAAATCAAGCATGCACGCCCTCAACATATCTTCCAGTGTCTGAATGGTGCGCTTGGACTGGCCATCTGTCTGCGGGTGATACGATATGCTAAACTTTAGGCGGGTACCGAGACTCTCTTGCATACTTCGCCAAAAGTAAGATGTGAACCTCGTATCCCTGTCAGACACTATACTGACCGGCACTCCATGCAGTCGCACGATATCTCTCATATACATATCTTCTAAGACCTCTGTAGATTGCCCAACTCTGAAGGGTAAAAAAGTGGGCAGCCTTGGTGAGTCGATCTACGATCACCCATACCATATTGCGACCACTAGGACTCCTCGGGAAGCCCGTAACGAAGTCCATAGTGATGTGCTCCCATTTCTACTAAGGTATTGGGAGTGGTTGAAGTAAGCCTGCGGACCTCTGATGCTCAGCCTTGACTTGCTGACACACCAGGCACTTTGCCACAAAGCGAACTATCTCCCTCTTCATTCCAAGCCACCAATAGTACTGTCTCAGGTCTCTGTACATCTTTGTGCCTCCTGGATGAATAGAGTATGTTGAACTGTGTGCCTCCGATATCAGCTCCTGACGAAGTTCTCCATTCGGAACATAGAGACGATCTCCACATCTCAAAGTCCCATTCTCGTGTATGCGCAATCTTGTCTGTACTTCGACCTCGGTCCTTTGTCGAAGCCTTTGGAATCTGACATCTGTTGGCAGGGCGGCCTTGATCCTCTCGACTAATGTTGATTACAACTGGAAACTTGACAACTGGCCGTCAGCTCCGGGCATAATGACCTTTATACCCAACTGCTCCAGATCTTTCAATAGATGTTGTTGGGTGGTCAAAAAGAATGCCATGGGCCTCCTGCTCAGTGCGTCAGCTACCACATTGGCCTTTTACAGATGGTACTGTAGGTCAATCTCGAAGTCTGTCATCACCTCGAGCCAACTTCTTTGTCTCTGGTTCAGGTCCTTCTGGGTGTAGACCTACTTCAGGCTCTTATGATCAGTGAATATCTTCACTCATTCTCCGTATAGATAGTATCTCCAAAGCTTCAAAGCAAAGACCACTGCGGCAAGCTCTAAGTCGTGAGTGGGGTAGTTCTTCTCATGGGTCCTCAGCTGCCTAGAGGCATAGGCCACAACCTTCCCATGCTGTATCAAGACGCATCCTAATCTTTTTTTGGATGCATCGCTGTAGATCACGAATCCTCCGGATCCAGAAGGTATAGTCAAGATAGGAGCCATAGTCAGATGCTTTTTCAGCTCATCGAACACCGTCTGACACTCCTCTGACCAGGTGAACTCCTGCTCCTTGCGGGTCAAGTGAGTCATCGGCTCTGCGATCCTTGCAAAGTTCTCTACGAACCTTCTGTAAGCCCCTGTTTTTTTCAAAAATATTAAAATTAGGATTTTTCACAATTTTCTGGAATTTTTTGGGAATTTTCTGAAATTAAAATCAGGGTTTTGAATTATTACATGATTTTTTAATTGATAATAAACAATATTAAAATATTATGAAAATAATATTTTTGGGTGTAAAATGAAAAACTGGACTTAGGGTAATTTTTCTGAATTTTTTTGGGCCTCAGACCTATTTTTAAATACCTCAAAACTATTTTTATTAATTAATTAATTAATTAAACTATTTATATCTATTATTATTATTTTTATTTTATTTTTATTTTTTCTCTTTTTCTCTTGGGCCGGCCCGGCCCAGTGGACCGGCCCAGCCAGCTCAGCCCGCACCCTGGCCCGTTGGGCCGCAGCCCAACCCAAACCCTAACGGGTCGGGTCGGGTCCGCCTGAACCTGACCCGCCCGACCCGTGACCCAGCCCCCCCCCCCGCGTGACCCGCTCCGGCCCCCGCGTCCACCGGCTCCCCGCTCCGCTTCCGGCGCCGCCGCCCGCGGCCGCCGCGCCACGCGCCCTCGCCCGCGCTGGCCGCCGCCTCCCTCGGCCCACGCCACCGCCCGCTCCCCTTTATAAAACCCCGATCGCCCTCGCCAGCCCCGACCACCTCGCCGCCCGCCTTCGCCAGCCCCGCCTCCCTGCGCCGCCTCCGTCTCGCCGTCCCGTCGACGAAGCCCGCAGCAACAGCAGCAGCGGCTAGGGCAGCGCCGCCGCGCACCGGCCCGTTGCCTCGCCGGCCGTCCCCCAGCCGTGCTCGGCCTCCCCGCCGCCGTGCCGACCGCCGGCCACCGCCATCAGCAGTAAACCCTAACCCTAATTTCCCAAATTCCGTGTCGGACACGACACGGACACGGTGAAGACTCGATTTTCGGATCCCCTTCAGGTGCGTGTATCTTTTTGCTCGTAGCTCCGTTTTTGTTTTCGCAAATTGCGTTGTGAAGCCTGTATGACCCTCTCGGTGTCCGGACAAACTGTTCGAGACATCGCATCCTGTGGTGATCGCACACCGCGATCCAAAAACAGGAAAAACCAGACCCTGTTTCACCCCGGAACTGAGTACGCCCCGCCAAACGGGACGACTTGGTCGCGTACGGTCTTCACAGATACGTGCGCACCGTCGATACGGACGTGTGAGTTTTCGCGGAAGCTGATTCGGGTGTGCGTGCACACCGGAATCAACGCATATCCGCGGACATCGCCCCGTATCTGGCTTTTCTATATTTTGCCCTAACTTCTTGTACACTCGTCAGATCGAGACAAAACTTACGCCATCGGACTCGTAGCGATACGCTGGTCCTGTGGGTCAAGTTTGGTTCGATTCGGAGAACGTTGACGAAATCGCGTGTCGTGGGCCCCACAGGCCCCGCTCGACGGGCGATTTTGTGTTCGGCTCATCGGAATCCAAATCTGGAATTTCCGTTGGGTTCGTATCAGTGTTCCTGACCTGTTGACACTAAGTTTGGTGAAATTGGAGACCGTTGACCCGGACACGTTTTTTGGTGCAAAGCGGGCCCACCGGCGGACCCCGTTTTGACCCAAAACTGTCGTTTTTGCCCTTGTCTCCAAATTGGACCCAAGGACAGGTGTTTCTAGCTAATTAACATCTTCTGAGCGTGATGGTAATGTCTATTTCAGCTTTTGGACTCATCTCTGGAATTTTCCCCCGAGAACCATATCAGATCCAAACGACAGGCAAGTACCTGCACTTCAAGTTAATCTTTATATATTGTGATAATTAATTCTCTGCCATACATGTACCCTTGATGTTTACACCTAGTGTTAGAAATGTTGAATTTCATGTCTTGAATATTGGTAGTTCCTGTCTTGTTTTTCGTGTCGGGTGGGAGAATACTAAGGAGGCATGTAGTTTACCCTTTCCCCTGGATTATCTAATAGCTGTTGGTACACGACTGTCCATCAGCCGGATCTCGATTATATTGTCTAATAGCCGTCTATGACGGCCGGATTAGCCTTATAAACCCCTACATGCCAACTATGTATTCTAAAAACAAACACAAGTTCACACAGATAGTTCTGGTCATGTTATATTTCTTGCTGGCTATTGTAGTTTCATTTCTTGTTTCATTTATTTCTGTTTCTCATATTCCTGTTTATAGCTAACTCTGAGATAATAATGTTCTGCTAATGCTGTTTCTCAACATGATATCCAATATTTAATTGTCACAAAATATTTAGTTTAATCTTGTTGTGCACTGTGTACTTTGCTCCTTTCCTGACTAGATCTGTTGTTTAGGCGATGATGAGAACCTTGCCCCCACCTATTATGGCCCCTATGAGGCAGCAGGTGATACAGTTGCAGAGCCAGTTCCCGCACAGGAAGCTACTCCTGCTGAGTAGTTAGCAGTAGTTATCTTAGTTTTGCTTTATCTTAGTAATCGGGTTTGTCCCCGATTTTATTCTGATTCCTGTACTAAAATATTTGAATCTGTTGTCACATTTATTTCAGTTGCAATCTTAAGTTTCATTTCTCATTATTATCTTGCCTATGTTATTGGTGAATGAGCTAGTTAGTAAATCTGGATTTGACCTAGACAGCGTACTACCGCCGATTCTGCGGCGTAGGCTGGACGTACCCACGCACTCGTGCCCGAAATTCCGGGTGCGAGTCGTGACACGTTTTTATGGTGGCCCATGCAGGTCAAACGACTAAATTGTTCGATTTCAACTTAGGGACCGAACAGGCCTGCAATAAGATTGAGGATTCTAGGAAAAGCTCATTCACAGTATAGGGTCCTGATTTCAATTCTTAATATCATTTCTGATCAATTTTTCCTATCGCCCTTGATTTCCAAGTAATCTATTCTGAACTCCCTATCCCTTCATCTTTCAGAATGGTCCAGACCAGGAACACAGTAGGAGGCACATCAGAACCAGCTGAGCAGAATATTCCCGAGACTCTTGCACTCCCGCCGCCTCCATCTGTTCCGGCAGTTACCCTAGATGGGGCACAGCTACTTGGAGTGTTCCAGGGATTGGTGGAATCCCAGAAAGAACAGACTGCACTTCTGCGGACCAGCCTCTCAGAAGCTATTAAGTCCCAGGAGTCGCCACTCAAGAGGCCAGGGAGTGCCAAAGACTTCAAGAATCTAAGACCCCTGGAATTTTACGGAACTGAGGGCATTCTCTATGCCGATGAGTGGATAGAGAATGTCGAGAGACTCCTGAAGACTGCTCGGGTTCCCGATGATCTCAAAGTGGAGTCCGCAAGCCTGCAACTGTTCGCTATTGCTCGAACCGGGTTCAGAGATGAACCCCAACTATCTGCTCCTGACCTCACCTGGGAAGATTTTAAGAGGCTATTCAAGGAGAAATTCTACCCCGAAGTGGCTCGGGAAGCTCTCGAAAGCCAATTCGAGAGACGGGAGCAAGGTAACCTGACTGTTGATGAATATACTGCTGAATTTAGCAGGTTAAGCCACTTTGCGGAGTACATGGTTCGTACCCCGGAGGACAGAGCCCGTAGATTCAAGAAGGGGCTATCTCCGGATATTCGCCTTGCTGTCACCACCAGCCGAGCGCGCACCTACGAGGAAATCTTGAGCGTGGCACAAGGCGTTGAGAGAGACATGGGGCATAAGCTAAAGCGAGAAAGAGATACCGAAAATACGGGACCCAACAAACGCCCTTTTCAACAACAGCAGAGGGCCCCGCAACAAGCTCAGCGTCCTCTCCCTCGAGCTCCAGCACCCCAACACCAGGCCCAGGGACAGAACCAACAAGCTGCTGCTTGTAACTATTGTCATAGACCAGGCCATACTTGGCAAGTTTGCAGAAAGAGGCTAGGTGTTTGTCTACTTTGTGGCTCAGCAGCACATCAAGTGAGGGACTGTCCCGCTGCTCAAGGATGCGGACAAGCTTACGTGATGACCGTGGAGAACGCGCAAACTCTGGAAGCAGCTAATGCGCGTAAGTGATTCGTAGATACTTTTTCTAGTTTTCGTGCCTATTGGTTCGTGACCTCAGCCCCAACCTAGTAATTTTGAACTTGCTAAATAACTTAGTATGTTTTTAAATTGATAACTGTATAGATTCTTTAGGCTTTTGCTATTGTGCTAATTTTGTGTTATTCTGTGGACTTCAATAAATTTGTACCTCTTTTCATCATCATCTAGCGCACTTAATTTTGCTAAACTCGACTAATGCTGCTATTTTATAGCCTAGTTTTGCAAGCTTACCCTTTATCGGGCTTGTTCATGACACATGTATTATTGAGGCCTGATCAACCCCACTAATACAAGTGTCTACTCAGAATCAGTGTACTACGGTCTGATCAACCTTAGTGCATTTTGATTCGCACTTCGCATGACTACTTATGTGGATTGAGGTATAGTCGACTAGTATACTTGCCCCCTAAATACGTCCGAGCATATCGTATCAGCATTACCAGAATAAAATCTCAATCCATAATCGCCTGACAATTCCTATTAGAATTCCTTAAACGTCTTGATCCCTATACCTCTGTTCTACCACCTCGCCCTTAAACTCTTTATTATTGATCCTCGTCTCGGGAAGACAAAAACCTGTGGTTGGTATAAGTTGATTTGTAGTGCTAGACATACCCCTCAGACCGGATGAATTGATGATAACCCTTTATGACCAAGGCAAGACCCTAGGTGCTGTGTTTGTGTTGCAGACTTGAAGATTCAATGCCATGATTTACTAAGTTTGGGACCTAGCCTTACTAGTTGTCCAGCCTTAGAGGATATGGGTAAAATTCTAAGTTGGGTAGCGACCGCAATGTCCACCTGAGAGAAACCCGTTAGACTATAATCAAGTGAGTTTGGACAGAGAGAACCCTGCCATAATTTAAATTTTGAGGACAAAATTTTATAAGTTGGGTAGATTGTAAGCCCCTATTTTTTTCAAAAATATTAAAATTAGGATTTTTCATAATTTTCTGGAATTTTCTGGGAATTTTTTGAAATTAAAATCAGGGTTTTGAATTATTACATGATTTTTTAATTGATAATAAACAACATTAAAATATTATGAAAATAATATTTTTGGGTGTAAAATGAAAAACTGGACTTAGGGTAATTTTTCTGGATTTTTCTGGGCCTCAGACCTATTTTTAAATACCTCAAAACTATTTTTATTAATTAATTAATTAATTAATTAATTAAACTATTTATATTTATTATTATTATTTTTATTTTATTTTTATTTTTTCTCTTTTTCTCTTGGGTGGACCGGCCCAGCCAGCTCAGCCCGCACCCTGGCCCGTTGGGCCGCAGCCCAACCCAAACCCTAACGGGTCGGGTCGGGTCCGCCTGAACCCGACCCGCCCGACCCGTGACCCAGCCCCCCCCCGCGTGACCCGCTCCGGCCCCCGCGTCCACCGGCTCCCCGCTCCGCTTCCGGCGCCGCCGCCCGCGGCCGCCGGGCCACGCGCCCTCGCCCGCGCTGGCCGCCGCCTCCCTCGGCCCACGCCACCGCCCGCTCCCCTTTATAAAACCCCGACCGCCCTCGCCAGCCCCGACCCCGACCACCTCGCCGCCCGCCTTCGCCAGCCCCGACCGCCTCGCCGCCCGCCTTCGCCAGCCCCGCCTCCCTGCGCCGCCTCCGTCTCGCCGTCCCGTCGACGAAGCCCGCAGCAACAACAGCAGCAGCGGCTAGGGCAGCGCCGCCGCGCCGCCTCCAGCGCCGCCGCGAACCGGCCCGTCGCCTTGCCGGCCGTCCCCCAGCCGTGCTCGGCCTCCCCGCCGCCGTACCGACCGCCGGCCACCGCCATCAGCAGTAAACCCTAACCCTAATTTCCCAAATTCCGTGTCGGACACGACACGGACACGGTGAAGACTCGATTTTCGGATCCCCTTCAGGTGCGTGTATCTTTTTGCTCGTAGCTCCGTTTTCGTTTCCGCAAATTGCGTTGTGAAGCCTGTATGACCCTCTCGGTGTCCGGACAAACTGTTCGGGATATCGCGTCCTGTGGTGATCGCACACCGCGATCCAAAAACAGGAAAAACCAGACCCTGTTTCACCCCGGAACTGAGTACGCCCCGCCAAACGGGACGACTTGGTCGCGTACGGTCTTCACAGATACGTGCACACCGTTGATACGGACGTGTGAGTTTTCGCGGAAGCTGATTCGGGTGTGCGTGCACACCGGAATCAACGCGTATCCGCGGACATCGCCCCGTATCCGGCTTTTCTACATTTTGCCCTAACTTCTTGTACACTCGTCAGATCGAGACAAAACTTGCGCCATCGGACTCGTAGCGATACACTGGTCCTGTGGGTCAAGTTTGGTTCGATTCGGAGAACGTTGACGAAATCGCGTGTCGTGGGCCCCACAGGCCCCGCTCGACGGGCGATTTTGTGTTCGGCTCATCGGAATCCAAATTTGGAATTTTCATTGAGTTCGTATCAGCGTTCCTGACCTGTTGACACTAAGTTTGGTGAAATTGGAGACCGTTGACCCGGACACGTTTTTCGGTGCAAAGCGGGCCCACCGGCGGACCCCGTTTTGACCCGAAACTGCCGTTTTTGCCCTTGTCTCCAAATTGGACCCAAGGACAGGCGTTTCTAGCTAATTGACATCTTCTGAGCGTGATGGTAATATCTATTTCAGCTTTTGGACTCATCTCTGGAATTTTCCCCCGAGAACCATATCAGATCCAAACGACAGGCAAGTACCTGCACTTCAAGTTAATCTTTATATATTGTGATAATTAATTCCCTGCCATACATGTACCCTTGATGTTTACACCTAGTGTTAGAAATGTTGAATTTTATGTCTTGAATATTGGTAGTTCCTGTCTTATTTTTCGTGTCGGGTGGGAGAATACTAAGGAGGCATGTAGTTTACCCTTTCCCCTGGATTATCTAATAGCTGTTGGTACACGACTGTCCATCAGCCGGATCTCGATTATATTGTCTAATAGCCGTCTATGACGGCCGGATTAGCCTTATAAATCCCTACATGCCAACTATGTATTCTAAAAACAAACACAAGTTCACACAGATAGTTCTGGTCATGTTATATTTCTTGCTGGCTATTGTAGTTTCATTTCTTGTTTCATTTATTTCTGTTTCTCATATTCCTGTTTACAGCTAACTCTGAGATAATAATGTTCTGCTAATGCTGTTTCTCAACATGATATCCAATATTTAATTGTCACAAAATATTTAGTTTAATCTTGTTGTGCACTGTGTACTTTGCTCCTTCCCTGACTGGATCTGTTGTTTAGGCGATGATGAGAACCTTGCCCCCACCTATTATGGCCCCTATGAGGCAGCAGGTGATACAGTTGCAGAGCCAGTTCCCGCACAGGAAGCTACTCCTGCTGAGTAGTTAGCAGTAGTTATCTTAGTTTTGCTTTATCTTAGTAATCGGGTTTGTCCCCGATTTCATTCTGATTCCTGTACTAAAACATTTGAATCTGTTGTCACATTTATTTCAGTTGCAATCTTAAGTTTCATTTCTCATTATTATCTTGCCTATGTTATTGGTGAATGAGCTAGTTAGTAAATCTGGATTTGACCTAGACAGCGTACTACCGCCGATTCTGCGGCGTAGGCTGGACGTACCCACGCACTCGTGCCCGAAATTCTGGGTGCGGGTCGTGACACCTTCGGTAATATCCGACAAGTCCTAGAAAACTCCTCACTTCTGAGATGTTGGTAAGGGTCGGCCACGTCTCTACTGACGAAATCTTTGCTGGATTTACCGAAATACCATCTCCTGAGATAACATGTCCAAGAAAAGCGACACGATCTAGGAAAAACTCGTACTTGCTCAGCTTTGCATAAATCCTCTCACGCCTTAGCGTCTTTAACACTAGCCTAAAGTGCTCTCCGTGCTCCTCGTGGCTCTTTGAATACACCAAGATGTCGTCGATGAAGACTACCACGAACCGGTCCAGATACTGGTGGAAGACTCTGTTCATCAGGTTCATAAATATGGCAGGTGCATTCGTCAGTCCAAAAGGCATCACCAAGAACTCGTAGTGACCATAACGAGTCATGAATGTTGTCTTTGGAATATCTTCTCTCCGCACCTTTACCTGATGATAACCTGATCTCAAGTCTATCTTCGAGAATACTACCGCTCCTGTCAGTTGGTCGAACAGATCATCAATCCGCGACAGGGGGTACTTGTTTTTGATAGTCAAAGCATTAACGCTCTGTAATCAATGCACATACGGAATATCCCATCCTTCTTTGGTACAAACAACACTGGTGCTCCCCAGGGTAATGCACTAGGATGGACAAATCCCTTGATCTGCAACTCCTCTAACTGTAGCTTCAGCTCATCCAGTTCCATCTTTGCCAACCGGTATATATTTAAAGATACCGGTGCTACTCCGGGCACTAACTCAATAGTGAACTCCACCTCTCTATCAGGTGGTAGGCCTGGCAACTCCTCCGGGAATACATCCTCGAACTCTACAACAATCGCTGGGGGTGCCGTCTCCATAGCCATGTAAGCTCCAGTTGTCTGTCCTACTCCTTGTTCAATGATACTCCGTATGTACTCAAACTCCGGGTGGTCTGGCGGTCTAAAAATGATGCTACCCCTTCGGCAATCTAGTATGGCATTATACTGGCTCAACCAGTCCATGCCTAAAACAACGTCAAAGTTTGGCATCGGGAGTACCAAAAATTGTGCTCTTATCTCCCTACCACACACGACTACTGAGCACGTTCTAATAGTGTTGGTAACCGGTACGATGCCTTCTCCGGTAAAAATCTTCTAACTCTTAGGCAAGGGGGAAGTAGCTACTCTATGCATGGCTACGAAACTACTAGATATGAAAGATAGTGTAGCACCAGAATCAAATAATGCAGTTACAGGTAATGACGCAACTAAAATGGTACCTGTGATAGCTTCCCCTTCTGGTTCCTCCTCAACTGCTGCTAGTACAAAGGCATGTCCGTGCCTCTGCCCTCCGGTTGTTGTCTGGCTCGGTCAAACTGTGCCTCCTGTGGGGCCAAGGGTGGTCTCCTCTGAAATTCTCCGGGTGTTGGTGGACGCTGACCTCCAGTCGGGGGTAGTATCCTCTGGACTGGTGCTGTTGGCCTTTGTCCGATCTGCGGTGCTGCCTCTCTACGTTGTGGGCAGTCTCTGGCCAGGTGCTGACTTGCTCCACATATCATTCATAGTCCAAGCTTCTTCCGGCAGTCTTTGACAATATGTCCAATCTTGCCACAATGGTGACAAGTCGGAAGCTCCTTGTACTGGTATGGCACTGTCCTTTGCTGTATCTGTACTCCTGGACGATGGTTCAGTCCTCCTGCTCCGGGCTGGGCTCTGGCTGGTATGTTCGTGCTGGAATGCCTCGTTCCTCTGCCAATGGCCTCCTGGATCCTCGCCTCTGAAAGAACCTCCTCATAGGAGATCCTCGCCTGTGTGGTGGTATACCTCTTTAGCTCGAAAGAAAGGTCGTGATGGAATCTCCTAGCCTTCTCAAGATCGTTGGGTATTAGGATGACACCAAATCGACTAAGACGACTAAACTCTGCGTCGTACGCATCTACGATCATATTTCCTTGTTCAAGGTGCAGAAACTGGGAGTATAGGGCATTCTTGACCGTAGCCGGAAAATACTTCGTATTGAAGTATTCTAAGAATTGCTCCCACGTCTGGGTCTTGCCGATGCTGCGCTCTATGGAGTCCCACCAGTGATGGGCGTTACCTTTGAGTTGGGCCCTCACTGCGATCATCCAAAGGTCTGGATGTAGCTGTGAAGCCTCCAGCAGCATCTCCGTGTTGGAGACCCAATCTGAGATCTCCTCCGCAGTCTCGCTGCCCGAAAAGTTTTCTGGGCCCATCTGGCAAAAACTTCGGACAGTACCAGGTGGCTGGACAGGTGCAGGTGCTGGTGCGGGTGCTAGAGTAGGTATCCTCTCCAGAGCTGCCATCAAGCTCTGCCTCAAGGTCTCGGTCTGATGCCACTGTGCCTGCATCATAGCTTGGAAGAATTGGAACATTTGCGGCTGTCCCTCTAGTTGTGGCATCAAACCTGGAAAGGGTGGAGGTGGAGGCAAGGGTGTATCCGACTGTTGTCTCGGTGTCTGAGAGGTCTGTCCTTCTGGCTGAACTAGTGCAGCTTCTTGTGTAGGACCGTTGTGGAGGTATGGGGTTGGTGGGTAAACCAGTGTCTATCTCGGGGACTGGTCTCTCGGGGTAGTCGGGGTCCTATTGACATCATGCGAGGTGTCGGTTGCCGGGTCAACCCCATCAGCTGTGTGTCCACTGGATAAGTCCATATTTCTGGAGGAAATAGAACTAATTTAGAAAAGCACAAAAATAAACAAACATGATGCAATTATTCAACAGTTAAGTGCGAAAGAGATTCAAAGATGAAATTAAAGTGGATGAGATCTAGTAATTCATATCCTATTGCAGGCTCGCTGGGCATATTATCATACCACAAGCGATAAACAGGTGTGAGATAGAGACCTGCATGGGCCACCACTAAAACCATGTCACACACCAGTCCCAAAGTATACAGGACTAGGCCACGTGGTATTGGCCAGCTGATACGTCTCTAAGGGATTACCCAATTTAATGGACCCAATGAGACGTGCTATGCTGTCCTAAAATACTAACAAATCTAATACTAACATATATCAGGTAATGTCTAATCTCATCCACAATATAACAAGAAATACTGAAATAAGTGCTGGATAATAAGTGCAGAGTCTGAAATGTCATAGTACAATCCAGATATGTCTGATGGAAATAAACCCACTACAAAAGTAACATAAGAGTGCTGAAAGATAGTATGACTAGAGAATCGTCTAACTAGATAAGGAGGCTCCAGCCCTATATGGTAGATCTACCGGTGATCAAGGGAACTCTGATGGCAGCACCTCTAGCTCCTCCTCGGATGCATACCTCGTCTCCTGCCCGGGTCCATACACAGTAGGATAGTACACCTCATCCAAATCTGGAAGGGAACCAGGTCCTCAGAGGGACGTAACAAGATACAAAAATATATGTCATATATAAATACTGAATAAAATAAAGGTGTGTGCTAACCATCTAAGTGAATAAAATGTGAAGACAACCTTGGTACATATGGGTAGGCGTAGGCATAACATCCACTCTCCGAAGAGCGTGGTATCTGTACATGTAACGCCCATCATTCCAAAGAATGAGGTATCTGCAAATATGAATAAAGGAAGTCATTGGATCTGTGGCTCCTCTGGATACTACGGAGTCCAATGCGTGTATCCCATATGCCTACTAGTTGTCTTCTC